>JBBCBC010000031.1:6135500-6735500 GCA_037126765.1 Stenogyne calaminthoides | reverse complement strand
CGGGTTCATCTTTGAGCATTCAAGACATTCTGAAGTCTTCGCAATTCTTGTGCTTTTTAGTATTCTTGATCTTCATTCTTCAGTCTTCAGTCTTTGTTATTCAGAATCTTCTGATTCTTCAGGGTCTTCTGAGTCTTTATAGTTTATACAGACTGATGTACTGATTCTTCGTGTTGAGTCTTCAGTTTTCAGTATCACACTGAGTTCTTCAGAGTCCTCAGAACCTATCCTGAACTATATCTGCTGACTATACATTTTGCAGATAACATCCTGAGTACTCAAAAACTGAATCATGACTCAACTATCAAGATCATTCTGATCATGTCATACTCAGGGGTTTTGGGATCTTAATCAAAATCATATATATTAAATTCATCTCCCAACAATTTCCCCCTTTTTGATGATGCCAAAACCTATCTTGTTACAAAAACATATAACCTATACTGTGTTTCAGCTTTATCCTATTACAAGATTGGTTGTCTCCCAATAATTTCTTAAATCAGAGAAACTCCTAGTAATTTCAGAGAGTCCCCAATCAATTTAAATTATTTAGCAATTTCTTCAGTAATGAATCTCTTTAATTTGTTCATTACCAAATACTTAAACAATTTCCCCATAACAACATACAATCAGTTTAGAGACATTCATTCAGCATATTAAAATAAAAGACATGTAAATAAGATAATGAGATATTATCTTTTGAGCATAATAATAAATCTTCATTGATGATTGGTATCCCATTACAGATTACAATGAATTTATCAACAAAATCAAAAAGACAAAAATTTAAAGATTACAGAATCATCTGAGTCTTCAGTCTTCAATCTTCAGATTTTGGCTCTTCAATCTTTCTCGCTTTCATTTTTTTCATTCTCAACTTCATCAGCGGGCACCTCCAGGTCGAACATTCCGAAAAATCTCTTCTTCAGCTCATTTCTTTCCTTGATGATGTCCGAGCTGTTTCCTGTTAAACCCAACTGACCAGCATACTGAGCAATTTCTTGTGTGATGGCCTTTTCATTTACCAAGCCATTACCAAGTCTTGGAGGAGGATAGGAATATGGACCGGGGCTACTATCTCAGACCTCCTTCATCCGCAAGGTTAATCCACCACAGAGATACTTTGGATAGAAGATAAGGAGATACTCAATGAATGCTTCATTCTCATCTGAGCTTTCCCCTCTCCATTCCCTGAGAACATCATAATTGAACCAGAAGGTTCTCTTGACTTCTTCCCACATATCGTTGAGTTTAATGGGCATCCATTTATCAACGTGGGGCCACCCTTTTTAGTGCTTTTGATGTTTTTTTCCTCTTGCTCGCAAACTTCCTCGATTCACTCCTTCGCATTCGCTTCTTCGCCTATCTTCTTTTCGATCACAGACGCTCCCCGAGACCAAAGCGTTAGACTTTTCTTAGCTTGTTCCATTTGGAGTGTCTTGAGAGCATTTCTCGTGTTGAAGACTTTCTTCCGAGGTTGAGATTGATTCTTCTTTCTCTTCATCATCCGTAATCGCTTTTCTCTGGATTGGCTTAGAAGCCTTTGCGCTTTTGCTTTCGGGTTGAACACCGCCCGAGGCTTTCCTCTTCATAGGCATTTCAAATAAAGAAATGCTTGTTCCAACCTTTGCTCTAGCACTCGGTTTTTTCTTTTGAAACATCAAGCATGGTTTGCTTAGAAACTCGAGTGTAGATAGGCTTCTCCACCGAGCGAACTTTAACTTTTCAAGAGCCGACTTCTTTTAAGGCTTTGGCTAGATTATACATTTCAAAGATCTTTCGAGCCTTCTTCTCCAAAAGCACGTGCCATGAACTTTCCGAGGTCTTCACCTTCCTTTCCCCCTTCGCAATCGTAATTTGGAAGAAGTCCGGAGAGTGTTGTGTCCATGTGATATTGTTCTTTGCTCACACAAATAATCTCTCCCCGCTATCTCGATCTTGTTCGCCTTCCAAATTTCTTAGATGGTTCTTGGCCACGAAAATTCTTCAGATAAGTGGGCAACCGCCGAGAGTGCTTCCTTGAACATCTCTCATCATCTTGGTCATGAGTAATGAGCTCATTTCCTCAACAAAGAGACTTGATTAGCATCTCATTCTTCTCTCCCGGTTTCTCCTCTAGGAAATCGAGAACTCTCCCGGTGTTTCGCCCCAAAGGTTCATCACTTAACTCGGCCTTTGACTCCCTCCAAACTTCTCATTCAAATTTTTCTTCCATGGAGGTCATCCGGGTGGTCGAGTGTTTTGAATTTGCACCAAGAAGTGACTAAGACTATCCATCTTTTGAGCTTGATTGGCCAACGCCTCTTCCATCCGAGCAATTTTGATCATCATTGGCTCAACCTTCTCAAGTTTCTCCATCAAGGGAGTGAGATCAATCTCGGAACCTTCTGCGACCTTCTCAGGTTGTCGATCATCCTGTTTCTTGGCTTTCGCCCCGAGCTCCAGCCTCCAATCGAGCCTCGATGCATTTATCAAACAATTCAAAATTAAAGATAGAACTTTCAAGATCTTTGGCATAATTGTTAATAGTGCCAAAAGGTACTTAAAGAGTGCTAGCTTCATCCGAGGTTGACCAATTTGGGTTGATCGAAGAATGAAAGTCTCCTTTTCCATCCGAGACCCCATTCGCCGAAGATCTCCCTGTTGGTCCCCATCTCCATCTTTAGATTTGTCTCCCGCCGGGCACCAACTTCATTGCTCTCCTTTCACCAACTTCTTCGAACCAACTCATCAAAATCGGAGTTTTTCATCTTGAGCTCTGTTCTCCGAACCCCCGAAGTCGGTCGGTCAAGGTAGCCTCCTCATTCCACCCGCCTTCCTCCGAATGCAAAGAATATCAAGCATCTCGGAAGAGTCCGATTGAGGATGAACACGTTTGTCCTAATCTCAAGAAAACATCTTGCGAATCGGGGAATGAACCGAGCTTTCGTGGTAGCGGTCAAGAATGAACCGCCCCCTGCTTCCTCCACTCGCCTTCTTCTCCCTTCTTCCATCTTGGGCTCTGCGTTCGGGGTTGAAGCATCGGTGAGGATCGAATCGATAGATCACTCAGAGCTCATCAAGAATATTACGCTCCCCGAGCCTCGGCAAGATCTGAAGTTTGTCGCAAAGGTCCTCGGTTTGCATCCGAGTGGGTTCTCGAGGCTCGAGCCGCATATCCTCTGTTTTCAGTTGGAAGCTCGTCGATCCCGAGCCTCTGCGTCTTCGGATCGACTCGAAATGGCTCTTTCTGCTCGAAGCCCGCACATCCGAGGTAGGCATCTCTGGTTCTGAAGCTCCTTTAAAAATTTCTTGAGAAATTTTATCTGAACTGAGCGATGTCTCGAAAGACCTCGAGAAGACACGCTCCCTCGGCCGATCCTGTGTCCTAGAGATAACCTAAGCCAACACTTGCAATGGTGAACTCTGAGCAGTTTGGCGCTCCGGTTGAATCTCTTCAGAATCACTTCCATCTTCATCGGTGAGAACCACCAATCTTCTGCGTTTTGGAGCTAGATCCTTCTGTTTCAACATCTTTGCTCCCTGCTCCATCTTTGCCTCCAACAAAACCTTCCCCGGGTTTGTTGGGTCTCTTTTCAAAGACCCGAAGGTGATTCTACCTTCTTTTCTCTTTTCCCCTCGATGACCGCTTCTTTGCAGCAATGAGCTTAAAGAGAATTTTGGACTTAGGGAATGAGGTCGAATTGGCAAAGATATCCTCCTCCTCTCTGCACATCTCCAAAATATAAGCAATTTTGGTGGCATGGTGGATCTTGCCTTTGATTGAGATCGCTCCGTCAACCTTCCTCAAAACTTTGATCTGCTCACTCACCATTTGAATCAGGAATTTCAGCCAGTTGAAGTCAGTAGTGGGTGAGGCCTCGATCGCCGCCATCAATCTGAGCTTCGGGGTACTGATCTGCTCAAAACTCCCCGCAAGACTCATGATGCACTTGCTCACAATATCCATCAAAACACGATATTGTGGCTTCAGTGCCTTTTTATGCGCAAAGGTCGCCTCAAACTTCACAGGATTCTCAACAATCCTATCTAAGTATTCCTGCTCTCTACCCGACATATACATCGTAGGATCCTCTCCTCTATCACAGAGCTCAAAAACATCATTCAGATTTTTCGGGGTTATGTACAAATCCCTCTCAAAATCGACGTATTTGGACGATTGCTCTAAATGTGATACGATAATCGAAGAATGCATACCATCTTCTTCATCTATCTTTAAGTTGTAGATGAACTCGATTACCTCTTTTGCAAACTCCTGGTCTGGTCGGTTTGCGATTAGTTGGGTGAGTTTAGCCAGTCGAATCATATGCAGAGCCTCCTCTTCTGGCTTTGAGTTGGTTGTGCTTTCGAGTGAGACAACGAACTCGTACCACGGCTTGTTGGTTTCGGCTAATTTCTTGAACAAGGTTGGAGCCATTTTAGAGATTGATTATAGAAGTGAAGCTTTAGGGTTTAGGAATTTCTGGGCAAGGGGATTTTTATTTGCAGAGGATTTGGGAACGAAGGGTTTGATAAAATTTTGGCTTGAAAGGCTTCTTAGGGTATTTATAGCTTCGAGATCGTGGGGAATCGCGTTGGTTAGGTGAAAAACAACGGTTGAGATTCATCTCCGAATAATCGGGTATACGAACCGACGATCTTCGAAAAAAAGTAAGCCGCCAAAACATCCTCATTGGTCATTAATGTAGCAGAGCATTAAATGACTTTTGACCTTCTTCGGAATTTAAAACGATCCCGCCCATAAAACATTCCTCAGGTGTTTTGTATTTATTGCGAATGATTACTGAGCTTCACTTGAGCAATAAATGAGTCGCATGAGTCATTACTTCTTCAGACTAATTTTCTTCCATCAGTCTTACTGAGTACTGACTTTGATAAAATGTCAATCTAATACTGAGTACTGAATTGGTTCAAGATATCTACTGAGTCTTGACCTTCAAGAAATGAAGTTCCCTGAGACTCGGTTCAGTATTTCCATTTTATCCTAAGCTTCTCAATAGAATCTGAGAAAACTTCATGCTTCTGAAAACCTTCAATTTTTCAGATTTTACTCTATACACCTGGTTCTAACATCCCTAATTCAACTGAAAGTTCCTGAAATCTTGATTCAGCCAAAGGTTTAGTCAAGATATCGCCTCTTTATCGCATGAATTTTCTCCATCCTTATGTCCTTCTTCTCGACATGATCTCTGATGAAGTGATGTCTGATATCCACATGCTTGCATCTGGTGTGCAATACCAGATTTTGTGAAATAGCAATGGCACTATTATTGTCAC
The DNA here is from genome assembly GCA_037126765.1 of Stenogyne calaminthoides. Lineage (NCBI taxonomy): Eukaryota > Viridiplantae > Streptophyta > Magnoliopsida > Lamiales > Lamiaceae > Stenogyne > Stenogyne calaminthoides. The sequence continues at coordinate 6,730,223 of JBBCBC010000031.1, read as the reverse complement.
AAAATATTGGTACTTCATTGGCTACAACTTTATAATCCCTTAATTGTTGTCTGAGCCAAAGAATCGAAAGCACGCCAGACTTCCTCGCCTATGATTCATGTATTCAAACAGAAGATCGTTGTTACTCTCGGTCTCCATTTCTTCAAAAACCAAGATATCACCACTTCCTAGAAATTGACAAGTTCCTGGTGGACTTCCCATCAATTCAAGAACCTCCATAATCGGCATCTCGAAGAACCCGCTTAATTCAAGGTTATCATCACCGATACCACAATCCTCAATTCATTTGTGCCTTTAAGATACTTCAAGATCTTTTTCGGCGCTTCCATGTGACTAGCCTTAGGATTAGCTTGGTATCTTGCACATATCCCAACAACAAATGTTATATCCTACTTACTTGTCAGTGAGATAGAGCAATGATCCAATGATTCCTCTATAATCGCATGGCTTACCGATTTGCCTTCGAATCGGATCCATCTTGTAGTTAGTATTCATGGGAATCCTAACTGTGTTGCAATTTTGTACACCATATTTGGCAATCAGATCTCTGGTGTACTTTGCCTGGTTGATGAATATTCCTTCCATTGATTGTTTCACTTGAAGACCTAGAAAGAAATTCATCTCTCCCATCATTGACATCTCAAACTTGCCTTTCATCGCTGTTGAAAACTTCTCACACAAATGATGGTTTGAGATCCAAAAATGATGTCATCAACATATATCTCGAATTAGTAAGATATCTTCCCCATCCTCTATTCCTAACAGAGTTCTATCAACATTCCCTTTGACAAAACCATGGTCAAGAAGAAACCGAGAAAGAGTATCATACCATGCTCGGGTGTTTGCTTGAGACCATACAAAGCTTTTTCTCGAGCCTCAGAAACTTGGTCATTCTGCTTGAAACCAGGAGGTTGTTCCACATAAACCTCTTCTTTAAGCACACCGCTCGTAAATGCACTTTTCACATCCATTTGATAGACCGTGAACTTCATGTGGGCGATATGCAAGAAACAACTGATGGCTTCTAGTCTTGCAACAAAAGCAAAGGTTTCATCATAATCCAAGCCTTCTTCTTGAATAACCTTGTGCAACTAAAATTTTGCCTTGTTTCTTACAATGTTGTTGTTTTCATCTCTTTTATTCTTGAAAACCCACTTGGTTCCAATGACATTGTGCCTTTCTTCTATCTATCTACCAAATCCATACTTCATTCCTTGAGAATTGATTCGCTCATCTCTTGCATAGCAAGAATCCAATGAGAATCTTGTAGAGCTTCACCAATCTCAAAGAGGTTCTTTCTCCGATAGGAAGCAAGCCGAGAATAGTGCACTCTCACCATGGAACCTTCTTATTTTAACACCTCCAGCTAGATCACCCACAATCTGACTTGTAGGATGACTATCTAACCATTTCCTTCTTGATGTTCCCCTTCAATAGTATCCTCAACATTTGAAATGTTAGGTTCAGCTTAAATCAAGAAACTCAGGAACAACAAAACAGAGAAAGGGAATCATCTTCCTCGGGAAATTTATTCGAACATTGTCGAGACATCCGTTCCCCTTTGGTTGATAGATTCAAATTTACCTCACCGTGACCACATCTTCATTGGCATTACATACCGAGTCTAAACCGGTGTCTGCTCAGATTGTCACCTTTTGGAGTGTTGGTTTTCCCGAGTCTCACCATCCCGATTTCCATCCCGAAACTTTTTATCGAGTCCGAGTCACCCAATCATAGATAGTGACCGACTTTCTTTTTTCGTGTTCAAAGGATGATTTATCTTTCGCTTCAGCTTAACTGGTGATCCTCTTGGTCAGTTCATCTCAAGCGTCATGTTCCTGCTTTTCCAACACAAGTAGATTCATCAAAAAACAACATGAGGTGTTTCCTCCACAATAAGAGTCCTACAGCTTGTAAACTCGAAAGCTTTAATCGACTTCGAATATCCTAAAAATATTCCTTCATCGCCTTTACTATCAAATTTTTTCAACCGATCTTTACCATTATTGTGTATGAAACACTTGCAACCAAACACACGAAAAGAAAGAAACAAGAGGCTTCCTTTCATTCCAAAGCTCATAGGGTGTGTTTTGCCTTGACTTTGGTCAAGATGGATCTGCTTCGAGAGTAGCATGCAAGGTTGATACCAAATTTCAAAAAATCTTTTAGGAATATCGACTTCACTATCATTGTCCTTGGTAAAATTTTTTTCGAGTTCTGCTCTTCTTTTCAAAGAACACCATTTTGTTGAGGGGTCCTTGCAAAATGATGTTTCATGTGAAATTCCATTCTCTCGCACAATAATCGATATGATATGATTTATAAACTCGTTTTTTGTCGATCTCGATTTTGACCACACTCAGATTTTTCTCAATATCGAGCCTTTTCAAGAATCTCCGGCAAAATTTTATCTCGAGTCTCTTTCTTCTCGAAAAGAATATGACCCAAGTATATCTTGAGTAGTCATCAACTACTACCAATGTGTATTTCCGCCATTAGTGCTCACTTTTGTGTTATAGGACCAAAAAGATCCATATGCAAAGAATCAAGTGTTCTCACATTAAAACTTCTACTTTGCTTTTAAATGATGCTTTTACTTGTTTTCCTTTCTTCGCATGCATCACAAGTATGTTCCTTATCAACACTTCATTAAAGCAACCCTCTCACAAGAGCTAATCTTGCAAGCTTGTTCAGGGTTTTGAAATTTAGGTGATTCATTCTTTTTATGCCATAACCAACCGGTATCTCAGGAACTTTTAGCAACTAAACATGTATCTTTAGGAGTTGAACTCCAATCGCCAAGATACACATTCCCTTTTCTTGTACCACCAAGAAGTACTTTCTTGTGATGTATCATCTTTCACAAAACATAAGTTCTTAGAGAACTCAACATTAAAACCCTTATCACAGAATTGGCTAATTGAAAGCAAGTTATGCTTCAATCCGATACATATGAAACACCATGGATATGAATCGAGTCGATTTCCAAAGTTCCATATCCTTCACCGTCCCTTTGGAGTTATCTCCAAAAGTGATCTCAGGGCCTCTTTGTTCAACATAGTCACCAGTATCTTCTTGTATCCTCCGTCATATGTCTTGAACATCCACCGTCAAGATACCATATATCGAGCTTTTTTTTTCATCTCTCGCTTTCATCGATTGCCATGTGATCTTTAGTCGATTCAATTGCCACTTGTTTTCCTCCCCAAAAAAACAGATCAATTCTTAGGTACCCAATTTGTGTAGGGTCCTACAAGGTTAGATGTACCTTTCTAATCCAAATCATTCTCGACAACTCTAATCACTTTAGAGTGGCTAATTTGTCTTCCATAAACATCAACATATACATCCACTACTCCGGGTGCCTTAGCGGTTTTACAGATATGTATGCTAGCTTTAGCATGAACATGGGCTTTTGAATTCTTCTTTGGTTCAGCCTTCGTTCGACATGCTTAGGCTTTTGTGCAAAATTTTGGTCTAAATCTTTGATGACTCGGGTTCGATAACCTTTACCCTTAGGCAAGTAGGGTTCAGTTGTCTCTTTGACCGAACTGGTCTTTCAAAGATAATCGAGGACTTGGTCTCTTCAATTGAGAATGTCTCTACAAAGTGTTTCTCATCCGGGATTCCTCTCGATGGTTCAATGTGGGAGCCTTTCGTGTTTGCATTCTTAGCCCGAGGCTTTGAAGTACTTGCTGAATCTTTCCAATCGACCGCTTTCGTGTTTTCTAGCCTTTTACCCGAGGTTTGGGCTTTTCTAACCCGATCATTCGGTTTTTTACCGAGACCATAGGTCCTTTTTCCTTGTCTACAACCTTGGACATTACTTTAGGTTGAAGTGTAGGTGCCAATTTGGTTTTTACAAAGATAGTCTTCTTGCTACTTGACGCAAAGATTCAGATGACCTTGTGAGGTTCCCCCGAATAAATCCCAATCCAGCTTTTTATAGTGGCGGATCTCCGGTAACTCAATTTCATCTATTACATTAGATGCTTTATTCAATAGAGTTAACTTCTTCGCATGCACTATCCTCACATTCAGAGTTTATGCTTCTCGAGAGGGTCATTGAACTTCGATTCGATTAGTGAATCTCTTCAAATGGATTTCTCTAGCTTTTCGCTTAGGACATTATCAACTTCTCTTTCTTCGAGAGTTGTACTTTCGTAACATCCACCATCAAGAGTCTCCCATTAATTGAGAAGTGATTTCAATATTGCTAGAGCCTTTCCATTTTAGATTTTCACTTTTCGCCTTTATTCTCGCTTCTTGAGTTTCATTTAGCGCTTTCTTGTAAAACAAAGATAGTCCTTCATCGATTCTCGAAAAGAATCCATCGTGTCAAAATGACTGCTTTCAAGGAACATGAAAACTCTTGTGCTAGTGTAGGAGCAACAACAGAGAAAAGAAGAGTTTACCTCCTCAATGGCCATCGACATGAGTGTCATCACTTTCACTTTGTCTGAGAATATCTCATTTGAAGAGCTAGATCCTCCTCGAGTGTTCTTCTTCTCGCAACCATGGCCTTTTGCTTGAGAACTTCGGTCTCTTTTTAGCTTGCCTTTCTTTCTCTCCTTAGCACTCAAATCGACAATCATACCGAAGTGACCTTTCTTCCGACAATTATAAAGATCTGTTGGTATCATCATCCCGATCATTTTCTTCTTTTCGACTTGAAGTCTTTCCTCTTGGATGAAGATTCTTCAAATTTTCAGTCCTTCTTCTTCTCGGTTGATTTGTCCTCGTGTTTCTTCCGCACACCGGTTCCCCGTAATAGCTTTTTGTATTTTCCAAATCTACTATTAAGTATGTCAAACCTTCTTGCCATCGCTAGCTTTTTCCTCAATCTCATCCCCGATTTTTTGGCATGGGGGTTCTCGGAATCTTTTAGTTTTATTGTGTTTTATCTTTTGCTTTTTAAAGCCACATTCTTACTTGATGAAGAATCATCTTTGCTTTGTCACCTTTTTTTGGATTTCTTATCAATTACAAATTCATAGGCTTTCAAATTTCGAGAGAAGACTTGTTGATATGGCATTGAACTAATGTTCTTGGTGTTTTCAATCACCACTTTGCATGAATATCTCATTTCTTAGAAAGACCTCTAAGAATTTTCAATGCCACTTCTCTTTGTGGATATTTCTTTCCAAGTGCATTTAGATCATTCATGATGCTAGTGAATCGACTTCCAAATTTTGTCTATTGATTCACCATCATCCATTTCAAAACTATCAAACTTTCCAATTGCCACCGAAAAGTTTGTTTTTTTTTATATGATCTCGTGCTCTTGGCACATTATGTAAGTGTATCCCAAATCTCTTTAGCAAAAGATATAAAGAGAGATCATTCCCATCACACCATCATCAATTGTCTTCAGATAGTGTGTCTTTTTGCAATGTAGTCTAGATTGACTAACTTTCTCTCCTCAGACTTCAAATTGGTCATCGACTTAGGAAATTCTCTTCTAGGATCAATTCTCTCATCTTCGCTCCTCCGGGATTCACCACAAGAAATTGGAATGGTCCTTGTGAAACCACTCTCCACATACGCCATGTTTGGAATACAGACGATGAGCCTCGCATTCTCGGTCTCCATAGATCATAGTTCTCCACCGAGAACATGGGAAGTTTTTAGAAGACATTTTTCCGATCTTTTGAAAAGTAAAAAGTTTCAAAAATAAGATCGATTCAGATATACCACAAGTATTTTTGAAAATAAAACTTTGGTCAACAAAGCGGGTGGTCAAGTTGAACCACCGCTCGATACCACTTGTTGGTCCCGTGCAAACGAGTCTTACACGTATGGGGGGGAATACACGTGTTCAAAGGATTTTAAAACTTTTTTTCTTCAGAGGTCACTTTGGGTCGATAATCCACGAAGATTAGGTTCTCGAGAAGCACAGACGCTCGAAGTCAAAGTCTCATCGAGACAAGGATCCTAAGTCGCTTTCAGATACCTCGATAATCCCAACCGAAGTCCTCGAGTGTCGAGAGATCCCGAAGTTGCTTGGATCGATAACTAACTTATCAATCCTCGTAAGAGAGTTCGGTTTGGTAACTATCTGTTCTAGCTACTCACCGTCTGAATGGTTGGCCCTTTAGTTTATACTGCTTTTAAGCTTTGTTTGAAAATCTTCCCTTTATGAAATAGTGATTAGGCCGTGATTCACTTGTGCAACTTCAAAGTGATTGATTCCAACCTAATATCGGTGAAAAGTATGCTTTCAAAAATCAAGTCAATGCAACAAAGTATACGATAAGGAAAGCAATAAAGAACACAAAGAATTATAGTGGTTCGTAGACTCAAGCTCCTACGTCCACTCTCCCCGACTCTTCGTGAGAAATTCACTATCAACTTCGAGCTTTACGACTACCTCAGTAGCTTTTACTCAACTTCGCCATGAGTTTTCTGACTACTCCACGTAGTTTACTTACTCAACCCGACCTTGAGTTTTCTGACTACCTCCGTAGTTTACTTACTCAAATCACACAAAAGCTTTCAGACTACCTCTGAGCTTACTAACTTCTCCTCTAGAGTTTTCTCGACTACTCAGAGTAGTTTACTAACTCTTTTACAACTCGCTTTCACCAACAAACACACTCCAACTACCTTCTCAAGGGTTTGGGGTTTCTCGGTTGGTTTCCAACTAGGATGAGATATCCTTTACAATGAAGCACAATGCAAAGGGTTAGGATATCTCGACTAAGCTTTGGATATGACTATCAAGCTAGGCTTAGTTAAGTGAGCTCTCTTCAATATTCAAGCACTTGGGAAATTCTAAGTTTTTCGAAAGTGCTTTAACTTTTGCAAGAATAAGTTTGAGCTCTTGAGTTATGTATAAATTTCCGTAACCTTACAATGTAGAGGGTCACCAGTATTTATAGGCATACACCAAGGTCACTCTTGAAAACTATCCGTTGGAGAGATAACTTCGTGAGTTTCCTCTTAAGGTGTGTGAGAAACGGCTATATTTAGGGTTTGAACCTCCCTAACACGCTTTTTTAAAATAGTCTTTCACGTGGCCGGTCTTCACTTTTTGCGGAACTTTTGTACATCCGACATCTTTTTACAAATGACACATCACCGCCGAAGGTCGGTATGGTACAAATCTTTGTTTCCTCTTTTTGACTTTTTGTCTCCGCTAAAGGTAGACACCTTCAACGGCTCTTTTTTGGTTACAAACTCGAGTTTGATATAACCTTAACAACACTTCGACTTAGTTCCTTTTGTCCGCATTTGAATGTCTTGGCAATATCTAACTTCTTAAGGAATCGCGATCTTCTCAAGGATTGCATCCTTCAGATAGATATATTCAATTAACTTCGAACATTGTGTTCATATCGAGCATTCAAGACATTATCGGGTCTTCGCATTATCGTGCTTTTCAAAATTTTCTTGATCTTCATTCTTCGCCTCTTCGCCTTTTGTTATTCAGAATCTTCTGATTCTTCAGGGTCTTCTGAGTCTTTATAGTTTATACAGACTGATGTAGTGATTCTTCGTGTTGAGTCTTCAGTTTTCAGTATCACACTGAGTTCTTCAGAGTCCTCAGAACATATCATGAACTATATCTGCTGACTATACATTTTGCAGATAACATCCTCGAAAGTACTCAAAAAAACGAATCCCGACTAACTATCAAGATCATTCTGATCATGTCATACTCAGGGGTTTTGGGATCTTAATCAAATCATATATATTAAATTCATCTCCCAACAAACGTCGTCAAGTAGAACAACATTTTTTATTGTCATCTTGTAATCAGTTTTCGCTAATATTTAATTTGTTTGTCTTACTTTTTTTTTTTGTTGGACAAAGTTATTTATTAATAGTTAGTACACAAACACCCAAATACTCCACGAAATCACCAATTCACATTATAACTCCTATAACTCCAAATTCGTTCCCAAAGTGATTTAAACTTGGATCTCCCACTCAAATGAGAATGTCAATGGCCAGGTGAGCTAAGCCACCTGATTAATTTGTTCGTCTTACTATTGACGTCTAATATAATTTGCATGGAAATCAAGTGTTCTACTGTCTATGAGATTGTGACAATAACCACTTAAAATCTGTAAAGTTCCATTTTTCTCTCCTTAGTTATAATGTATCTTAATTTGTACAACTGGTTAGATTAAAAAAAATCCACATTATTTTTCTAGAACAAAAAGTTTAACTACACAATGCCTTGTTTAATTATCATTCAAACAAGTTTATCTAGAGTGTATTTGTAAATTTTAAATCATTTTTTTTCAAAAATTGCGAAGGGTATAACTTTTGGAAAAAATATTTCATCCCCTATGAAGCAAACTCCACTTTACTGACAGGAAAAATAAAAAAAGCTGAGTGAAAATAATGTATTGCAGGAAATAAAACACCACTTTTTTGGGCATGCATAATAAGGGAGTGCAACTCGCGTGCAGTGCGGAGGATTCTTGGTAAAAGGCTGGGGAATTGCAGTACGTAATAATTGAGTTGGAGTTGACACTCAAGAAATGCCAGAAATTAAACCCAAACATACAAGTAAACTCAAAGTGCGTTGTGCCCTATATATATAGGAATGGATGAGACTTATATGCATTTAGGTGCACCGTGCATTCATAATTATACAATTTATTATATTGAAATATGCAATTTGTGTACACTGAATCGTGCAACTATTTTTCCATATCAATAGTTGCACAATTTGATGTAAACAAAATTGCATATTTCATTAATAACAAATTATATAATTTTAAAATGCAATATATATTATGTTGCAAGAATGAATACAAGACTTAAACCTATTCTGATAGGATGACGTTATTTGGGCATGCAGCTTAATAAGTGGGGGATTTTGCAGGGAGAGACAGATTCCCGTCAAACAAGATATGATGTCGGGAATTGAATTTGAAAATTGCAGAGAGAGAGTGCAAGCAAGAAATGGCGTAATGATGAGATAAGAAATTGAGTGTAAATGGAGAGACAAGACTTATATAAAAATGGGAATATCTCTCTGCTAAATCACAGGACTGTGTGTCTGTATGCCTGTTTAATTTTCTGGAGAAGACAAGATAAGTAGCTTCCCCGTTCAACACGCAATGCATTGCGCATACATTAATATTAAAATATAAGAAAAAAACTCCTTATGAGACGAGTTATAAACATAGTACGAATCAACATCCATTCATTTTAAAGTATTAAATATCAATGCTCAAATTATATTTCAACTCACACAAGCAAGTTGTGCCTCAAAACATATTTATATATGTATATATTATATTAATGCCTTAGTGGAGTGCAAATAAATGTGTTAATTACACGAAACTCTTTCGTGGTTTAAAAATATTGCGCGATATCCCTTCGTGTTTTAGAAATTGTACCAAATCCCACTATTATGATTTATAAAATCAAGCGAATTAACTTTTTTTTATATATATATAATAACGAGTTAAAGATTTTGTCTATTTTTTCTATATCTCATTATGTCATTTATAACAATATTTTTAAAAACCGGTTGAACCGAAAATCGACCATAGAACCAGTTTGACTATCCTCAAAAACCATTTTTACGGTTGAACCGAAAAAAACCGCCTAGAAGCGGAAAAATTGGGAAATCAGTTGAACCGATTTTTTGTTTTTCATCTTTATTTTAAATTTTAGTATTTTATATTGTGTTTTATTATGTTGTCTTGATTCTATTGTGTTTATGTCAATATGAAACTTATAAGTTATAAATTTACATTTTATAAATGCACATTTATTTTTATTTTTTAATCTATAATCTCTATAATGCAAAACCTCTATAAGATGATGTGTCAAGTAATAAAATGATGTGGCAATGATGTGGTAAAGTCATATTCTTCTATTTTAAATCTCTTTAATCTCATTCATTTAGAGTGTTGTTTTAATCTCAACCGTCGATTTTGTCTTCCATTTCCTATAAAGTGTGACCTCTCTCATTCATTTTTCATTGTAATTCTAATTTCATGTGCCTGCGATTTCTCTTCATTTTGTCTTCTTCATTTGCTCTCACTACTGTATGCTTTCATTCATTATTTTTCTTATATCATTCTTAAATCTTTTATGTGCAGGTAATTAATTGAATTCATTGTGTATTTTATTGTTGTTCTTATTTCGTCTATTATTGTTCTTATTCATTATGGAGTTTTATCGTTGTTATTATAGATTTCTTATCATAATATTTTCATATCTACATATATTTCTCAATTTTTTTTTTTTTTTTGATTTCTTATTCAACTTGGATCATTGTTCTTATTTAATTTTTTTTTTTTTTTTGCAGGTTGAATAAGGATGGAGAATATTGCATAAAGATTAGGTTGAGATTACGTGAAAATGAATATTTGAAGATTACTACGAAGATGAAGATAAAATTATATTTATATTGATTTGGTGCAAAGATTATTGTAAAAGTTTCATAAATTTTAGTTTCGTGTAATGGTAGATTGTATATATTTCTATTGTAAGGAATGTTGATCCCTTCAACCATTGTATCTTCGAAATTATTTCGCCATGAATATTTTTCTAATGAAATTCGTTATTCTATTTTGTGACATTCAATATTTAATATAAATCGTGTAATGTAATTCGCAAATTCAAGCATGATCGGTCAACTTTCAGTTTAAAATTAATTTGATAATTAATTAAATATTTCTAATTATTTAGTAAATTCCATAAATTATGCAATCAAATATATTTTATGTAAAAATCTGGTCCCTATTGATTACAAAATTAACTTAAAATATTTTAACTATTATTTTAATTTCAACAATTAATTACTATTACATAGGAAACTATAAATTGAACCCATTGAATACTATTGAATAATAACTCTAACTATAATCACATATTAAATTGGTTGATTCACCATAATTTTTAAGTTATTACTCATATAACGAAATCCATAATTCAAAGATGATTAGTCAATTTTGGATTTTAATTTTATTTGCTAATTAATTACATTTTTTCAATTATTTGATAAATTCCATAAACTACACAATCAACCCTTGATTCATTTAACATTAATGGACATCCTCAATTTATATAATTGAGAACACCTATTTTATTGGATGATAATTAGTTTAGCAAATTATCATTCATCAATGTTGAATTGAATTAAATATGTACATAAAATTTTAAATACTCGCCGATTTTTTTAACTATGCTCGATTAATTTATTTAACATTAGTGCACCTCTTTAATTATTTTTACTCAAATATTATTTTTAAAATGAATTATGGAGAATTGGTGCAAATGATAATTGATTGTAAATTTATTTACCAAGTCAAACTACATATAATATGATACAGTAGTATTTTTTTTTTGGTTGAATATTTTACTATTTTAAAGTAATACATATTTTAGATAATGTAATCTGGTCTTCCAAAAAAAAAAAAAAACAGTGTAATTCAATAATTGTTCATTATACTTAATATTATCAATTAAATTATTATTATTGTAAAATTATAGTTAGTAATGCGCGGAATGTCAGTCTACAGATTATGAGAAACAATTAATTATTTTTTAAAAATATCAAATGTATGAACGAGTATAATTTATTTACAATTTATTATAAATTTAAATTAAATAAACTTATAAAATGAATAATTTCTTTTTTAGTTATAGTATAAGTAATTTTAATTGAAAAGTATCACTTACCAAATTTTCAAAAAAAAAAAATCATTTTGATACATTGAATTTTAGTTTGGTATTCTTAAATAAAGTATAAATTGGGTATTAATTAATGTATATTAACCTATACGCAATTATCAATCAATAATTAACAATCACTGATGTCCTATTCACAAGCTAATTAATTGATAATGCTATAAAATATCCTACTTTTTTCAAACTAAATAATAAAATATAAAAAAATTTAATAAATCAAACTAAATAAATATTTGAAGTAGTTAAAAATATAATATGTATATATATATATATATATATAAATTCTGCGTGTTAAGCAAAATTAAGATTATTGGTATGTTTGACTCTAAAATAATATAAATTTATATTACCGATTAATGAGATTTATTTAAAAGCTACATAATCTAAAAATTGAAGAGGATTTTATTTAAATAGAATTATGCATCATTTTTAAACATATATATTTTTCATTTTAAATAATTTGATGATTTGTGTATATGGGTGTCGTTTTATAGAATGAATGAGATGGTGATTTGTGATTCTTGTATGTATTTCTTATTGCAGACTTAGTGGCAAATGTATATTTTTATTGCACAACATGCAAAATATTTTTATGTTATGTGTACAATGATCTGCCTCAACTCTTTAGTTTGTACGCGGAGATAGACCTCTCAATCAGAAAAACCTTTATTTTTCATGTACTTTTTCTACTTTTTACAGTGACTTAAAATTAAAAATACAACTAATGTTAGGATTTAGAAAATAGATAATTAGAACATGAAAGATTCAAATGTCTTGAGGGATTTTATAACGGTGGTGATGGGAGGGTTTTTGTAAATTTTTCTTAGGGGTTTTACTAATATTTAGCTTAATCTTCTATGAGGAAGAAAAATAAATGAGAGTTGCAAAATATTATTTCGTTCAAAATAATTGTGGCATGTGCATGCTAATTTACTTATGTTAAAAAAAAAATAGCACTCAACTCAGATCCTTTAATGTATATATCGTGCTTCAATTCTTTCTTTAGTTGTCTTAGAAAAACAAATTTTTAGAAGAACTATCTTTTGGTAGAATCCATGAAAATATTCGATTATTTAGTAGAACAAAAGTAGGACATTAATTTTTTTTTTTTTTTTGACGGACCTAAATTTACAAAAACTTAAGGGCTTAGGTTTTCGGAAACTCAAAATTTACAGTCCTAAATTTGCGTAAACTCAAAACTGACAAGCTACTTTTCCTACCTAACCTACTTTTTCCATACTGAAACTTATTGTCTTAAAATTGCCGCATTCATAGTTACGTATCTAAAAAATATTTTTTCTCATTCAACTACATAGTGCTGTCTCAAGACTCAAGAGCAAAAAAGATTAAAATCTTGATTATGATGAAAAATTATGTAAAATTACAAGTAATGTTGTTTAAAATTTTGTGTGTAATTTTTTTTTTCATTTTGAACATGAACTTATTTTAGAATTAAATTTATTGTTCTAATTCATTAATATTAGCTTTTTTTTTTTTTTTTTTTTTTTTAGATAATAATTTCCATTTAAATATAATTTAGATAGCAAATTAATATATTTTTCGTATTCTACACATATAAAATATTAAAAATTAAAAATAGACTATTATTGAATAGAACTAATTTAAATAAATTGAAGTATTTTATCAAAACTTAATAATGTTATTTTTTATTAAGTCTGCGTATTTACCCGTCCATAGCGGATAATTTACGTGCACAAAAATACTTTAAGAATAGAACAATACTTACTATTACAAAAAGAAGTCTACTAATGAGAAGCTTTTGTCTATGATTCCTGGTGATAGTAAGATATATTTGAGTTTTGATAGTGTCTGCAGAACGAAGTTTATGTCAGGAGCTAATGAAGAGTTATTTTATGTTTATTTAAATCACCATTTAATTTTGAAGGAACGAGTGTCGGTAATGCTTCTCATAATTATTCCCGATTAAAAAAAATGCTTCTCATAACTATTGACCAAAAGTCAGCTTCATGCGATGGCACGAGGTTGGTCACAAAGCTTGAAAATCATATTTTTTAAGCATAAATAATTTAAGGAATGACTATTGGGAATAAGGTATTTATCCCAAAAATTACATTGAGTAATTGGGATACACAATGCCTGTATGGTTTAAGAGGAGACAATTTTCAATCCTATTATATTTTCTAATGACGAGATATAAAAGTTTGGGTCAATATCTATCAATTGTATGTTTGTATGTTCTCAATAGATTTTCACACATACACAAGTGTATATTGCAATCTTTAGAGTCGAAAATAAAATATAATTAAAAATTATGTGTCTCAGTATAAATGGGGGGACCTTGCAAATATACAACACATATCGTTTACAATATTTTTTTTTCAACTTTTGTAATTTAGAGTTTTTTTTTTCCAAAATCTTAATTTATAGATTCATTTATTTTGTAAAGTCATAAATATAATAATATACAAAATCAGCATTTGAATATTTAGATTACATTTTTATTTTTAATATTTTATGAGAAAATTATTGACCATAAAAAATACTCCCTCCATCTCAATCTTAACCGAATGTTTACTATGTGTTCGAAGTTTTTAAAAAAATTGTTTGTTAGTATTTTAGGTGATAAAATGATAAAGTGTTGAGGTAGAATGTGGAATTCAACTTTATTGAAGAGTAGAATAATATTTATTAAAAGTGATAAAATGTTGAGGGTATGATTGAATGACATATGATAAATAAGTGGGTGTTTGAAGGGTGTGAGTTAAAGTGGATATTTCAATTGAAAGAAATGTGCAGTTAAAATTGGGACGGATCGAAACGAAAATAGTACAGTTAAAATTGAGACGGAGAGAGTAATTAATTATAAAAAAACATTATAAAATTATTAAATATTTTATATAAAAAAAATCTTCCAGTCCGCGAAGTTCGCGGGGATAATACTAGTGTAATTAGAGATGTTAAACGGGTCAGCACTAACCCATTAGGGTAAGCCCTACAGGGCCACAGGCCTAAACGGGTTAGGGCCTTAGCGGTTCACTTTTAAACGGGTCATTAAGAGCCGTAACCCAATCCTAACCCTAGCGGGCCTCGGGCTAAACAGGCGGGCCACCCCAATTTTTTTTTTTAAATATCCTACTATAAAAAAGTAGTAACACATTAAAATCTGGAATTGCATATTAAATCCATAATATCAATTGCATCCCCAAAATGAAAATCCCAAAGATATTACGTAAACACAAACAAGTAATTACAAGCTATATATAATACATTACAGAAATTGTCCAGGTAGATGAAAAGGGAATCAACACGTCTAAGCATTCCAATCAACACTCCTATGTCATTAAACTTAATTAATTGACTCACGACTTTCTATAATTATTTGAACAGATTATCTTTCACAAAAAAGTCTTAAAGAAAACCAGTAATAATAACAAAGAAGACCAAATAAATATATTTTATTCTATCAAAGATTGATTGAATTTGTTTTTTTTTTTTTGAAATTGTAATTAAATCCAAAGCATTAAATCCAGAATTCAGAAACCCTAACCCAAAAAGAAAATAACTTTGTCCAAAGAAAAATTCGAGGGGTGTGTTTCCTAATAACTTGAGCCTATTTTTTTTTTTTTTCCAAATTTCAAAGACAGCAAGAACCCATATCTTCTTTTTTTTTTTTTATTTTTTTTCTATTTAGCCCGTGTTTTATGTAAATTAATAACAATAATAAAAGATCCTGCCACCGATAAGCCCTGGGCGTGGTCGATCGATTCTGAAAAAAGGCCGGTGTTAAACGGGTCATAGATACCTAAGCCCTAACCCTGGAAAAATCCCGGTTAGCCCGGCCCGGCCCGCCCCGCTTAACATCCCTAAGTGTAATATATAGGATATGTTTTTAAAAAAATTAATAGAGATTATTTTAACAGTTGGGCTAATCCGATCAGTCCAACCAATTGAACCATTAGTCGATGTCCTGTTCGATTTGGCCATCAATCGATTATGAAAACTATGCCTTAAAATATAATTTCAAAACTTTAATATTTGGAAAACAAGATACGGAGAATAGATAACATCATAGATTAATCCAGTAATACATTTTTTTAACAAAAATTGAGAATTTACTTGGTTTAATAAACTACAAGAGGGAATTTGTGAAATTTTTAAATCACGAGAAAATTTGCATAATATTTCCAAATTATAAGGGTTTTGTGTAATTAACCCCAAATAAACTGATCCTTACTATATTCAAAGTGCCAAGACAACTCTTTAAACGCAATGAGGAAGCCCAATAGGCCCTCTAGAAGGCTCAATGGGCCCTTTGGCCCAATGACCTATAAGTTGTAAGGTATCCATACGGTTTGGTGGTGTTTGTAATTACAAATGTTTTCTTTAAGAGGCCCATTTTTCCATGTTCGGCCCGTGCCAAAAAAAAGTGATTGGAAATAACTGATTTTTCAACTACCTGTTGAATATTTAACTTTTTGTTAATATTTTGACATTTTCTGCTCCAGTTGCCATTTTCTCTGCCCAAGACTTGGTAAGCTTTCTCTATCATTGCGTTTGATCATGCACTACTTAAAATTATTAAATAAAATGAAAATGACGAAATTTATTTTCATATTAGGTTACAAGGCTCTAAATAAATTAATCATTATCCATTCCGACTATCTACTATCCCCTCCTGTAATATTCTTTTCTCAATTGTTCCACTATTCATCAACCAAGATCATTTTTTTCCTCCACTTATTCCTTTGATTGGAGCAAGGCATTAACAATTTAACCATTATTGTCATTTCAAGTGACGAATTTGAACCAAGCGCCCCTAAATTTATCGATTCGATAAAAAAATGTACAGGTGGAAAATGTGGAAAAAGAAAGAAAAAAGGAGGTTGGGGATAAATTTTGGCTGTTTTTTGCTGGAATTGGAGTTATTTATTTGAGCATCCTTTTTATTGCATATACAAAACTATAATTGAGTGTGTTATGAATTGAGTAATGTGCATTCATGTTTTACGTCTACATTTGAATGATTTTTATGTGATTATTGTAACCTTAATTTTAAGATTAGTTAATTTCCAAAATTAGTTTGATGGTGCACCTTATTTTGAGTGATTTTTGAATTTTGTCTCTTGATTGCTCTGGAATGATGTACTTTAGCCAAATCAGACAAAGATGTGCTCCAAAAGGTGTGTCTTTTTAAGGCTAATTATGTCAAATGCCATTTGGAGGCTTAATTTCATGTGTTCTGCTTCTTGCATTGACAACAGCCTAGGCAGCTTTTGTTGAAGTACATCTATCTGACGTTCAAAACAAACTGAGATTGGTTGCTACCTGACCAGGGTTTTTGGTTGATTTCTTTTTCTAAAATTCTTTACTTTCTGATGCTGCCAATGCAATGTCCTACGATTCACTAAGCACTGCGAGTGAAAGACATATTTTATTTTAAGAAAATCGTGTCTAACACGAGCCTCAATTTCTTGGTTTTCTATATTTTTTCAGCCATCCACCGTGCACCCTACTAACATTGAGTAATTGCTAATTTATCATGCATGCATGATGTTGTATATATTTTTTTGGACATGATTTAGATATTTGTAGAGATCTTCTACCATGAATGATATAACTTAGCATGAAGGGCCTGTTAATTTGTTTTCACTCTCGCACTGCCAAAATACAGTCTTGTATCCTTTTTCAATATATATATATATATATAATCATAGATTGCAATTAATTAACTTCTTAAAAGGCAATCATTTGTGCAAATCATAATTTCAAGATGTATATTAGGTGATGAAAAAGGATTGGGAGCCCTTCAAAATTTGAAATTGTTGCAGCAATAAGACGGCATCCTACAAAGAATGATTATTAACACTAGGTTTTTATTAGAAGGGACTCAAGATTTTGCAGTATATGCAAAACAATACTTAACTGATCGTAATTTTAGATAGAAAGCTAGACACCTGGAGTTGGGGTGTGGAAGAGGAAGAGGTAGATATGAAGGAAACACAAGAAGATCATCGAAAGAAATCGGACGTGGTGCAGATGACGGAGCTTCTAAAGGTGGTGGGATTCTGAAATTTCTGGGATTGATTGAATTGACACATTTAGAACTAAAATTGAAAAAGAAAAAAAATTACTGAACAAAAAATAGAATCATCTAAAGTTACGGTACTAGTTTTGAAATTTTCTTCTTTATAGTCATAGTCTTGTAGATTCATAATCCAGGGTGCAAGCGAGTCAAGGTCGACTCGCGAGCTACCCATGCGCAACGAAAAAAAATAAAATTAATTGAGTCTAGTCGAGTTCGAGCTACTTGAATAGCTACTAAGTTCGAGTTTATAAATACTTAGCTCGAGAGGCTCGCGAACCTAATTGAGCTTACACAATAATTACTATTATGCCATAAATTTTACTAAATATATAAACTTATGTTTTAAAAATATGTTGTACATTTAATTTTGTAAAATTGTAAAGGTGATTGAGTCGAGCCGAGCTCGAGCCTACCAAATTTCTTGTTGAACCGAGCTCGAGCTTAAAAATTTAGGCTCGACCGAGTTTAAGTAGAATTTCGAGCTTCAAGTATTTCAATTGAGGCAAGTTCGAGCTCAGCACTACTCGTGCTTGTTTACACCCGTGCATAATGTTAAATGATGGAGTTAATCGAAGTTTATTGGAGTAGTGTGCGATTTTGGAGAATATGTGGGGCAAAATATAATTTATAGGAAAAAGATGGATAGATTCCATTTGCATTTTCATCCATTTCATAAGCATACGTCCAGTAAAATAGTCAGTTATCATGAGAAAAGACAAAGTGAAGACGAGGAAAGGATATAACTGATACACATTTCAACCAAAATTGCTGCACATATACATACAAAAATGTATAATAATTGCATAGACGCACACACAGAGACGCCTGTGCAAGGTGATTTCACCACGGTTCACTCACACAGTGAGCAGAAGCTACTAAAATGGCGGATATCAGAGAAGATGTAGGTCATCGCCTGGTTTTGCCTGTTGAAGCTCCGAAATCGGAATCCCATGGCGAAGAATTTGGGGAAGGAGGAGAGAGAAAATCTCAGCAGAGCACGAGATCGAAGCGCGTGGCATCTCTGGATATCTTCAGAGGCCTCACTGTCGCGGTAATTTAATTTTCAATTTGTTCGATTTTAACCTAATTGATGAACGCGAGATTTGAATTTGTGAAATTTGAAATTTAATTTTAACGGAATGATTATTGAACTGTAGTTGATGATTTTGGTTGATGATGCGGGAGGAGAATGGCCTGCTATTGGGCATTCTCCATGGAATGGCTGCAATCTTGCTGATTTTGTGATGCCGTTCTTTCTGTTTATAGTGGGGATGGCCATTGCACTTGCACTCAAGGTTACTGATGAATTGATTTCTTCTTATGTTTGGTGTATTTATGCAGGTTTTGTGTTTCTCATGGGGTTTTCACTGATTTGTTTTAAATAGAGAATACCAGATAGGAGAAAGGCTATCAGTAAAGTGATTGTGAGAACTTTGAAGCTTCTCTTTTGGGGCATCCTTTTACAAGGTTTGTTATTTGGTTAAGTTTTGCATAATCTATGTAGTCTTTGTTTTGTGATTGTGTGTTTTTAGATAGAAATGTCTTATACAAAATTTGCAAGTTTTGGAACTTTTTTTGCTACTGTTTTGTGAGATAAAATATAGTAGAGAAATGTTAATCTTATAAATGTAAAAGTAATATTGAACTCAATCCAATAGTATCTTGATTCTTTGCAGGAGGTTATTCACATGCCCCTGATAAACTAACATATGGGGTCGATGTAAAAATGATAAGATGGTGTGGAATTCTTCAGGTATATTTGGTAACTTCCTTTTAGAGTGGGATTGACTATATGATACAACTATTCTGTTTTCCCAGAGAATAGCTCTCGCCTATTTAGTGGTCGCAATTGCAAAAATCATGACTAGAAATTCCCCGACTAAGAGTCTATCACATGGAAAGTTTTCTGTATTCAAGCTTTACCTCTGGCATTGGTGAGTGGCCCTAAGATCTCTATCAATTGATCGTAGTTATATGTTTGAGAATAACTCAATTGACTAATGATTTATGATTTGCAGGATTCTTGGAGCTTGCATTCTGATTTTTTATTTAGCTACACTATATGGGACGATATGTTCCAGATTGGCATTTCAGAGTGCAAAATACCGACAGTCCTGATTTTGGGAAAGTTCTAACTGTAAGACCTCTCATTTTCTTGCAATATTAGTAACATGAACTGAAAGGAACTTTGTCTCAAAGGAAACCTCTTTTTCCAGATTCTTTTACTAGGTCAAATAAAGTTCTCCATTGGAATTTCTTGGCCTTCAATTATCAAGCCTTAATTTCAACTAGAGGTTATAAAATCATAAAGATTAATTATTCTGTTTTACTGCATTTATAAGTATTGTGTTTCAAATAATTTCTGGTCATAAAGTTTAGGGGAAAAAATCTTTTTTAGTCTTGTAAGTTTGCCCATTTTAAGTTTCAGGACACTCCTCCTTTCCGAATTGAATCTCGTTCAGTTAACTTTCAAAATTCTACTTTTTAGTCCTTTGATCGGCTACAGCTGGTGAGCAACCTATTTTGAGCTGACGTAGCATTTTATTTATTTATTTTTATATTTTTTGAATTTTCATCCTGTTAACTTTCATAACCGGTTATTTACATTATTTAACACACTGTAGCTGGACAAAGAACTAAAAAGTTGGATTTTGAAAGTTAACAAGACCAGATTTTACAAGTCCAAATGTAAAACACAAACTTTTCCCCAAAATTTTACAATCTTTTGTTGTTTCCTATTTAACAACTCCACTCTCAAAAAACAAAAAAATATGGAGGATAATAAGAATTCGATAACTGCGACCTTTTAATGTGCAATATCAGATGTTAAGATAACACAATTTTGATATACAGGTAGCTTGTAACGTGAGAGGAAAATTGGATCCTCCTTGTAATGCAGTGGGCTATATTGATAGGAAGGTTCTCGGAATCAATCACATGTACCCACGTCCAGCTTGGAAGAGATCCAAAGTGAGAAGTCTAGTTAGCATTCATCCTTTTTTAATTTTGTATGATACTTTACGGTATTAGTTCTGAAAAAAATTATTTCAGGCTTGCACACAGTATTCCCCTCACGAGGGACCTTTTCGAACTAATGCCCCTTCTTGGTGCTGGGCACCCTTTGAACCTGAAGGAGTTCTAAGGTTAGAGCTTAGTCTTTATTTAATTAACAATGTAATCATTTACTCTATTTTGACTGTTCTGGACTTGAATCGAGGCATCCACCATCACGTTAAAGTTAGGGAAAAGGTTTTTTTAGTCCTGTAAGTTTGTGCAATTATGCTTTCAGGACCCTACACTTCCCTGAATTGAACTTTTCCTGTTAACTTACAAATTTCTATTTTTTAGTCATTTTACTGGCTACAACGGGTTTGGTGACCAATTTTGAGAGTTAACAACATGAAATTGGAAAAAATGTCAGTCAGCTCAAAATCGGCTGCTTACTCACCTCGGTGAAATTTAATATGGCGAAATTCAATTCGGGAAAGTGGAGTGTCATGAAAACATAAATGAACAATCTTACAAAAACTAGCAAAATACTTTTTTCCTTATTTATGTGTTTGGATTTCACTTGTTTTTTTTTCTACATATTCTAATTAGTCCAGAGAGAGTTGTGTTTGACACACACCATGCCGTCACATAGTTATAAAAATATATAGAGAAAAAACAAGCATGAAAGAGCTTAAGTGGGCCAACCAGTAGAGTGAGATGCAGGAAAAATAACGAACCAGCAAAACACAATTTGTTGACTGTCAATTTAGAGACTTCGTTTGCTCTATTTCTGGATTTAGGATGTGTTATTTTGGTTTTTCATAGTGCAGTTCAATTTCCGCTATCCTCTCCACAATTATTGGCGTTCACTTTGGCCATGTTCTTGTGCATATAAAGGTCTGCATCGAATTATAGTTGCTTTTATATAAAACTCTTATGGTAGCTGCAATTTAATATGATGTGATTCTAGGGTCATTGGAGTAGACTTCAGCATTTAACCATAATGGGGCTTACCCTTCTCATTCTTGGAATTATTCTTCATTTTACGGACAGTAAGTTTTTAAGGATTATTAAACAAATAGTTTTTTCCCTTCATGTTTGCTGATGAATTTCTTCGGTTGCAGCAATTCCTCTAAACAAGCAACTCTACACGCTCAGCTATGTCTGTGTAACATCTGGAGCAGCAGCATTAGTGTTTTTGGCGTTTTACATATTGGTACTACTACTACTCAAAAGCTAGAAAACCTCCGCATCAGAATTATCTAGATTTGAACATCTTTCATATTTATGTTTTTTATTCATCATAATTTTGATTTTTGCATTACTGATATTGCAAATATTTCATGCCAGGTGGATATGTTGAATGTAAGGTACCTGTTCCTGCCATTGGAATGGATCGGCATGAATGCTATGCTCGTTTATGTGATGGCAGCTGCAGGTATCTTTGCAGGATTTATCAATGGATGGTATTATGATGATCCCCATAATACATTGGTAAGTTCCAAGTTACATTTTACTAATTTCATGAACTGATATAGCGTCTGATCTTTTATTCATTCCTTATTCCATCTGACTATTGTTTAAGAACATATAACATGGACAGATGCTAATTAGATCAGATATAAAGTGCCAGATACACAACAATTTTGAAAAAAAAAAAATATCACCTTCGACTGCAGGTACATTGGATTCAGAAGCACGTATTCATCAATGTGTGGCATTCAAGAAGAGTCGGAATCCTCCTTTATGTTTTATTCGCTGAGATACTGTTTTGGGGCATCGTTGCTGGTATATTTCATCACTTCTCCATCTACTGGAAGCTTTAACTGCTCATTCATGGTGAATGATTCGTCGTATATTGCAATGCTATTCCGTAAATGGATGATTGTTTCAAACAGAACACAGGCATTGTAAGATGGAATTGTCTTATATGTATGCAACTACTTATCTGCAGGGATGTAGTTAAAAGGAGTAGGTAGTGGTCTGTGATATACACACTATTTTTTTTCTTTTCCAAAAGAGTACATTTTAAAATATTAAGTAATACTTCCTCCGTTCCAAATTAATTTTCACATTAATTTGACATACAAATTAAAGAGAATCTTTTACTTTAATAAAGTGTCAAAGTAAGAGCATTTTGGTCAAATCAATTTTAATTGTAAAAGTACGAGTTAATTGTATTGAAAGAATTAATGACATAGTGAATAAATAAGTGTATTTTGAGAGTAAGAGTTATGTGTAAAATTTTACTTTTGAGTGTGAACTGATGTTTGACGTACCAATAAGAATAGTGTGAAAATTGATTCGGGATGGAGGGAGTGTTTTTTTATCATGAAAGTATCACATTTCAATTATCAACTAATAAATTTTTTAATATATATTTAGATCGGTCCAGTTTGGAACAGTTATATTCGATTTTGGTACACTTAATTCGGTAATATCCACAATTGTACCAAGAAAAAATTGATGTGATTCGGGTTGGAAAAAGTAACTGTTATCTTCGATGCGATTTTTTTTTTCTTTTTCGGATGGCTCAATAATTTTAAAATTTCGTGAGCAATCCTTAACTCCATATAAATTTAAGAATATTACTCCATAATTTTATATGAGTAACAAATTAAGTTTATACATGAATTTTATCACTATCATTTATAAAAGTTATTACCATTTTAAAAAATACTTTTTAAATAGTTATAATTTTTGTGTATAACATTAATAATTTTTATGTATAATGTATAATTTAATGACATGAGATTTAATAAAATATTTGTAAGAAGTTAATTTTAAAAGGTATAATTGCCTTTCTAGTTTCTACCATATAAAGAATAAAAAAACTAAATAAAGACATCTAATTATAAATTTTGAGTAATTAAAAATAAAATCAAGGTTTATTTGAATTGAAATTGTACTTTGAGAGACGACTAAAAACTACAAATGAGAGGCATATATATTTGCTTCTAGGTACAATCCACTTTTTTCTTACAATCAATTACAAAGTGTCACCAACATTGACTAAATTGCCCCTAAATTGAATCATCTGCCTTCAACCGAGAAAAAAAGGCTCATGTCAGTGTCTTCTTACACAAGTAGCTATCACATCACATCATTTCCCATTAAAATTGTTTTCACATCAAATTGATTATTTATTAAATATCTTATTCTCAATATTTTTCCTCTCATCTTCTATCTGTTATTTACTTTCAAATTTATAAATCTTTATAAATATATGCTGAATATTATTAATATAATTTATAATTAATATCTATTTAAATATGATATAATTATTAATTATTTTTATTAATTTTTTACAAATTCACTTTAGTTTTATAACTATTACATTTGTGGGTTACCGCTTTCCGCATGTGTATTAAAAAATAATTTTTGATTTTTTCTTAATTAAATTATGTGCTAAACAATTAATAATAAAATAATAATAATTAATAGAAATATAAAATTAAATAAAAAATGAAATTAATTTTAGATTCATTGAGACTAAAAAGTTTATTGTGCAAAAAAAAATTGCATTGAATATGCATTGTCACGAAAAAATGCATTTGGTGAAATAACAAAATGCATCATCCGACGACAAAAAATGCATTATGCATATAAAAAATGCATTTACACAAAATTGCATTGTGCACCAAAAAATGCATTGTGCACCAAAAAAATGTATTATCGGCGTCCAATTTATTTTGTGGCCATCAAGAAATTGCCCCCTGTTGGGTTCTCTCAAAAAAAATTAAAACACAACATCACCATCCAAATTGCCAAAAAAATATAATTGTTCCAAAAATTATAACAAGTACAGGATATTTAATGGCAAAGATGGTAAAAAGTACAAACTATTTATTGAGTACACACGTAAAAAATGCACATGTGCATGAAAAAATCTATAAATTCGCACAAAACATCTTCATGTTTCCGAAATCCAACTTAATATCTTCATGTATACTAAGTCTATTCACAAACCTGTACAAAGAGAAAATGAAATTATAGTAAAAATAATAATAATTTAAAACCTGTACAAAGAGACAATTGACATTAGAGAAGAACTCTATAAATAACTCTTTTTCCGTTTATAGCATATATGCTTCAAAAATCTAAACCCAATTACAGACCCTGAAAACACAACATAAAATTCATTGCAGACCATTTCCTAAACCCAATTACCAATACTCATAATGTTCAACATAATAAAAATATATAAAACCCATTTACCAATAAATTAAGTAAAATATTGCTAAATATGGCCAAAAAAGAATGAATGACTTTCTGGTGCAATGCCCAAGGCCCAAATACTAGTAGGTACAATTTTTTTTTAATTACTTGCAAGTGCAAAATAGATACTAAATTGACCTTTTTACCCTTATTTTTAGATCCATTACAGTTTGAGTCACATGACTAATGAGTTCGCATCAGACTTTTACAAAAAGTTGGGACCACTTGCCTGTCAAATCAGTAGTCCTTCCTTTTTAGACTTTCGTAAATATGTAATTTAGGCCAAAAATTAATAAAATAATTATTTTTTCGTAATTATTGTGAAAAACATAATTAATATACTTTTAATACGTGATTTCCATGAAATTATTGGCATAAAAAATACAAAATTCATATTAAATATACTTTAAAAATTACACATCCCTAAAAATTATAAAAATTTACATATCTAAAATTCAAAAAATTTAGATATTATCTAAAAACCTCAAAATTACATATTTTCATTCACATTTAACATGCACATGTTCATCAAATACATGCACATGTTCATCTCATTTTGATGAACATGTACATCTCCAATTCAGTAACTCGGTTCATGACTCGATTGACTCAGTGCCTCGAAGCAAGACTGGTTGACTCAGTATTGCAACTCAAACACTGCTTTAACACGAACTCAGTGAGTTGGACATTCAAATGTGCATTGGTTCAAATTCAAAAAACAATGACAGACCACCAAATTCATCTTCATCATCACAAAAACCCAGAAAATACATACTCACCGCCGCCCTACCACCGCAGATTTATCATCTTCATCATCATTATCAGAAAATGCATCCTAACCCCCCTACCATCTTCATCATCATCATCAAACCCAAAAAATACATCCCCGCCTCCCTACCATCTTCATTATCATCAGACCAACAGATTCATCCCCGCCGCCACCCCTCACCTCACCAGTCCCGCCTACCACCAACGCCCTACCACCAGATCTGTAAATTTTAATCACCAGATCCTTAAAAAATGCAAAAAAAAAACCCTGTATTTTTCCTCGTTATTCTCTTGGTTTTCGCCCTTCCTCCGACGCGATGGAGATGCTGGGGGGGCGGGGGGCGGGGGGCGTCGTCGCCATCGTCGTCTTCATCCTCAACTCGCGACGCAGATCCGTTCCAGATCCGCCACCAGAGGTGCAGATCCGAGTGAGATGTGGCAGCGGCGTGGGGATGATGACTATCGAGGTGGAGTTTGGTGGAGGGCGGCTAGGAGGAGCTCCGGCGGCAACATGGAATTGGGCAGAGAAATAGAGCGATTTTGAATGTGTCATGATCATGAGTTGGGAACGAAAGGAGAGATATAATTGGGGTTTTCGGTGTCAGTGGAGAAAAGAGGTTTCGAGTCCATGTGTCTGAATGAGGAGGACTCGCTCCAAAGTTAGAGGAAATCAAGAGCTTCGGGCGCCAGTTTATCCGAATGGCGAGGGCTCGCTACAAGTAAAGGAAGCTCGCGAAAGTCTCGAATGGTGAGGGGTCGCCAGATAGATGAAGCTGAAGAGTCGGGCGCTCAGGTTTATCTAAACGAGGGATCTAAGTTGGAGGATACGCCTGAGCCAAATCCGCCTGAGTGTCATTATCTGAATGAGCAGAATTCGCCTGAGCCAAATCCTCCTGAGCCAAATCAACCTGAGTGGATTTATCTGACTGAGCCAAATCCACCTGAGCCAAATCCACCTGAGTGGATTTATCTGAACGAAAGCGTAATTACCGAAGTCCAAAAATAAATAAGTGGATTTATCTGAGCGAGAAGAATGCACCTGAGCCAAATCCTCCTGAGAAGAGTTATCTGAATGAGGAAATGTTTGGGCTTCTCACAAATGGGCCCAAACATTTAGGGGGCTTAGGCCCAATCATTATCTATTTTAATTCTGCATTTAAATTACCTAAGGAATATCCATCTGTGTGTGGACCCCACTGTTTGTTACAAATATGGCCTGCGGCCGATGAATGAGATATCAGAAAAATTTACACTCTTCTCTCTCCTCTAACTATCTCTCTTCCTATCTAATTCTCTCTCTCAATTTCTTCAAATCTTCATCTCTCGATCTCTTACTCTCTTCCTCTATATGCAATTTACCTTCTTATTTCTAGAAAATTATACAAAAAATATGGATTATAGTGTTGGTAGTGCTGGGATCGCTACAATTGGTATCAGAGCGCACTATTCTCGGGTTGTGGGTTATGAGCTTAATCAACGACTCAAGGAGGAAAAGAAGTGGGAAAACCAAGGTATTCAAGCTATGAACTCCTTACCTAAAGTCGATTTCCCCCATTTTGATGGTACACGTCTTAGGCTTTGGATCCTCAAATGCAATGGGTATTTTAAATGTATTCCTAATATAATGGATTCACAAAAAATCACACTAGTGTGTGAGCACTTTGAGGGTAAGGCAGCACATTGGTGTCAAAATTCCAGGCTAAAACAAGTAGATATTACATAGCAACAATTTTTAGAAGTGTTATCTGCTAGATTTGAGGGATGGAAAGAAGCTAAAATTAATTCAGAATTTGATAAATTAAGGCACAGTGGTTCTTACTCAGATTATGTAGAAAGATTTGTAGAATTGAAGGTTGGGTTGCTACTATTGAACAACAGGGATTTTTCTGAAGAGTATTTTATTGCTAGTTTTATTAGTGGGCTCGCTGAAGAATCACAAGCTTTCATCACAATGTTTGAACCAACCACCTTGCAACAAACAATTGAGCTAGGAAGGAAGTATTTGGAAACTATTGAAGCCATCACTAAAAAGATAACTATTGAAGAAGATGAATTATCTTATATTGAAATGGCAGGGGATTCTGATACTGAACTTCTTCCTTATCAGTTGGAAGAAATCCAGATTCCCTTGTATTTGATAGCTTTGAAATCTGAGGTCTATCAGAGTACTCCTCAATTAGAAGGTTTGCTAATTAGTGAATCCCAAGATGTTTTGGAGGCATCCAAATGGTTTCAACCTATTGAATGTGAGGCGAACCTTTTGAATTGTCTTTTGAAGTTTCACAAAGAAAAATATGGTCAGATTCATTTGATTGCATCAGTTACTTCTGGTCTGAGTCGCTATCATGATGACTTTGATATCGTTGTTGTTGATGAGGATTTGGAAGAAATTAGAGTGGGATTAGAACAAGGCTATGAAAGAATCAAGCAACACATTCAAGATAAGGTGGACGACGAAGAGTTGCTGGAATTCGTGGAACTCGAGGATCATACAAGCTTGATTAAACTTATTAATTCCGGAAGGGAGTTTTCGGAAGGTGAGGCAACTATCTCAACTTCTTTTCTTGAAGCTAGAAATTTAGTAGTTATTAAGGGATCCTCAATGATACATTCAACTGCACATTTAGTTCTTATTGGACTTGTTGATAGTGGAGGGAATGAATACTGTGGAGGAACTTGTATCAGGAGTGTTGTTGAACAAGGGAATGCTGAGTTGCTTGGTGAATTCGGTAGTAGCAGCAGATATGTAAATCTGGGTGGAGGTGTTATTGTGATGAGAAAGGATCAGAAGCCAGTGCCTATTGTAGAAGTGGTGTATCTAGCTGGCTGTGATGTTTATGAATTAGTTAGGTTGATTAGCTGAGTTGTTGATTTCATTAGTTTGATATCCCTTGAATTTGGTGTTGGAAAGGTTGCAGATGAAGAGATAGTTCAGATATTTAGAAGTTTTGGGATTGCTAAATCAAGAAGTGATATTGTACAGGGAAGCTCAGGAAAATATGCATATTATGTGGAAAATTATATCAGGGGTGATAAAATTGGTGGCTAAAAACCTCAACCTGTTCCAGGCCTCAAAGATGATCGAGTAGTTCAGATAGCTAGTGGTGGATATCATTCTCTTACTTTGACAGATAAAGGAGAAGCTCTTTCATGGGGTCATGGTGGGAATGGTCAACTAGGAAATTATACAAAAGTATGCAATCTATATGCAACTTTTATAAGTTGTACTCGATTTAGATCCTTGGGGACAAGGATCTCAAAATCGGGGAAGTATTGTCATGATCATGAGTTGGGAACGAAAGGAGAGATAGAATTGAGGTTTTCGGTGTCAGTGGAGAAAAGGGATTTCGAGTCCATGTGTCCGAATGAGGAGGGCTCGCTCAGGTTAGAGGAAGCTGAAGAGTCGGGCGCTCAGGTTTATCTGAATGAGGAGGGCTCGCTCAGGATAGAGGAAGCTGAAGAGTCGGGAACTCAGGTTTATCTGAACGAGGGATCTGAGTTGGAGGATACGCCTGAGCCAAATCCGCCTGAGTGTCATTATCTAAATGAGTAGAATTAGCCTGAGCCAAATCCTCCTGAGCCAAATCCACCTGAGTGGATTTATCTGACTAGGCCAAATCCACCTGAGACAAATCCACCTGAGTGGATTTATCTGAACGAGCAGAATTCGCCTGAGTCCAAACCGCCTGAGTGGATTTATCTGAGCGAGAAGAATGCACCTGAGCCAAATCCTCTTGAGAGGAGTTATCTGAATGAGGAAATGCTTGGGTTTCTCACAGATGGGCCCAAACATTTAGGTGGCTTAGGCCCAATCATTATCTATTTTAATTCTGCATTTAAATTACCTAAGGAATATCCATCTGTGTGTGGACCCCACTGTTTGTTACAAATATGGTCTGCGGCCGATGAATGAGATATCAGAAAAATTTACACTATTCTCTCTCCTCTAACTATCTCTCTTCCTATCTAATTCTCTCTCCCAATTTCTTCAAATCTTCATCTCTCGATCTCTTACTCTCTTCCTCTATATGCAATTTACCTTCTTATTTCCAGAAAATTATACAAAAAATATGGATTATAGTGTTGGTAGTGCTGGGATCGCTACAATTGGTATCAGAGCGCACTATTCTCGGGTTGTGGGTTATGAGCTTAATCAACGACTCAAGGAGGAAAAGAAGTGGGAAAACCAAGGTATTCAAGCTATGAACTCCTTACCTAAAGTCGATTTCCCCCATTTTGATGGTACACGTCTTAGGCTTTGGATCCTCAAATGCAATGGGTATTTTAAATGTATTCTTAATATAATGGATTCACAAAAAATCACACTAGTGTGTGAGCACTTTGAGGGTAAGGCAACACATTGGTGTCAAAATTCCAGGCTAAACAAGTAGATATTACATGGCAACAATTTTTAGAAGTGTTATCTGCTAGATTTGAGGGATGGAAAGAAGCTAAAATTAATTCAGAATTTGATAAATTAAGGCACAGTGGTTCTTACTCAGATTATGTAGAAAGATTTGTAGAATTGAAGGTTGGGTTGCTACTATTGAACAACAGGGATTTTTCTGAAGAGTATTTTATTGCTAGTTTTATTAGTGGGCTCGCTGAAGAATCACAAGCTTTCATCACAATGTTTGAACCAACCACCTTGCAACAAACAATTGAGCTAGGAAGGAAGTATTTGGAAACTATTGAAGCCATCACTAAAAAGATAACTATTGAAGAAGATGAATTATCTTATATTGAAATGGCAGGGGATTCTGATACTGAACTTCTTCCTTATCAGTTGGAAGAAATCCAGATTCCCTTGTATTTGATAGCTTTGAAATCTGAGGTCTATCAGAGTACTCCTCAATTAGAAGGTTTGCTAATTAGTGAATCCCAAGATGTTTTGGAGGCATCCAAATGGTTTCAACCTATTGAATGTGAGGCGAACCTTTTGAATTGTCTTTTGAAGTTTCACAAAGAAAAATATGGTCAGATTCATTTGATTGCATCAGCTACTTCTGGTCTGAGTCGCTATCATGATGACTTTGATATCGTTGTTGTTGATGAGGATTTGGAAGAAATTAGAGTGGGATTAGAACAAGGCTATGAAAGAATCAAGCAACACATTCAAGATAAGGTGGACGACGAAGAGTTGCTGGAATTCGTGGAACTCGAGGATCATACAAGCTTGATTAAACTTATTAATTCCGGAAGGGAGTTTTCGGAAGGTGAGGCAACTATCTCAACTTCTTTTCTTGAAGCTAGAAATTTAGTAGTTATTAAGGGATCCTCAATGATACATTCAACTGCACATTTAGTTCTTATTGGACTTGTTGATAGTGGAGGGAATGAATACTGTGGAGGAACTTGTATCAGGAGTGCTGTTGAACAAGGGAATGCTGAGTTGCTTGGTGAATTCGGTAGTAGCAGCAGATATGTAAATCTGGGTGGAGGTGTTATTGTGATGAGAAAGGATCAGAAGCCAGTGCCTATTGTAGAAGTGGTGTATCTAGCTGGCTGTGATGTTTATGAATTAGTTAGGTTGATTAGCTGAGTTGTTGATTTCATTAGTTTGATATCCCTTGAATTTGGTGTTGGAAAGGTTGCAGATGAAGAGATAGTTCAGATATTTAGAAGTTTTGGGATTGCTAAATCAAGAAGTGATATTGTACAGGGAAGCTCAGGAAAATATGCATATTATGTGGAAAATTATATCAGGGGTGATAAAATTGGTGGCTAAAAACATCAACCTGTTCCAGGCCTCAAAGATGATCGAGTAGTTCAGATAGCTAGTGGTGGATATCATTCTCTTACTTTGACAGATAAAGGAGAAGCTCTTTCATGGGGTCATGGTGGGAATGGTCAACTAGGAAATTATACAAAAGTATGCAATCTATATGCAACTTTTATAAGTTGTACTCGATTTAGATCCTTGGGGACAAGGATCTCAAAATCGGGGAAGTATTGTCATGATCATGAGTTGGGAACGAAAGGAGAGATAGAATTGAGGTTTTCGGTGTCAGTGGAGAAAAGGGATTTCGAGTCCATGTGTCCGAATGAGGAGGGCTCGCTCAGGTTAGAGGAAGCTGAAGAGTCGGGCGCTCAGGTTTATCTGAATGAGGAGGGCTCGCTCAGGATAGAGGAAGCTGAAGAGTCGGGAACTCAGGTTTATCTGAACGAGGGATCTGAGTTGGAGGATACGTCTGAGCCAAATCTGCCTGAGTGTCATTATCTAAATGAGCAAAATTAGCCTGAGCCAAATCCTCCTGAGCCAAATCCACCTGAGTGGATTTATCTGACTAGGCCAAATCCACCTGAGACAAATCCACCTGAGTGGATTTATCTGAACGAGCAGAATTCGCCTGAGTCCAAACCGCCTGAGTGGATTTATCTGAGCGAGAAGAATGCACCTGAGCCAAATCCTCTTGAGAGGAGTTATCTGAATGAGGAAATGCTTGGGTTTCTCACAGATGGGCCCAAACATTTAGGTGGCTTAGGCCCAATCATTATCTATTTTAATTCTGCATTTAAATTACCTAAGGAATATCCATCTGTGTGTGGACCCCACTGTTTGTTACAAATATGGTCTGCGGCCGATGAATGAGATATCAGAAAAATTTACACTATTCTCTCTCCTCTAACTATCTCTCTTCCTATCTAATTCTCTCTCCCAATTTCTTCAAATCTTCATCTCTCGATCTCTTACTCTCTTCCTCTATATGCAATTTACCTTCTTATTTCCAGAAAATTATACAAAAAATATGGATTATAGTGTTGGTAGTGCTGGAATCGCTACAGAATGGTGGGGGGCGGGGTGGCGGCGACAGTGGTCTGCAAGCCACCGTCGTCGTCTGCAAAGTGATGATTGCTATGTTGGGTTTGGTGGAGGGAGGATGTAGAGAGAGAGTTTTGGGGGGATTTGGCAGTGGTTGAATAGTGTTGCAGAGATGGTGTGTTGGATTTAGTGGGGATAATGGGGGGAGAGGGAGAGAGAGAGTGGTAGATTTAATTCAATTCAATACTGGTTTGTGTTTTTAATTTTTGAGAGAGGAAGGGAGATTATTGTATGTGTGGAATGAATTTAATGAGACAAGGGTATTTTAAGTTTTTTGGCACTTATCTTGCACCTCTAAGTAATTTTAAAAGCAAGTTGGACTTAAGAGTAACCATAAAGGAATTTTTGCACCTCTTAGTAATTGATTCGCCAAAAAATTGCAAAAACCAACCATATATGCCTAAAAGCAAACGGCCCAAAACACCCACCCTAAAAAGCCCAACATGTGCTTAAGAACCAAAACAATCAGAATAGCAAACGAAAATTTAAAACCAAAGATACATCCCAAAAGACCAAAAAATTAAGAAAATTCAACAGACCGCTGAAACCCGTAGCCAACGCCTGCAGAACAGATGATATCGCCTCTTCGCCAGCAAAAAACTGCATAAAAAAGAAATGCCACGAACCTTACAGAGAGAACGAAAGCCCTAGATCGACATGCGATTTGTCCAGATCCGTCACCTTCTCTCAGATCGTCGTCTTCCGCCTGAGGTTCAGATCACCACCACAAAAACGCGTCGAAGCTCTTTTTCTAGAGAGAGAGAGAGAGATGGGTCAGAGTGACGGTGTAGCTTTGCCCCTCGATTTTTTTCGGCTTAAGCTTTGATAATGGTAGAATCGTCCTCGATGTTGCACCAATTAAACTTTGCAATGCTTGAATCATCAAATTTCTAGAGGATTTCATGGGAGAGCATGTTTGGTGGAGGAAGAGGGGGATTTTTGGATAAGAGAGAGAAATGAGTGGGTGAGATGAGAGTTGTGTAGAGAGAGAGATTAATTGTTTTGTGAGGAGGGATGTCAGATTTATTCACGCGGGGGTGTTGGGATTGTGAGAGGAGAGAGAGAGGAGAGGGTAGAATTATAGTTTCCATACCCATTTTGTAGTGCAGAATTATTTGTTAAAGGTGTTGATGAGAGTTGTGTAGAGAGAGAGATTAATTGTTTTGTGAGGAGGGATGTCAGATGTATTCACGTGGGGGTGTTGGGATTGTGAGGGGAGAGAGAGAGGAGAGGGTAGAATTGTAGTTTCCATACCCATTTTGTAGTGCAGAATTATTTGTTAAAGGTGTTGATGAGAGTTGTGTAGAGAGAGAGATTAATTGTTTTGTGAGGAGGGATGTCAGATGTATTCACGTGGGGGTGTTGGGATTGTGAGGGGAGAGAGAGAGGAGAGGGTAGAATTGTAGTTTCCATACCCATTTTGTAGTGCATAATTATTTGTTAAAGGTGTTGATGAGAGTTGTGTAGAGAGAGAGATTAATTGTTTTGTGAGGAGGGATGTCAGATGTATTCACGTGGGGGTGTTGGGATTGTGAGGAGAGAGAGAGAGAGGGCAGAATTGTAGTTTCCATGATGAGAGTTGTGTAGAGAGAGAGATTAATTGTTTTGTGAGGAGGGATGTCAGATGTATTCACGTGGGATGTTGGGATTGTGAGGGGAGAGAGAGGAGAGGGCAGAATTGTAATTTTCATACCCATTTTGTAGTGCAGAATTATTTGTTAAAGGTGTTGTACCTGGAAGCTATTTCATTTGAAAAATTATACCCGTAGTAATTTTTCCTTGTACTTTTTAATGGTCTATATACAATTGAGCAGCTCTAGGTCAAAATATGTTGGCCACTATAAATACTTAATTTAAATAAAAGCTGAATATCTTAATTTGAATTTGTATACCTTTTCTCCTTTAACTGTTTTTCAAAAACAATACTACATATATTAATTAATATTTAAGGGGACACCACACACAGTTTCGCGTGCATGGGCTTGGCGGCCATTGTCATTGCCTCTCTGCTTCTCCATATATACCGCACCATAGATTCAAATCTCTGATTTCCCTCAATACCAAAAAACAATAAGAAGAAGAAATAAACGATTCTCACTTCTCTGAATAATCAAATCGATCATGGCGGAAGCAGACCCCAACCCTCAACGCCCTCAAAAACCCGTACGACACCGATTCTCCTAATTTTTCCCCCTTTTCCAATTCAATTCAATTTTTTTTGTTTTTCAGTTTGATTTTTTTTCCGATTGTTGTTTTTGTGAAGGCGGATGAGCAGAAGCTCAAGTACTTGGGATTCGTGGTGGTTGTGGTCCGTTATTTGATTTTGTTTATTGCGAAACTGTACGGTCTTCTCAAGGCGAATTCGGGCCCTCTGAAGCCCGGAATTAACGCCGCGGAGAGCACCGTTAGGAGCTTTGCCGGCCCGGTTTGCGGGAAATTCGACAATGTTCCTATTGAATGCCTCAAGTTTGTCGATCGCAAGGTAGAATCTATTCTTTTTGGATTATATATATATATGATGGTTATAATTGCAATTGTTTGACCTAATTTGAGATTGAGAAGTTGAGCATTCAATATATGAAATGAAACGGATATATCTTGGGCTCCTCTGCTATTGATTGTCTTTTTGTTGGTTGTTGTCCCAAAATCTAATGTTTTGTAACAAATGCTTCATATTGGTATTCTTTCTAAGAAGTTCATCTAGAAATTAATCCTTTCTAATGGAAAGGAAGATCACAATTCATAATCATCTCCTGATTTTGATGGATTTTGAGCTATTGAGAAAGGGTAATTTTCTAAATTATATTTGCTTTAGTTTATTTATACATATACAATCTAACTTGTTCGCATGAACTCCAAATAGATTCTTGTAAATAAAACAAACACTCACTTTGGGATTCAAGAATGAAATAACTTTCCCAGAGATCCATGAATGAAAAACTTTCCCAGAGATCCATGAATGAAATAACTTTACCAGAGATCCTTAATTTGTTGTTGTTTGTCCGTGTCTTTAATGTATAGTTACATGAATCAAACAATATTCTAATTTGCAAGAGCTTTTTTATTCATTCTCCTAAAATTAATGTATAACTTATTCATGAAATAATTTTATGAGCCCTTGCTTCCCTTTCATTTGAGCATTCATTTGAACATGATTTAGGATTCCTTTGTAGTTGTAATTTACATGAACATATAGATAGTCACTGTCATTTTTTATTTTAATTTGGTTTCGCTTCTGTTAATGGTTTTGATTTCTTTTGTTTTACCTTAAGTCAAATCATGGTCTATCCTTTTATGATTGGACATGTTGATGACCTCTTTAGGAACCTTGGACATCTTATATGAGCTTATCAGTCGAGTTTCCCTTAAATTGAATACCTTTAAATTAAACCTTAGCCTAGAAAGACTAGAAATATTAACTATCTATAAAACTAACTTAGTGTGTTTTGGCTTAGTCTAGAAAGATTAACTATCTATAAAACTTAGTGTGTTTTGGCGTAATCATCAAAACTAGTTTCCCAACCAACAAGATTTACAAAAAGTATGTTCACCCAACTATCTATAAAACTTAGTGTGTTTTGGCGTAATCATCAAAACTAATTTCCCAACCTACAAGATTTACAAAAAGTATGCTCACCCTGTTAGACTTTTTACCTTTTTATCGTCGCTCGTATTTATCATAATGAAAATGGCCACAAATTCGTGAATCATGTAGATTGACAAGTCTGTGAAAAAAGTGCAAAGACATGTTCCCAAAGCTCTAAAGCGCGTATCCAGAAGAGTATTTAAGAATGCAAAGAAAGCTCCTGTTGCTGCTCGTTCTGTCATGTGCGATGTCAAGAACACCGGAATGGTGGAAACTGCATCAGAGCTTGCAAAGACAGTATACGCCAAGTACGAGCCCGTTGCTAAGGATATCTACACCAAATACGAGCCAAGAATCGAAAGCGAAGACGCCGTCGACTTGGCATTTCTTGAATCAGTACACGTTGTTCCATCTAGCCGTCCGAAATGTGGGCCCAATAGCCAGTCATTACTCAGAGATGTACAATGAGAAGGTTCAAGATGCTGCTGAGAAAGGGTACAAGGTTGCATCACATCTTCCCCTCGTTCCCACAGAAAAGATAGCGAAGGTGTTGAGTGATGGAAACGTCGAGCCTGTTGCTGAAGTTACTCATGAAAAAGGTATTGCAACTCAGTGATGATTTTTTTCCTTATTAGGTAATATAGTTTTCACACGTTTAACTAAAGTTGAATGCGTGATGATCTTGTTACTTTTCTAGTGTTTTTTTTGTTTGGTGTTTTAGCTACTCAATTTGTTTATTTAGAAATATATATGAGATGATCCTAGTACGTATATCAATTATGTAATGATTTGGGAACATTTATTTGTTTGAATTGTTCTCGAATAATCAGATAATGGAGTAATGTATGTTGATGATTATAGATTTCAACAAGGTTCTATTGATAATGGAGTAATGTATGTTGATGATTATAGATTTCAACAAGGTTCTATTGTTTGGATTTTGGGTTTCATTGTGTGTACATTAAAACAATTTGTGCAATGCATTATTTGTCGTATATGTATTTCAAAAGTTTCTTACTTTTGCAGTACTATTTAGTTTTTGAGTTAAATTTTACCATGTATTTCAGATCTATTTTAATTTTACATCTCCCTACTTCTGTTTATTTAATTTTTCCATTTATTTAGTTTTTTTCATTTATTGTAAAGAAGGATGAAAATTAACAAAAGTACCATTAGATGACATCACATTTGGTAAAAATTTCAAATGCAACAGAATTAATGGAGTTTCTGTTGGCCAAGATCAACAATGGTGGTGGAGAGAATAAGGATTGGGAGAATATAAAGTTTAAAGGCTTGTTTTGCTTGTCTCACTAGAGTGTAAATACAACTCATCATATTTATATTACATTAATGAAAATTCTAGGTCTCTATTCAATAACTTAGAAAATAATAAAGTTGTTTAGGAACTATCAATTTTTACAAAAACAAAAAGTAATAAATTCTACTCTAGAGAATTCTAAATGTAGTTCTAGAAAATTAAACTTAATTCTTCACAATATTAACAGTTACTTTTGGGGTATGCAACTTTTGTGATAGCACATGTGACGGATTCCTCGATCAAAATTCCTCCATTTATGTTGGAGGTGTTTGTGTTTATCTTCATTCATGCTAATGAACGTAGTCTGTTATGATCATGTCCACTAGCGGATTTACTTGGAGCCATGCCTTGCCTCAATTTTTTTTTTAATAATGTATTATATATATTTTTATTTTTTAAAAATATTTGTTATCAGTCGGTATTATGTGGATTTTGATGTGGCTTTGTTATTTTTTGACTAACGAACAAGATGTAATACGTGTCGAACACGGAGTGATTGGGTAATATGGAGTTGATATAAAGATGCTTGGTAATAAATTGTCAATTCTTTATTTGACCTCTGAGGGTCTATTTATACTGATATAGCTAGCACGAGCTGCCGTTTTAGAAGATAAGATTACACACGGTTGCAACATGTGTCCCATGGAATTCCCCTGGCCGACATCTGTCTTTGCTTGTGCCTGAACTCTCCGACTTGTCTTCTAGGTGTCTTGTGTCTAGTGTGTTGTTCGCCTATCTGGCATGTGTTGCGAGACCAGAGAGAAATTTGAAAAGAAAAGAGATGGGTACTAAAAGAATATTAAAATCAGGGTTTCTTTCGTCAGTAGGAAACCTGAGTGAAGAATCTGAAGCTCAGGATCCACCTGAGCCAAAGAAGCTGAACGAAGAAACTGAGGCTCAGGATCCACCTGAGCCAATTTATCTGAACGAGCAAACTGAGGCTCAGGATCCACTTGAGCCAAATCATCGGGATCCACCGAGCCAAATCATCGAGGCTCGATTCTCGATTCTACCTGAGCCAAATCATCTTAATGACTTATCTGAATGAATGAAGGTTTGGGCTTCACGAAAATGGGCCCAAACATTTAGAATAATCTAGAATATCCTTTATATATTTTAGATTCTGTTTTTTAATTACCTAAAGAATATCCACTGTTGGTGGACCCCAATGTTAGTTACAAATACGGCACTGGCCGATGAATGAGAATATCAGAAAATTGACATCATTCTCTCTCTTCTAACTACCTCTCCCTATCTAAATTCTTTCTCTCTCCCTAATTCTTCATATCTTCAAATCTTCATATCTTGTTCTTCAAAGCAGTTTACATTTCCTGCAATATTATTCCATAAAATCCCAAAAACATATTACGATCATCCAGAAAATATAAAAAACGTAACAGCATGTTGAGGGTGTTGCTCTAGAGTGTTAATGCTCTTGACTTGTGCCCGCCTGCCGTGGCGGTCTTGTGTTCGCCCCGAACACACAATGCCAGGGTGTGCACCTCATGCTCGCCCAACGTGGCGAGCACATGCATCGTCCTTAATAGGCCTCATGTCTGACATGGTCCGTGTTCGCCTGACCTGGCGAACACCCGACTGACTTTGGACACCACCTGGGGTGCTAGCCTACTTGGCGAGCCTAATCGGGAACCCGGAGGTTGACCAGCTCATTTATTGGACCACGTGTTGGCCTTTGACCGGTGGCTGACCTTGGGGGCCAGGCTGTCTTGGCACACTCGATTATGCATTTTTCAAGGCAACTCCTTGAATCTCGCGTAACTCGGCATCTCGAGGCCTTGATTCTGTCGGGTCTCATCATTAGGGCTGGCAAAAGCGGCGCACACGGCTCGGGGATCGAATTTCAAGGAATTTTGAAATTTGAATCACAACCCTAATCCTATAACCTATTTAAGGGCTTTGCCTTTCATTCTTTCTTATTTTCTCTCTTCTTCATCCTTCTCCATAATTTCTGGCGATTTTCTTCTTTTCTTGGCGGGATTTCTCCAGCGAAACTTTTGGGTAAGAAACTTTTTTTTTTCTTTCGTTTTCCATTTATTTGAGAATGTCTTCGTCTTCTTCGACCACTGTGCCGTCTCCATTGGCTCAGGCTCGACTCGCCACAGCGCGGATTCGCCACACCACGGCGATGGGTCGTCGCTAGAATCTAGGCAAAGCGTCGGCGTTTGTCGCCAACGTATCTAGGTCGGGGGCTGCGAGCCGCCACGACCAGATTGCAGCAATATCGTCTTCCACCGAGGAGGTCATTGATGAGTTGGACCCGTCTAGATTTTTTGGGAGATGTGGAGTCCCAGGAAGACAGAATGATGGGGGCGAACACGCCGAGGCCTAACAACCGGGTGGATAGACTGGCGAACACGCGGGTGAACCCCTGATTGGCCGACCACACAGTCCGACGTACGCCGAGTATGATGCTCGACATACTATGATATGGCCCGAACAACCCCATCGACCCTTCCGGTCAACTGATTTCCGAGCAAGTGGGTTGTGGAGCATAATTGACGAGGATTGGCTGGCACAGTTGTATCGGCAAGACGAGACCCCCAAAGATATTTTTTTCTGGGTGCCAAGTGACGACTGGTGAGCAAATCAACCTCCAGAGGGATGCGTGGCTGTCAACTGTTGGGGAATGAGTTACACAGATCTATTCGGTGTGAATATTTAAATACAAATTTAATTCATTAATTATTACTAGCATGAATTAATCCTATATTAATTCAAATAATAATTGCAACAACATATCATGCATATAAAAAGCCATGTAAAACCTACGCATGCGGAATCTACGGGTTTACGTGAACGTACCTCTCGGGATGACAGTGGCTTTGGTCGGACGGACTAACCAAAAGGACTTCCCAAGTATTCCCTTAGCCCTAGCTCGACAATCCGGTGGAAGGATACTCGCGAACAATTAACAAAAGGAAAAAATAAACTTTGTTGCACCACTTATGTGGATTTGCTAATATTTCCAGCACATGGAATTGTACTTGGGAATGAACTAATCATCCCCTATATATAGGAGGGAGGGTGAACGAAATTTGTGTGTTTTTTCAATGTGGGAAAAGACTTTTCTTGGTCACCAAGAAATCTTGAATATATCCCATATATTCTTTTTCTCATAATTAAAATATTCCACAAAAAAATTCACCTCCTCTATTTTATGGATTTTTCGAAAATATTAGTGTGCAAGAATCCAAGATTTGGATCTTCTTGAATTTATGAGATATTCTTGTATTTTAAGAAATACATATCTTCCATAATATCTTTTCAAGAAAATCAAGAAAATCTTTCTTGCCCTCTATTTCCCAAAATTTCGAAATATCACTATGAATAACCAAGTGGGAGATTTCGTGAATTTAATGAGATAATCCTGTATTCCAAGAATACATATCTTCATTCCATAACAAAATTCAAAGAAAATCTTTCTCCCTCTTTTATCCATAATTTTCGAAAATTGAGAGGAAATATAAGCAACAATATTTATTTTATTTTAATCACCTTTTCAGTTATTGGACTATATGTTGGGCTACTCAGGGGGCCTTTATGAGAATTAAGATTGAACCTTCTAATGGATCTTGATATCTAATATTGAGCCACAATATAATTCAAGCCCATAAATATTAATTAATCCCACTACATAATTAATATTGCACCATCCATCTTAACCCATATTACAGTCAATATGGCTCCCGATCATTATTTCCCGTGTTTAAGATTATCTAGCCCATTAATTAATTCAAGCCACTGAAATAGCCTTCCGTTAATTAATATCTTTTGTCCTTGGTCGAGGAACGGTTCAACATTATTATCCATACCGGAAACTAATTCCACTTGCAAGATTTGGTACGATAAAACTTATGAACCTTCCAAGGGGGCAAATCAAGCAAGCGTACTTGCACACGATTCTTCGTATTAAATCTTAGCAATCACATGTGACCAATAATATTGCCCAAGATAAAAAGTATTGAATCTCTCTCTGATTCGCTACCCATGATAAGTCAAAGCAATAGTTACCGATCCCACGTGATCCTATTTAAGGGACGAAGGTTAAGAAACAACGAACCACCGAGGTCTAATTCTTCCTTGTTCGGCCTCAAGAATTTATCCTCCTCAGAGGTCCTATTCAAATATCATCACCATGCACTAGTGTAATCTCTTGGTCAAGACAAACCAATCCGAGCCTTACACCTCAACCTTTTCGCGATGGTTGTTCATTTCCATCTAGGTCGTGAATGGGCGTACTTATAGTTACAAGGGGATCGTTAATTTAATCTTCTCGTGATCGGATATCACTAAATTAACTACAAGATGTAACACGCATTTAATTATTGAACAATTATGCAAAGAAATATATATAACATTCAATCATATTTAAAGCATCAGTGATAAACAATTTATTTCAGTAAATAAGTCTGAAAATTCAGTTTCTATTATACAAAGTAAAAGCATACTTTTCAGTATAATCCCAACATCAACTTGGATACAGTGGAGGCATGTCTTCCTTTTCCCATGCACCCGACGATCACCCACTTGCTCGTTAAGTGGAACATTACAATCACTCAATTGAAGCCGAACTGGTGGCACATAGTCATGAGCATCCTAACTTTGTTCGGCAAGATGAAGCCTCGATACTACCCAACCGCCGCCAAACTTGCTCGCTTGGTTCACTTAACCCGTCCCCGGAGTGAAGAGGGATGGTTGTTCATGCAACCGAACACAGATCGAAAGATAGTGGAGGACTTACCGAACAACATCAAAGTCTGGAAAGATAAATCCTGGTTCATCAGGGGCGATTGAAAAAGCCCCGCCTCGGCTAGCTAACCGAGTGCTCACCTTGATATCCAACAGACTTTGGGATTTTTTGAAGTAAGCTTGCCTTTTTATACTTATTAACTGGGCACTGATATTAACTCTATGTGTTCGTTTCAGGGCCTAAAGCTCCATCGAACAAAAATACCTCTGACGGATACTTCAGCTCTATCTGGAAAATTGATCTCAAACCCTACGCCGAGCGGACAGTGGAGAAACTAAAAACACTTGACCAACGGAAGAAAGTAGGATTGTACGTTCCACCCCATCATCTGGTTGTTGGGAAAATTGGGGTGACCGGATCTATTCGAGGTGATTATTTAAATACATATTTAAATTAAATAGTTAATTACTAACATGAATTAATCCTAAATCAATTCAACATAATAATAAACAACATGCGTACACATAATTCACGTAAATCCTAAACATGCGGAACTAGGAGTTACGGAATTACTAACCTCTTGAAGAATCAAACGGATGAATCAACCCAAGAGCCTTCCCAAATATATCCCCAAAGTCCACGAACGCTATCCGGTAGGAAAATTTCAACGAACGATTTTAATTGGAGAGAAATTAAATATTTTGCTACCACCTTTGTGGATTTATAATATTTCCAACACATGAAATTTCACTTGGGAATGAAGAGCTCATCCCCTATAAATAGGGAGGAGGGGGCGAAAATTAGGGCTAGGAAAATAAGGAAGAAAATCTATTCTTGATCTCCAAGAAATCTTGAATATATCTCCTATATTCTTTTCTCCTTAATTAAATTTTCCATAAAAATCTCTTCCCCTCTTCTACCTATAATTTTCGAAAATTACAAGATATTAGGAGTCGAGATTTGACTTCTTGAATTTATGGGATAATTATGTATTCCTACTATAATTATCTCTTTCCATAAAATATCTACAAGAAAATCAAGACAATCTTTTCTTCCTAATTATCTACAAAATTTCGAAAATTACAACATGGAAATATAGCAAGAATATTTTCTTCTCTCTCTTATTAATTGGACTTTATTTTGGGCTATTTGGGGGGCCTTTAGGAGAATTAAGATTGGACCTTCAATGGACTATGAAGCTTTAATATTTTGGGCCAAATATTATTCAAGTCCATTAATATTAATTTACTCCACTATAAAATTAATATTGAACTATCCATCTTAACTCATATTACGATTTCACATATAACATGGCTCCCGGTCATTATTTCCCGCGTTTAAGATTATCTTAGTCCATTAATTAATTAAGTCACTGAACAAGCTTTATATTAATTAATATCTTTGTCCTTGGAGTAAAGACAACTCAATATTATTATCCATGCCGGAAATAAATTTTCACTTGCAAGATTTGACATGATAAAGGATATGAGCCCACCAAGGGGACAAATCAAACAAGACGTATCCGCACGCGATTCTCCATATTAAATGTCAGCAATCGTCATGTAATTAATAATATTGCCCAAGATATAAGGTATCAAATCGCATTGACTCTCTTCCCATCATAAGTCAAAGCAATAGTTATTAATTTCACACGATCATATTTAAGGGACGGAGATTAAGAAATAACGCACCACTGAGGTCTAATTCTTGTATATTCAGTACCGAAGAATTTGTCCTCCTGTAGGTCCTCATTCAGCGCACCTAAATGCGCTAGTGTGATCCCTTGGTCAAGACAGATCATGATGGTTCGTTCATTTCCATCTGGGTTGTGAATTTGTACTTAATTACGAGGGCTGTTAATTTGATCTTCAGTGATCGGGTATCACCAAATTAACTACAAAGTAATACGTACTGTCTTATTGAACGGGTTTGCAATAAACATATATAACATTCATTCATATTTAATGCAACAGTGATTAAATAATTTATTTCAGTAAATAAATAAGAAACTTCAGTTACTTTTCAGTATAACCCCAACACTGGTCACCGTTGATCTGAACGGTAAGTTCTTTGTAAACTCTTGACCTCCGAATAACTCTTTCAGTTTTACTAATTTCCTTCGTGCTGACTTTAATTTGTGCTTGGTTTTGCAGCTCTGCCTGCTGTTACTATCGTTGTTAGCACAACCGAACACACTGAGATGGCGAAAGGAAGATTCCCCTCGAGCTCGAACAGATTCAAG
The DNA here is from genome assembly GCA_037126765.1 of Stenogyne calaminthoides. Lineage (NCBI taxonomy): Eukaryota > Viridiplantae > Streptophyta > Magnoliopsida > Lamiales > Lamiaceae > Stenogyne > Stenogyne calaminthoides. The sequence goes on along the minus strand of JBBCBC010000031.1, from coordinate 6,685,835 downwards.
CGGAGAGGAGAGCAAAACAGGTTGCTCGGGGAGCGGCGAGTGGGCAATCTCGTTCTGCCTAGCACGAGACGACTACACAAGCTCCCCAACCAAAAAAGCACAAGAAGTCTCACCGTGAGCACCGATCGCTCACTCAGGCCGCACAAACAGGCACTAATGCAGAGCCGACCGCTACTCTAACCCCCCAGAAGATGACGGGCATGAGCGAGCCGTCCAGTAGTCACGTCCGTGACTCGGACGATATCTCTTACTTTGGTTGGGACCGAGCACGGGCGTTGAAGTAAGTTTCCGAAATAAAATCATCCTGAACTCCTAGTGTGTAAAACAAGTTTTTAACTTTGACTTGTTCTCATTGTCTTGTGTTCGTCTTCGTGTGTCCGACTTTCAGGTTGGCGCATGTGAAAGAGTCGCATCCTCCCGACTTGGCCAATTACATTTTAGCTAGTCCAGTCTTACGTATTGAGGGTGTCCCCGAGTATCTCCGTCTGGTGGTCGAGGATCCTCTCCGATCATGGACCACCGAGCTTGACAATTTATCTGCTCGGCAGTCCATCACCGACCGCATGCGGACTGCTATAATCCTCCAAAGCCGAGCCATGACTCTCTTCGAACGCGCGCAACAAGGCATGGGAGAGCACTTTCGGGATATGCAACGCCTTGTCGAGGAGGTCAAGAAATTGACCACGGAGAGGAATAAAGCTCGGGATGTGGCCGACCTGCTCCGAACAGAAAAGAACGAGGCCGAGAAAGCCATGCTCGACTTGATCGAGCAAAACAAAAAGTTAAAGGTGGATTTGGAGGCCATGGATAAGAACAACGAACTGACCCTCCATCTAAATCAGGCCAAGGAGAAGAACACCAGGCTTGGTGTGAAGGTGTCGAACATGCACACCGAGGAGTACCTGGAAAGAATGGTCAACTTCTCATACGTGTACGCTTTCGGTGATGTTGTTCAGATAGCAAAATGCGTCCTTCCAGTCGACCAGCTCGGGCCCTTTACGGACGATTTGAGAGAATACCTGATCAACAACCCTCCAGCACCTGGTCGCCGATTGCCTTTGGCCGACCTTCAGGAGATTGGATGTGAATTTTCCTTTCTCCCTGAAGGTGTCGAGGTGGTCGACCCCCCCTCCAACAAAGAAGAAAATATGGGCGGCGAGCATGTAGTGAACGCGCTGGGCGGGGGTGAACAGAGGGGTGAGGGTGTGCTCGACTCCTCGCTGTCGGCGACGCCCGACTCTTAGCTTGATTTTAGTTTGCTAGTGGTATGCCTTTTTGTAATTTGGTCATTAGTACCAACTTTTGATGGAATGAAAATACATTATTTTACATGAGTTTGTGTTTGACTGCACTTTATTTTTGTGATCGTCTTATTGTGTTGCGATCATGTTGGTTGTCTTATTTAGCTGCAACCTTTGCTTGTCGTGATCGTCTTATTGTGTTGCAATCACTGTTCATTTTTTGTCGTCTTATTTTGGTGCGACCATGTTGCACTTGACCGTATTAAATTTTTGCAGTCGCGATGAGTGCTTTATGTTGTCAAGCCATAACCAAAAACTCAGTTTTTTCAACAATTCTAAATAAAACGAACATAAATAAAACACGTCATGCATGATGTTCTATCTATTACACGGTTACATTCAAACAAGAAAATTTGATCACCTAATTATTGCATGTACAAACATGTTCGTGACTATTGATAGTATTTTTCATGTTCGACGCATTCCATGAGTAAGAAGTGGGCGTCCCATTCAATTCTTCAAGCTCATAAGCGACATTGGACAAACACTAGGACACCCGGTATGGACCCTCCCAAGATTAGCCGAACACCCCAGTAGGATGTCCAGTTGCTCACCGGAGGATGAGTTCACCCACTTTGAATATGCGCAACCGGACTTTTGAATTATAGTACATTTTCGACCTTTGTTTATACATGGCATTCTTGAGGTCGACCTCAAGATTTCTCTCTTCCAACAGATCTAAACCGATGGCTAATGCTCGATCATTTTGATGTTCGCCAAAAGACATTGTCTTGTGGCTTGGAATTTCAATTTCCGCCGAAATGACTGCCTCTGTGCCAAATGCCAAGGCAAACGGTGTCTCGCCCGTGGACATTCAGAAAGTTATTCGGTACACCCACATGTGTCCAGTAACTCCTCGGTTTATCCCTCCTTAGAATCACCGAGCTTAGCCTTGAGCGTATGCTTGATGATTTTATTAACGGCCTCGACTTGCCAGTTTAACTAAGGATAGTATGGTGTTGAGGAGTGCTTCTTGATCCCCAGCGAGCACAGTTTTGACGGAATTCACTTCCGTCAAATTGCCGGCTATTGTCCGTCACTGTTGACTATGGTAGATTGAAATAGCATATTATGTTCTTCCCAACAAAGTTCCACATTGTCCGGCCGATGAAGGACCTGTCTCAATGGGAAGGTGGTGAGTACTTCGATAGAATGGTCGAAGAAGTACAGAAGGAGGTGGCTGGTCTGGCCATCTACTGGGAGCATCAATATTCGTCAGCTCCGGAGTCTGTTCGACCCCGGAGCTTGTGTTCGGCCCAGACCCGGCTTGGCTAGACTCACCGAACTCTATGTTCGTCTGACCATGTTCATTGTAGTTGGCTTCGCCGGTGAACACGACAACAAACAATCTATGGCTTTTTTCTGGTCACCTTTTACGTTGCATGTTCCTTACTTGGTTGGAAATCTTACACAGTAGTAATAGGTCGAACAAGCACCTTTAAATTCATGGATAAACGGGCGACCTAAAAGCCGTTGTACCTAGACGACACATTGACGATTATAAAGTCTAACATTCTAGTCCGTCGTATATCCAGATTCTTTGTAGACTCTTACTCGACACGTAACCTAATAAAACCATAAGGCCGAGTTACAGATTCCCAGAACCCCAAGATGGTGTGATCACAAAGCATGATATAGGCACTGAGATCCCCCACTTGCTTCTCCATCTATTGCAGTGTCTTCATGAAGAGTATATTCGAGTATGCTCTGGTGTCGACTAGGAGCCGATGTACTGTCATCCCCAGAAGACGAGCACTGATAACCAGTGAGTCGTTATGTGGGCTCACAATACCATCGAGATCATCATCAGAAAAAGTGATTTGGTGGAATGGTGTTGTGTCCGCTGAGGTGCTCGCCACACTGATCTGGTGAACACTCTCCAGGGCGCGAATTTCCATCTTTTTTGTTTGTTCGACAAAGTGGGCTCCTGATAGAAGCCCCCCACCGGTCCAAAGTTCGAGCATATCATGTTGATATCATACCCCGCCTTGCCTTTGTTAGACGTAGGGGCCCCTTTCTTCGATAAGTCTAATTATTTTCGGAACTCCTCGTCACTGTCGGAGTCCTTTTCCACCCGGCGCTTTCTTTTCTGTTCGCCCTTGTGTTCATTCTGGGCTGCTCGCTTTGCCGGGGGCTTGATTACTTCCCTCAACCTGTTCTCCTCGTAAAGTTTCCATAGTTGTCGGAGTAAATCGCGACACTCATTGGTGTTGTGTTCGATATACTCGTGATACGAGCAAAACTTTGAGGCATTCAACTGGTCTTTATCTTTGATGATTCGTCAGGCCTTCTGCAGCCAATCCCAACCCTTGATTTGATTAAATACTATTTCTAGCGAAATAGCGAGCACGCTTTGGAGGGCATGGTCTTCAACACCCTTGTTGAATGGTTTAAACAAACCCGGGGCTTTGTACCCCCATTCGTTTGTTTTTGTTGGCGGCCACGGACAAGCAACTCCTGCATTGTGATACTTTTTGTTGCCCGCTCGCCGAATTCGACGTACATGTCCGGTCATTGTTGATGCATGATCTTCCACATGTCTGTGTTTAGGGTCAATCCCCCAACCACAGTGAGGATCTTTGCATCCTCTTCCACGGGGGCCCCATCGAACAGAAACTTATCGAACCTTTTCACGTAGCTTGGCCTGACTCGCCTTTCATCTGAGAAAAATGTGCTAGCCTCTGCATCGGAGCCTGGCGAGCACACATTGAAGAGAAGTGGGACATAAATTTTTGTCTCAATTGTGTGAAAGACGTGATTGACGCGACATGCAAAATCGAGAACCATATATGTCCTCGATCTCCCAGGGTTATAGGAAATGACCTGCATTGTGTGACATCGGTGGCGCCCATGTTGATTATGAAGTCCGAATAATTGCTTAGATGAACATGTGGATCGGACTCCGTGTTGAACATAGGGATAAGTGGACGTTTTTTGTGACTTTCTCCTGTATGTCGGCGGACATGATTGCGGGGGATAATGACGAGCACGACATAGGCTCTATTCGGGGCAGCCCTTTAGTGGCGGCCAAATCGGCCAGCAAATTCTCAATGGCCTTCTGGAATTATGTAAATTTTGCAGAGTCGATCGACCCAGAAATGGGGCTGGGACCCACCATGAAGACTTAGACGGTCATGCTCATGGTGGGGCAGTCTTCAACCCTGGTTGCTCAAACGATCCTTCACGAAAAACCTCGTTCCCATGGATTTATCTTTTCCTGGCTCTTTTCAGGGTCCTAGCGAACAAGTGGGGTCGATTGGGCTGGAATGTTTGCCCGGGGCCCTTTCTGCTGATCTTGAAGGACCTGATCTCCCAAAAAATCTTTGATCGATCATTTCAGGCATGCAAATGTCGATTTCCTAGATCCCTAAGGACGATCCTCGTCCGTCGAGTCATCTACATTTTTGTCGGCACGCTTGCTCGCCTTGGTTTCCTTCTTGACTTGTTCACTGTCAAGAGTTTGGGAGTATTGTTCATCATCTTCGAGGCCTTTTTGTTTAGCCCATTCCCAATCATCCCGTTCTTTCTGGGCTCTTAACAAATAGGTTATGGCTCTCGTGGTAGCCGTGGGGTCATCTGTTATGTCCTCCAAGTTTATACACTCCAGGGGCGGGTTTTTCTTGTCCTTTTGAGCCTGATAATGACTCTGGCCGGACCTCTGAGCCTGTGCATATTGTGATTGAGACATTTCGTTTCTTTTTGGTTGAGTTATTTTGGTTAAAGGATATGTGTTCGATAGATTATCCTTCTTCTAGCGTCAATTGTTATTAGTCGGTATTATATGGATTTTGATGTGGATTTGTTATTTTTTGACTAACAAACAAGATGTAATACTAGTCGAACATGAATTGATTGGGTAATATGGAGTTGATATGCAGATGCTTGGCAATATGACAATCCCATATGAATACCGACAATGAGAAAAACACAATAAACTCTCGAAAGAAACTTTAGATTTTTACTAAATGTACGCATGCATATGATATGGCCATATACATGTACAATATTTTTTAGCTTCGCGCTTAACGAGGAAGAGATATATGGCGATGGACAAAGGCCTTGTGTAATAAAAAGCCTACGCCAGGGAATAAAAGAAGGGGCTTTTCTTGTTAGTGTTGAGATTAGAGATGTTAAATGGGTTGGCCCTAACCTATTAGGGCCAGCCCTATAGGGCCTCAGGCTAAACGGTCCCGGGCGTTAATCGGTTAATTTAAACGGGCCACTAATAGTTGAGACCTAACCCTAACCCTAGCGGGTTATGGGTTAAACGGGCCACCTAACGGGCTCCCAATAAATTTTGGAAAATTATACATATCACACATTGTCCTCTTTTCAAAAAGGTTATGTACTGCATCTTTAAAAAAACAAAACATGGCATGTAATAGAACATCTAGATGATAGTTGATACTCTAATTCTCCAAAATTAAACAACATATGATAGTTGATACTCCAACATCTAGATCATAAGTCATAAGTACAAACACAATTTATAGGAATAGAGCAATAAAACAAGAAGATGAAGACTAACTTGACATTTTCCGTTTAGAGTTAAATAAATTAGTCATGACTTGGTATTAATCTTAGAATTAAGTCACATCTCCAAGATCCCACCTTTATAAATTAGTCATGACTTGGTATTAATCTTGGACTAACTTATAAAATTATAGAGAAAATTATATTATATATATTAACATAACACAAAGCGGGTCAATCGGGTTGGCCAGGTTAACCGGCGGGCTAGCCCATTTAGCCTGCGGGCTAACCGGTTCGGGCCAAAAAGACCCGGTTTTAAACGGGCCTACCATTACTCGGCCCTAACCCTGTATATAATAGGTTTAAACGGGCCGACCCATTTAACCCGGCCCGAATTAACATCTCTAGTTGAGATAAGAAATAGTGATCGAAAATGTGGAAAAAAAAGACTTGGAATCATAAATGATCACATAACTTTGCTCTCAAATAGATTCAGACCTACAACTTTTTTCGTTGTCGATTTAGTCCTCATGTCTTTGACAATGTCCAATTTAAGTCTCAAGTCTGCCGAAAAATTTAACATTACATTGTTTCTCCGATTGAATTTGGAGCTTTCCTGTCGCGGGTGGTACTGGACTGTCACCTGTAATTTTATTTTATTTTTAAATATGAAATTAAAGGTTATAGAATCAAATCAACTTTTTTTTTTAATTCTATGACCCGTAATTTCAAGTGTAAAAAAGTAGAAAAAAAAGTTTACATGTGGCACTCCACTCAAGCCCGTGGTCGGAAAATCCTAATTAAATTCAATTGGCAAAAAAACATAGTTTTGAATTTTTCGGTGGACTTAAGACTTAAATTGGACATTGTAAAAGATATTGAGACTAAATCGACAACAAAGAAAGTTATGAGATGAATCTATTTGAATATAATGTTATGGAATCATTTGTTATTTAAACTCGAACAAAAAATGATAAAGATGAAAGGTGAAAAGGGGTTCTACTTCTATCGGAGGCGACAAAAACATGGTAGGGTGTTATTCATAGACGGACGTACATAGGGCCAAGGGGGTCACTGGGCCCCCTGGCCCCACTTGAATTTTTTATATATATATTTATAGTTAGAAGCACATTTGTGTGAGACGGTCTCACGGTTAGACGGAGTATAAATTGAATATTGTCGCTTTAACACTTTAGAAGGAAGAATATTGATTTTTGTTAATTTGTAGCCCGTCTCATATATGAGACTGCCTCATACATGTTTTTATCTTATAAGTTATTTGTTATTAATTTGATAAGGTTAGAGTTTTTCTCTAATTTTAAAATGTACCTTCTTTTTCTATATAAATTTTCTTATTATCCTTCATGTGGAGAAAAGGGAGCAAAGAGAAAAAAATATGTATAACTCTGATTTTAAATATGTATATATAAATATATTTGACTCGATTAATATAAAAAAAAAATTAGTCTAAATAATTTATATATATATACAAAATTTGAAAGTGCATTTAACTATGACAAAAACTCGCATGAGTCGGGGTACAACTTAAGACAATCAACAACTGTCCCTTTCAAAATGTTAAAGCATCAATTAGGGGTGTAAATGAGCCGAGTCGAGTCGAGTAGTGCTGAACTTGAACTCGACTCGATTAAGATACTCGAAGCTCGAAACTCGACTCGAACTCGGTCGAGCCTAATTTTTTAAGCTTGAGCTCGACTCGAGAAAAAACTCGATATACTTGAACTTGGCTCGAGCTCGACTCGATTACCTATATAATTTTATAAAATTAAATATAAAATATATTATTAAAATATAAATATATATATATATATATATATATATAGTAAAATTAATGACAAAAATTTGATATACTCGAACTCGGCTCGAGCTCGACTCGATTGCCTATATGATTTTATAAAATTAAATATAAAATATATTAATGAAATATAAATCTATATACATTTAATAAAATTAATGGCATAATAGTAATTACTATGCAAGCTCGATTAGGCTTGCGAGCCTCTCGAGCTGAGTATTTATGAGCTCGAACTCGATAACTACTCGGGTAGCTCGAACTCGACTCGACTTGATTATTGTCGAGTCGATTTCGATCTTTTTACGAGTTGAGCACAAGTAGCTCGCGAGCTGTCTCGACTCACTTACACCCCTAGCGCCAATGCACAAATTAAATTATGTCTCATTGTGAGACGGTCTCACGCTTTATTATAAATTGGGCCCCCCTCGATGAAATTTTTGGGTCCGTCCTGGTGTTATTAATCGTGATCCCACTTAGCTTTCTCCTCGGGTACGGCCTCAATTTTATTGTATACTTTAGGATAAGAACTCTTCCATCCTCAACAACATATGATCCAATTTTTGCTAGAAATGAAATGATCAAAATTGAGACAAAAAGAGATCAAAATTATTAAAGTAAAAAATTACAGGACTATTTATGAACTAAGACAAAATTACGGGGTTATTTGTGATTTTATATCTTATCATGATCTAAATTGGGGCATTTGCGCTTCGAGAATTTTTTTTTACTAAGACCAAAGCGGAAATTGGGATGTCCCCTTCTTAGTGGAAATTGGCGTAAACCAAAGTCCAATAATTAACTTTGTGTGAATATAGTCCTCTTAATATCAAAACCGGTCCTTTACAATGAATTTTTTAAGAAACCGCGAAAATTAAAAATAAAATTGTAAAACTGAAAACAACAATTAAAAATAAAAACTATATGTGAATAGTATTAAAAGAAAAAGTAAAAATTGTTGTAATACAGTTAAAAATAAAAAAATATTATTATAAATCATATTGTTTATATAAATTCTGAATAATTATAAATTTCTAAATAAATTCTAATTTTAAAAACTGATAAATAAAATTTAAAATTTTAACTAATTATAACAATTATACATTGAAGTAAATGAAAAAAAAAATCACTAATAATTCTTAAATCGGTTACGTGCCTCTAATCCAAGATTTGTGGAGTGGAAGTTTATATTATTTAATGTGGGTTCGTAAATCGTGAACGATGGTCCAGTGCTAGCTAATTTTAACTTTTGGGAGTTTGATTTTGGTTAACTTTGGAAATAAAATTTTTGCAGATATTTCCTGTGTTGGCTGATGACGGAGCATGATTTATTGACTTGGAATGCCACGCGAGCATTACCACCTGAAATGACCAATTTTGGTACCTTATTCCGACTGCTTTTTTAAAAGTCTAGCCGAAAAGGACCAGTTTTGATAATAAAATGACCACATCTGTGCAATTAAAAAGAAAAAAGATTAAATCTGGATTCAGAAAAAGTTACATGATCATTTGTAATATTTTTTCTCTTATGTTTTTATTTTCTTTAATTTTAATCCAAAAAATCAAAATTGATACAAAAATAATCAATATTAAAAGGTTAAAAACATACAAGACTAAAATAGGATAGATAGCCAAAATTACATGGCGATTCTTGGTATAAACTCTACTAATGGACAAGATCACTATTTTGACTAGATATTGATTAAATATAATTTCATCTCATGAAGGTCTCACAAGAGATTTTGTCAAAAAATATATTGTGAAAAATATTAATTCATATAAAAAAAGAGCAAATGGGATAGTCTAATCGTGCGACTAGTATCACTTTTTTTTTTTTAAAAGTTTATCACTTTTAAGGTAGAGTGTAATATTTTTAATTTTTATACTTTTACCTTAAAATGATACATTTTCCCTATTTTTCTCAAAGAAGTGATACACTTTATTTTTTTATTTTTTTTTGAAAAGTGACGTGACTTGCTTTACCAGAAGAGGCACTCTTGTATGAGACCGTCTCACGGTGAGACGTGATGTAATTTGAGAATTGACGCTTTAACATTTTAGAAAGAATAAGTGTTAATTGTGCTAAGTTATACTTGTCTCCTACGAGTTTTTGTCTTACCAAAAATATCAATTCATAAAATAAAATAAAAAAATTGGGAGTTTATTAGAATTTTTTTAATGAAAATAAGAATGAATTTAGAGTTAATTATAATAATTACAAAAACAAAAACATTATCCTCCTTCTAAATAAGGTAATCATTACTCCAAATTAATTAGCAATTTCCCTTCCTATGATCACTTTTGCTCAATCATTCCTTTATTTCGCAATCAACAACCATACGTTGTACCTTTTTAAAAAAAGACCTTTTATTGTTCAATTTATTTTAAAATTAGGGCAACACACAAACAATTATTTCGCAACCTATTACAATATGTTGTCCACTTTATTCCAAAATTAGGAAACACATTAACAATATTGTTGTATACATGAGTAATGGAGTTAAAGATAGATTAGGAAAATTGAAAAAGGATATTATCTTTAAAGATATTCCACACACTCACTTATAAATGGTTCTCACAAGGAACTAATCTTTCGGGATACAAACATTTTTATTGATAATTGGATAACAAATTTCAGAAGAATAAATCGCAAGTATATAAAATAAGGATTAAAAAATAATATAAACCATAGTATATAGAGAGATTCTTATTCTTGTATCGAGAAACTCGATTTCTCGAGATTTGAAAACTCGATTTCCGATTATATATGTCACTTATCTAGGAATAATATTTTTTTAGGCCAATAATTTAGGGGAGTGTATTTTAAGGACAATAAATTTACGGGCTTGTGAATGTAGAACAATATATTTTAAAATTTATAAATGAAAGTTAATCGATCCCAAATAAGCCAAATAGAGCTCAAATTTTACGTGAGTTGCAGAATTGTCCGAAATTTACAGATTTTAGAAATATAGTGTCCTATATTCACAAGTCTGTAAATCTGTAAATGTATGACAATATATTTTTAGATATTAAAACATTTTGTCCTGCATTTTCAAGCCCATAAAAGTATTGTCCTTAATACACAAACCCTAAGGCTCTATTTGGATGGATGGATTTGAAATCCATGGATTTCACACACAAATCATCACTCTCCAATGGATTTATAAATACTTAGATTTGATAAACTAATTTAAAACTGAAGGGATTTCAAATTCTCATTAAAACCTAGTCATTTGAGAAATTCTCTAATCTCTACTCCTTCCTCCTTCCCCCTTTCCTCCTTCACCACTTTTCTTTAAACTCTCACATCTAAGTATTTGTAAATCCATTAAAGAGTATAATTTATGTGTAAAATCCATGAATATCCAAATCCATTCATCCAAATGGAGCCTAAAGTTATGGGCTTAAGAAGACCATTTCCCCCGGTTCTCTACACCAATTAGAGAAAATAGAAAGATAATCAATTATAAAAATTAATAGTTGTTTTAGGTAATTTTATAAATGAATATTCAATGCATATATATGTAGGGAGTGTAAATTGTGTAATTAGTGCTAAATTAATTTTACTTTAATATATATTAATTATATGTATATTAAAAATATGCTTGATTTAATTTTTTATAATTAGCACCCTCAACAAAATTGCTCTAACTCTGCTCTGGGATATATTGTTTATTTCATCTTGTAAAATAACATACTTATCTAGGGGGTATTTATGTGTCCTTCTTCTTTCCAGTTTTTTCATTCAACCACAGAAGATGGTAATATTCATCCTAATTATTTTTCCGTTACATAATTTTTACAGAACGTGACAAAATCATAAAAATTATATGTCTTTTTTGTTTTATCAATACTTCTGGATTGCATTTATCCATACTGCTGCAAAATTTTGTGCCATTATTACGACTGGATTGTATTTTACATCAAATAGTGCTGCTCCCTTATTTTAAAAACAATTGGAAGCAACCTCCAAAATTAGAAACATGAGTAAGAATCTCCTTCCTGAATCAGCTGTGGGAGCTGTGGGTCCCGCCCCATTAAACAATTCTTTTTTTTTTTTTAGGGAAAACACCAGCTCAAAATGGACAATCAAGAGCTGGTCGAGATCCAGGACGGAATATCTTCCCCAACCCAATCTTGATGGTGGGTAGAAAGAGAGCCAATTTTTACCAGATTGTGGGCTATTGTGTTGAGTTGACGAGGAACATGAGAGATCCCTTTCACTTTAGGGTCTTGAATTCTAAGGCGAAGATCATGGATGATGTCACCTTCCGGTCCCAGGTATTGAGAGCTTCCCCGCACCGTGTTAATAGCATTTTTCGAGTCCGAGAGGAGGTTGAAACCGGGAAGGTGAAGCTTGCAGCCAAATAAAACTCCCTCGTCAATGGCATGGAGTTCAGCGGCCAACACCGAGCCTGGGGGGTTAATACGATGACAACCCGCTGCAATGATATTACCAGAGTGATTAAAGGCAGCGAAACCGACTCCGAACTCAAATTTTTCATCATTAAAGGCAGCATCCACCAAGATAAAGGGGGGGAGGAGTTGGAATCCTGGCCGGCCCTGTTGGAACTGGAAACCGTGCGTGGGGGTTGGAAGATCAGACGATTTATGGCCTCATGATAGTTAACAAGGTGAGCTCTAGTCCATTCAGGATTGATAATTTTAGCGGCATCCCTGGACTTGTTCTTTTGAGTTTTTTCATGGAGAAGGTTGCACCGCTCTTTCCAAATCCCCCACGACATGAGACGGAATTCTTCCAAATCCCCACCAAACGAGGCCTCCGCAATGCCTACAAGAAGATCAGGAATGGGGACAAATACAACATTCTTAAGAAAAGGCCACCAGTTCGTATTCTTCCACGCTTGTTTGGAAACCTGACAAAAGAAAAGAGCATGTTTAGTATCCGCCCAATGAAAACCACAAAAGAAGCGCACTGAGTCGCCAGGAATGTGATGGGCATAAAGATTAGCCTCGGTAGGGATGATGTCATGAGAAATTTTCCAAACAAAGATTTTGACTTTCGGAGGAATGTCCAGTTTCCAAATTTTCTTCCACCACCGGGAGAAATGGTTTGAAGAGGGGCCACTAGAAAGACCATCTTCAGAAGGACCCATCCGGCATCCGAATTTATACCCAGATTTAACAGAATAGAGCCCCTTTTTCTCAAACTTCCAGAACCTGGAATCAATCGAAGAGCTCCGAGAGATTGGGACCCTCTTAATGGGACCCATTAAACAATTCTTGACCGTTAGCAAACAATTCCCAGCTGTGCCAATTTTTATTTTATTGGTTTTTTATTTTTATACCTTAAATGTTAATAAAATAATTAATGAATGAATTGATGGCAAAGTATAGGTAGCAAAAAATTTCCAGCTGTGCCAATTTTATTTTTATACCTTAAATGTTAATAAAATAATTAATGAATGAATTGATGGCAAAGTATAGGTAGCAAACAATTCCGGGGTGTGCCAATTTTATTTTTATTTGTTTTTAATTTTTTACCTTAAATGTTAATAAAATAATTAATGAATGAATTGATGGCAAAGTATAGATACAATAATAAAGGTATTAGTAGCTATAAATAAGGGGCGACTTAATTATATCATAGAAGGATAGTAGTCATGATAATTGAAGGGTCATATCTATAATTATGAAACCAGTTTCACGGCAAACAAGTTCACAGAAAACCTACTCATAATTTGATAGTGAGACTGATCATTAATAGTTGGATTTTTTTTAAAATGTTTTTTATTTGAATAATTTAGGAGGAGTTTTGTTTTAAGGATAATAATTTTACGGAAATGTAGGATAATATGTTTTAAAATATATAAATAAAAGAAAATCGAGCCCTAAATATGTCTAGCTAAATCGGGCTGAAATGTCACGTGAGTTGCACGAATATCTTATATTTAAAGATTACGGACTTGTGAATATAGGACACTATGTTTTGGGTTGCACAATTGTCCTATATTTAAAGAAGGGTTGTGTGTGTAAGGAATGAAGAATCTCCTTCAGCCTGAATCCATCCTTGGGAAGGACTCAAAACTGAGCAATCAGTTGTGGCTCTTAAGACATAGAAATGTGATATTTAATTTGATTGGTATTTTATTCCAGCTGTGTTAACTTCTATTTTGATTGGTATTTAATTTTTATAACTTAAATATTATAATTAATATTTAATTGTAGAAGTCAAATTATAAATAAAAATGGTTAATGATGATTTGATAGTGAGACTGTTTGAGGGAAATAAAATAAATGAATTAATTATCACCCTCTCTATAAATTTGAATTTTTAGATGAGACAAAATTCTTTTATGGTATCAGAGCCTCTAGCTCAGCCCAGATCCTGAGTTCGATTCCCGTGGAAAACACTTCACCCATTTAAATTGTCCACTCATTGGGCCTCCCCCCAGATTGCAGAGGCAATGATTCGGCCCACGAGTGAGGGGGAGTGTTGAGGAAAATAAAATAAATGAATTGAGTCTCATCCTCTCTACAAGTTCGAACTTTTTGATGAGACGAAATTCTTTCAAGTCACATTAATAGTTGAATTTTTGTGGTGGCACTCCATTATGGTGAAGTTATGATCTGGTGATTGTATCTTAAAAATACCATTCAGCTAGCCATATTATATAGATTGGAATTAATTTGGTGTATTAAATTAAGAATTAAGAATTAATATGGTGACCTAAAGAAAAAAAAATATGGGTGAGGTAAGACCATGTTTATCCATGATCAATGGCTTTGGTCATGAGTATAAGGACAAAAAAAAAAAAAAAAAAAAGAAAAGAGAGAATGAAATTAATTTTGATGACCAAGGTTGTTGAATGACCTTGGTCATGATAAATTAATTGCTCCAATTTTTTTAAATATTTTATATTTCATCTTGACACATGTCATTATCTAATTGATCCGATATATTTGTTTGGGTAATTGTAATTTTTCATTTATCCACATAAAAAATAAAATAAAAACACCAAAATTCATAAAATAAAATTCTCTATAAATAGAGACCAATATTGATATATTTTGGATCACAATCTCAAACACTCTATTTTCTTTTTTTAACTTGTGTCAAATATCCTAGTTTTTATCATCTTAATTGTATTGTAATTTTTTTATTGTAATTATGATTTTTTAATATTAAATAATTTTGTATATTTCTTAAACTTTTTTAATATAATAAAAATAATTATAGACTAAGTTACAAAAGAAATAATATATTAAATGGTTGTTGTGGTTGTGGGTGGTTATGTATAAAGTATGATAAAAGATGAAATTTGGTTGTAGAGCAAAATGTATACGTGGAAGAGAGATAAATAAATTGTTTATTAATTGGACATGATTATATTGTGCATGAATAAAATTTATTTAAGAGGTTGTTAATGTTAGTCTATACATACCTATTTATAATTTTGGGATGTAGGGACCTAATCTAACTTTTTTCTTGCCAGAATTATATCACTCATTAATCATCTTCATTTTATTTACAATTTTTATTTTTATTGGTTTTGTAGCTAACTTTGTGTAATTCAGCTAATGATTCAACAACCTTGTGTCAGTCCCATCATCTGGATTAGTTCAGCTAGTGATAATATGTGTGTATCAGTGTATGCATATTCAATTATTCATGCTAATATTTCCAGACGTACATAACTTTTAAAAACATGGTAAAATCATAAACATAAAACCTTTTTTTGTTTTATTTATACTGCTGGATTGTATTTATGGATACTGGTGTAAAATGCGTGCCATTGGATTGTAATTTTTTATCAAATAGTGGTGCAAAATGTGTGCCATTACTAGGTGTGCCATATTATAAAAACACTTCCAATATTAGAAAGGAGGAGTTAGGAGTTGTGGGTTTGGTGACATCACAAGAATCTCCTTAACCTCAGTCCTTGGGAACGACTCAAAATTAGTTGTGGTCCCACGGAGCCATTAATATATACATACATATTCTTACCTCAACCAATTCCCATGTTGCAATATTTTCACTTTTTTGCTATTTAGTTGGCTGTGTTAATTTTTACTTTTTTTATTTTTATAACTTAATATTATACATATACTCAATACTTAATTTTAAAATTTAACTGTAGAAGTCAAAATTATAAATAAAAATAGTTTATGAATAACTTGATATTGTATATAGTTACTTTTGGGGATTAATGAAACGTTTATGGAGGCACACATGTGACATCCCTTGGTGCTCATGTTTATTTTCATGCATAATTAAACGAATGTAATTATCCGTTATGATCAAGTCATTTAATTGTTAATTGTTTCTTCAAACGTGTATTAAAATATATACGATAATAATCTAGCCAAATTACATGAAATAATGCGTGTGGCAAATAGTTAACTTTTTAGCACCTTAATTAATTTATGGAGAGACCTACATTATATTCTTAGGTCGGGTGACTAGCTAGAACTATATATGGTAATGAAGGTTTGCAATAAAAAAATAATTTGAGGTTAGTTTTAATTAATTAGGTACGCTAGCTCTTGTCCTGGGCTATTTATAATATTTAATTCCCTTAATGACGGATTATTAGTTTCAATTATGTTGAATATTGAGTGTAATTCATATTTGAAGAAATTCCTTGTTCCCGATGCATGATTTTATGCTGAAACTATCCTAGTAGTATAATAGAAATGAGCTATAACATGTGCTGTTTGGTGGGTGCATATATATATTAGCCTATAGATAGATATATGCGTCTTTAATTACCTTCTTAGTCTATAAATAGGATCGTTGGATCGCTTCACTCTGAGTTTCAAAATACACAGCTTCTCCCTCTTATAAATGTGTACTGTATCAGTGTGTACATGCATATTTACGCTAATTATTTTATATATATATCAAAATACACAGCCCATCCCTCTCATCTCTCTCTAAAGAAAACCATTGCTACTTGCAACCCCGTGAAGCTGGACACCTTCTTCGGCCCAAACACTACGAACCCCGCTGCCGCTTCGGACTACTTTTGCAGCCAGTTCGAAGATATCTCGCGCCAGTATGCCGACGCCACCTACGCCGCCGACTCCATCTACCTACTATTCTCGGCATATCTGGAGTTCTCCATGCAGAACGGGAGTGCCATGTTGTGCGCCGGATCAGTCCGCGTCAAAAACACCATGAACATCATGCTCATCAATGTTGTTGCCGCCGCTGCAGGAGGAGTTTTCTACTACCTCTTTGGTTTCGCTTTTGCGTTCGGCACCCGTCCAACGGCTTCATCGGGACCCACTTCTTCGGGTTGAAGGACATCCCGTCCCCGACATTTGACTACAGCTATTTTCTCTGTCAGTGGTCTTTCGCCATTTCCGCCGCCGCAATCACAAGCGGCTCCATCGCCGAGAGGACCCAATTCGTGGCGTATCTGATCCACTCGGCATTTCTAACCGGGTTCGACGGTTCGTATACCCGGTAGTCTCCACTGGTTTTGGTCCGACGACGGGTGGGCCAGCCCCACCAATTCGGACCATCTCCTGTTCGGATCCGATGTCATCGACTTCGCCGGGTCGGGTGTGGTAAACATTGTTGGGGGCATAGCGGGCCTATGCGGGGCGTTGATAGAGGGCCCGAGGATTGGTCGGGCCGTGGCTTTACGCGGCCACAGTGCCTCCCTAGTGGTGTTGGGGACCTTCCTTATGTGGTTGGGCATGGATTCCAGAGATTTTAAGTGTTAAAAAAGGTGGATATATTTATTAAATTTAAATATTCATTTTTAATTATAATGGGTATAATAGTATATTTTATTAAGGGTAATTTTGTAAAATAAAAAATATGGGTGATCTTAGCAAATTCGTGGGTGTTAATAGTCGCGCCCTTTGTTAATTTACCTATTTTGTTTTAGGGTAATATATATTAAATGAGTTTGCACACGATCATTTTAATTAATGTGATCATATCATGATTTCATGTAATTTATTTGGAATTAAATGGTATGCATGATAATGAGATTTGATTGTTATAATCCCCTATATTATTAATATAGAGTTCATTTTGATGATGTGTCTTCTTATGATTAATTTGGATGATGTGTCATCTTAAGGTTAATTTGGATGAGTTATCACATTTTCTTGAATTGATGTTCATTTTTCAATTGATTTGTAGTTAATATGTGGCATTCATGTGACATTTAAATGTGTAGTCCCATATCACTACAAGAAATCGGCTCGGATCCACTGTTCCAACATTGTATTTCATCTACTGTTCCACATCTTAGATGAGTGACATGTGTCCAATTAACTAATCTTAGTCAAACGCCGTGAATTAACTTTGTGTCCGTGAATCTGCAATACAAATCTTCTACCCAAGGAAATATATTCAAATATTGGAAACAAATCTTAACAAAAATATAGTCATAATTTTGGAGCGAATCTTACCAAATATTCACAGGGATAACATGGAAATTGTTAAAATCATAAATTTCGACCGCACTCTGAAATTCTAGAAATCTCAAATCAAAAAAAGTCCAGAAATTCCATTCTTGCATTGGCTCCGGTGGAATTTTCGGCGACCACGAATTTCTTCAAAAATTTAAGGGAACAAATTCTCTGTAAATTGGCGTTGGCTGCATCGCGGAGAAACTCTAGGCCATAACTTTATTGGTTTGAATGTATTAATCTTTGTAGTTCTTATACTAGATTCTAATTATTCTAATATAATAATGATCTTTTTTACTTGCTTGAAGATTGTGTTGTTCGTATGGTGTTTTAATCTCGATAGACGAGATTGATGCGTTTTAAAATTTGTCTCAGGGGATGCAATAAGTGAGACTATCTCTTGCAATGTTTGTCATATACTATAAAAATACTAATGTGAAGAAAGATTAAATGAACTTTAGTTTCTATTACACTGTATACTCCATATTTACATCTTTGGAAAAAACTTTTGCTTCTATTAAGTCATTTGATCTCGCATCTCACATCAACACTTATAAGGAACTCAATATCAACAATACAGAAACATTAAAGTGATCTACTGATAGATGTGCAAAGTACATACAATTTATATTGCCATTTCTTTTTCAGTTCTATGTTACTTATCTAGTACTATACAAGGGTTTACAACCAAGCTACCAGTTTAGTTTGGCAAAGGGTTTAGTTCCTGCCAGTAAATATATACCAAGTAGTTTGTATAATATAATTGTTCTGTGGTGAATTTTCAAACAATGATAAATAAGAATTAAATAGAGAGTGTAAAAAAAACATGTATGTGGTCCTTAAAAAATCAATCTAAAGACATAATCATAATAATAATAATAATAATATAATATATGACAAGAATGAGTCAATGTCGCATAAATACTAAAAATCCCTTCAAAAATTGTCTTGATAAACATATAAAAAAGCTAAATAAGAACTATTAAGTCAATTTGACTGTGAGTAATAAACCCCATCTGCTATCCGCTTGACGCATCATCATCTTCATTGTTGGCTTTTCCATGTCCATCTTCAAGAATATAATTTCTTGGATAAGGTCTTTCAAAACCTTGTGGTTTAATTAGTTGTTGTTGCTGTATAAGTAAATATAATAGATTAGGCACATAGATTGACAAGACCAATCCCATTAATACTTGTAATGAAATAATGTAGAAAAATACAGTAAACCTCAATTTAAAGTATATTATTTTCGATCAACTCAAGATACTAATTAGATTTTAAAAAAATATATAAAATTGTGTTATCACCTGCAGTAACTGCATCATGCTCATTCCACTTTGGAGGTGTTCTCTTGAATAAAGTGAATGAGAGGGATCAACATCATATTGATAAGTATTTTGGGTGGAGATCTACATTAAAAAAAATCATCATATCCAAGCAATATAATAACAATAGTATTATTGAAAGTTAATAAACAAAATACTAAAATATCTACATACATGAGGATATTGTGATTGTTCCACGCGCACATATGATGATGAAGATCCTTGTGTAGGATAGACCATACTTGAATTAGCACCACCAACTTCACACTCCTAATTCATTGCAAACGGAAGTATGAGAAACATAAATTTAAGACCATATAAATTTTATTATATGAACAGAAAAAAGTATAGAAGAATACATTGTTATTGTTTTCTATTTGTATAGTCCTTTTATTTTGTTTCTTCTTTCGTTGCGTCTTCTCCAAGCCACTCTTGACTCTTTTCCCGGATTTTACTGGTTTCTTTTCTTCTTTTTTTAAGCCCTTTTACCATGATTTCTCCAGATCCTTGTACATCTTCATCCAGTGCAGTGCCATATATTTCAGATGTAGAAGCATGTCTTGATAAACTATATTTTTGTGCAACAAGTTTCGTTCCAAGTGACACGGAAGTTGGACTATCTAAGCTTTGCATCAATTTCTTCAATCAACCTAAGAAGACCCTCTTTTGCAATTTCAAAAGTTTTGGTTGTAAAAGCAGCTCTAGTTGTTACAATATTGCTCAATCTACGCAACCCTTTGTACTGAAGTGCACTCCTCTTTTTTTCATCATATTCATTCGGAACTTCAGAATAACCTCCAGTAGCTATGGGAGACTGAGAGCCAACAATATCTTTTTTTGCTCTTTTGGTCCATCTCTTTTTAATATACAACTTGGGAATCTCCATAATATGTTTCAAATTGAATACTTTGAGAACATGTGAGCACAAAATTCCTCCAAACTCAAACTTTTTGCAGCTACATGAGACTTTATATTGAGATGAGTGAAACTTTACCTTATGCGAATGGTTCCTTCCACAAAGTGTAATTTTATACTCAGAAGTCTCTTCAGTTTCACCACACAACTCCTCCTTAGCGTCGTAAGCCTTCCTCAACTCATCTTGAAATAACTCAAAGACCTCATAAGTATATACACTAGATGCATGCTTCAATATTTGAACTTGAAAAGGAGTTGCAGGGGTACTCCGACTAGTTCTTAAATCTGCTTTGACTCTTCGTACCGGCGATCATAGATCAATCTATCGAAGTGATTGAAAAATTGCTGCAAATTGTGTTTGTAACTCACATAATTTTTAAGAACACTATGCATACTTTCGCTTCGTTGAGTAGTTGTCATATCCGCACAAAACGTATGTCTCCCATATACTAGCGCCCATTTTTCTCTAATTGTGAACAACCTTTCCAACCACTCATTAGTTTGAAGTTCATATTTTCTCAACATCACATCCCATGCATTTAAAAAGTCTTCTTCCTCTTCATAATCATAGATACAAGATTTGAAGTCCTTCAAAAAATTCAGAAACGTCACAAACACATAACTTAAATGGGTGGCCGCATTTTGATAGATATGCCATATACATAAACGATGATATGTTTCGGGCAATTGTGTTGCTAAAGCTTTTGCCATTGCGGCATCTTGATCTGTGAGAACAGTTTGGGGTATTTTGCCAGACATGGCTTTAGCAAACGTATCAAACAACCATATAAATGTCGATGCCATTTCATCATACAACAATGCTGCACCGAAAATAGTTGTTTGCCTGTGATGATTAACACCAACAAAGAGGGAAAATGGGTGCCCCTCTTTGTTTTTCTTGTGCGTCGTATCAAAACTAATCACATCACTGAAACAAGCATAATCAACCTTCATCTGAGCATCAATCCAAAGAATGTTAGCTATCAAATCATCCTCATCAACTTGTATAGAGTAAAAAAAATTTGGATCATCCAGTTGCCTCTTTTGTAAGTATTCTAATACTCCCCCAGTATCACCAGATTTCATTTGCATAGTTCTCTTTGTACGCAAATAATTCTTATAATCTTCAAATATAAATCCAACATTTTCACGACCACCCACTTGCTTTGACATTATGGCAAAACTTGCACTTGGTGTTATTCCAAACAATCTAACTCATCTGCTTGTGAAGCTTGGACATGAGTTATTTTTCTATGTGATTTTAGCATGTGGGCTTTACTAGGACTCACAAGATCATGACCTTTATGTTCGGCAAAAAAACGTACGACCTCATATTTGGCACTGTATCTAGCATTAATCTTCATCATTGCACCACAATTTGTTCTTGTTATTGGGCGTTTGGATTTATAAGTCACATCTCTTTTATCTTTTGGCTTGTGTCCTTGGCATTCACAACAAAACACCCTATCAAGTATCCTTCCACTACTTTTATCACTATGAACAGTGTGCCTTCTAATGCTAAATCCAGTTACTTTAGCATATTCATTATAAAAGTTATATGTTGCATCTTCACTGTCAAATTCCATATCAATTTTTGGAATTGTCTCTTCAGAACTAGCCAGGCCGTGGTCAATTGAAAACTCTTCCATGTTGCTGCTATCATGTGGTTCTATTTCATTATCTGTCTCGCTAAACTTTAACTTCCGTTTTGCAATAACTTCAGCACAAGTATCTTCGTCCATTCTAAAAATAATAAAATGTGAATAAAAAAAATTTATTAGTATTCGAATATGAAATTATTAAAATTATTCTTATAAATAAATACACATTAACTTTTTTTTAAAACACATCAATCCAAATGCAACCTCATTACATGCTCAATCCAAATGCCAACTGATGCATAAAGTATTATGCCACATAATGAACGCATGCAGTCAAAGTAGATGCACTTTCATGTTTATTGGTGGCAGACTATGTCAGCTAATATTATTATGCAGCTGAAATTGGCAATATAAATTGATGTGTTCAAATCGATTTCAATATTATTCTAAAAAGTAAATACAAATTGGCGACTTTCTCCATCGTTACCTGAGAAAGTTATGGCCTAGAGTTTCTCCGCGATGCCGCCAACGCCAATTTACAGAGAATTCGTTCCCTCAAATTTTTGAAGAAATTCGCTGTCGCCGAAAATTCCACCGGAGCCAATGTAAGAATAGAATTTCTGAACTTTTTTTTATTTGAGATTTCTGGAATTTCAGAGTGCGGTCGAAATTTATGATTTTAACAATTTCCATGTTATCCCTGTGAATATTTGGTAAGATTTAGCTTCAAAATTATGACTATATTTTTGTTAAGATTTGTTTCCAATATTTGAATATATTTCCTTGGGTAGAAGATTTGTATTGCAGATTCACGGACACAAAGTTAATTCACGGCATTTGACTAAGATTAGTTAATTGGACACATGTCACTCATCTAAGATGTGGAACAGTAGATGAAATACAATGTTGGAACAGTGGATCCGAGCCGACAAGAAATTGCCTACCAAAATTTTCAAATGACTACGAAATTTTCCCACAAAAATAACTTGATCCTTAAATATAATAATATTAAAATATATAAATAATATAAATTTTTTAACAATAATACTATATCTCGAAAAATATAAATTAAAGCGAATTCTTAATAATATTTTAATGAAAATAAAATAAAAATATTATTATTTAATAATATATTATTAATAATAAAAAATATTAAAAATATATATAACGTTATTATTAGATCATACTTTCTACAATTATTAAAAAAAATATTAATATATATATATATATGTGTTTACTAAAATTATATATTATTATAACAAACACAATAATAATATTATTTTTATAATTTTAAAAAATATTATTTTAAAAAATATATATTAAAAAGTTAAAAATAATAATATATTAAAAATATGGAGTATATAATAATCAATAATAATATTAATATTAAAGTATAATTAATAATTAATAATAATAATTTTAAAACAGATTCACCAATACTTACATTTCATTTATAGGTCATATCAATCATAAGAATGATCATTCCTATACCATTCCATTCACACCTTCATTCTATTCATTAATTTTGTTGTAAATAATCTATTATTATGTACATTACTTTGTGTTAGTATTATTAGTGGGTTTTATGCCACATGAGTTTTAGGGCTTTTAGGGCTTCAGCCCAATTGTTATTATATATATCTTCCTCATTGTAACGCCGTGAGATAGAGAATACTGAGATCAAAGGGAAAATTCTCCTGACTTGGTCGCCCCCAAATGTAGTCTTTCCGGACGAACTGGGTAAACAAATCAGTGTTCTTGCTTCTTTTCTTTACGTTTATTCTATATTTTACAACACGTTATCAGCACGAGTGTTCTACCCAATTAGAGTTTTGATTTTGGAGCGGTGAAGTTACAAGATATTCAGAGTCGAGAAAAATGAAGGCGAGAAGAATATATGTAAGTTTTAATTGTATAACAAAAAAAATGAAATTATTTGCAAATCTGTATACTGCCCCCTATGCAAAATAACCGGCGAAGGAAACAAGATCTGAAGGTACGAAACTCGAATCTGATTACTACCCTGTTTATTGTGTTTCGTATATTAATATGATGAGGGTATATTTGTTTATTTCGCTAGCTTTGGATCATGTTTTATTCTAACTCAATATTATAAATTGTTTGCTAATATTTGTTGCAATTTGATTATTTTTGTGGAGAAGCATCAAGGCCTCCTCAAATGATGGTACTGCTATAATCCAGTAAAACCTCTAAAATTAATAACTTTAGGACTGGAGGATTTTATTAATTTATAGAGATATTATTATATCAATAAATTAATAATTTTTAATTTAAAGAGGTTTTAACGTATATACATAGTTGATCTTCAAAGTTCCAAATTCTTTGAATAACTTTAAGTATACATGCATAGTTATTGATAAAAATTAAGTTAAAATACAAATGTACTAGTAGAATTCCATGAATACAAACTCACGTGGAAGTTGGAATAACTTGTTTAAATTAATTGGTTTTAGAAAATACAAAAATATGGTTCATTGGACTAACATTTGTGTATTGAATCATGGATAGAAATCAGCACTATATATTTATCCATTGGAATCTTGGTAAATCACACACAAAAATGGCTACTCATCTAAAAGGAATTCAAAAATCAACAATGACCAACCTTATATTGGGTGCAGTAAGGAGATTTAAAGATGAGATCAACATAGATTTGAAGTTCAAGAAAAAACAAGTTAAAGTAGATTCTTATTTTATTAAGTTGTCTTAAGGATATTCAAGTGCATCATATATATGTATATGGATTATTTTTAATAATTATTAATTTATAGTTTAAATTAACCAATATATATATCTGTTGGGATCTCAAAACAATTATTATCTTATAATTTTATTGATTGGGTCCAAATTTGTACTGGTCCCAACTTGGGACCGGACAAATTATTAGTTTTAGTGAGATTATTAATTTATCGAGTATTAATTTAACTAGTTTTTACTGTAGATATTAATCAATATTTGAAGTTCGCTAAATAAAAGGGATATGTTGGTGGACCAATAAAGATTGTTTCCCAATGAACTCAAGCAAGCACTCTGTTAATATATGGCACCGACGGTTTCTCGTAAAATATCACTATTATAGTATTAATATTTATGGTGTAATTGCGATGATATATATATGATCGTAGAGTGCTTTGATTTATTATGGATCGGTTTAATATTTGATTAAAAGATCATGATGCGCATGGTATAATTTGATTAAGCTTTTATTTACTCATACGGTAATGCCTAATGCATATGACATCTATCATTGCATCATTTAGAAGGTAAGTATACTATTTTTTTATGATTAATTTATTCACCATAGTGAACTCAGTTTTCTGCTAGTTGAAATTAAATTAAATGTGGCATGATATTTTATTACTACAATAAATTTTATTTTCACAGTGAAAGTTTGTTTAATACGAAAAATATTACTTTATGGGTCATCGACATGAATAAAATATTAATTGAGGAACCCGAATGTTCTGTTCGGAGACCAACTCGTGGCTCATTCTTTCAAATTCTCTCATTATGATTTTATTGATGAAATTATTGGTGCTTAACAATCGGGTTAATTTATTTGGCTTTAGAACATGACCAAATGTGTTATATATATATATATATATGTGTGTGTGTGTTTGCATGCTATTGCACATATTTTTATGAAAAATGCACTAAAGTAATTATAATTTTGAGTAAATGGCTCTATCAAATTTTGCTATATTTTATTTTTGACTAACCCATCTCTATGTTGAGTTTTTCTTTTGGATTCGATATTGGTTATTGCACCTACTTGGTTGTTGGAGACATGCCTAAAATCGATGAAATTATCCCCATCTGCGAGACGAGGAAGCAGATTGTTCGTCATGGAGCCTGCGCTTAAAGCGAGCCAAGTCTATCATAAGACGATATTGGAACTCTTATCCAAGAATTCCACTCTGGTAAAGAAGCTTAATCACTTTTAAATTTCAGAAATTAGAACTGCTTGCCACAGTATAGGCTTGGGAATTATTTGTTTTAGAAATTATGATTTCTGTGAAAATTCCTTATTTGCCATTTATCACTTATTCTTGTGGCTGATTTGATTCATTAAAAATTTGTTAAATCTAAACTACATACGAAAGTTTATATCAAGTTTTCCTTATGGTCAATTATAGTAAAAGATTATCTTGTATAACTAAAAGGAAAACTATCAAACTTGCTCTTCACTATATTACTTCTTGACTTGAACTTTTCATGTTGAAATTCGTCTTGCTATACCTGTTTTGACTGGAAACAGTATAAATCGTACATGAAAATTCTTCCACTAAAATTGATTCCTTATATAATTATGAGCAAAATAGAATCACATCGTACTAGTTTGCCCGAAGCAAATAGGAACATTGAAAATTGAAAATGATGATTCTTTGAATAAAGTACTTGTTGTGTACTAAAATATTGAGTTTAAGGATAAGTGATGTGGCTATCGATTCTAGTAACACAAACAAGTAATTATTGTAAATAATCGAACACGAAGACTGCGGGAAGAACTCTTGAGTTCTTCCCTTAAATTTGGTGTTGTATATATGATGAAATGGGAGCAAGATTGAGAGGATCCAAGTCCCCTTCACAATGAGGGGTGTGGTCCTCTATTTATAGAGGACCAACTCTAAAAGTTAAAATACTGTTAATTCATCTCGACCCTTTATTCTATGGTTTTATTACATACGTTGGTCCAAACAGTAAAACTGAGTCTATTTTATATTAAATGTTCTTTGATCTTGGAGCGACCTCGGGGGAGGTCGCCCGCTCAGGTTGTGCTGTGCTTGCCAACTTTGCTCGTGGAGAGACCTCGGGGGAGGTCGCCCGCTCAGATAGTCTTTACTCTTCTCTTTCCGACCTCGCCTAAGGGTCGTCCTCGAGGGAGGTCACTCGTTAAAGTGAGGTTGGTCCTCTGTCGGTCGGGTCGATCCGGGCCTAGGTGGGCCCTGCTGACGTGTCGGATTCGGGCACATATCCAGTTTGATTTGTGCTACAACAGTACTAATTTGCTTGAAGCAAATTTACTCAAATTGTGACATGAGCGGTTCAAAATATGATAAGTCTGATTTGGACAAATTCTCTCTTACATAGTATGATAAATAACATAATCCCTTATGCAAATTAATTTATTTGTGGGGCTCGTGCAAAGAAGAAGTTTTATAGTACGACATTCTCATACTAAAGTTGGAATTGTATTTTTTATTTTCTTTAATAGAGTCATGAAGATAGTTGTGGACTGATATAATTTGTCTGAAGCAAAATTTATTGCCAAATATTATTGAACTTAAAATTTTGGATTATCAAATAAATCCATTTGAATGGTTAATGTTGATTTGATGACATTAATGATTATTATATGGAATTGAGAATTAAAATTGAGCATTTAATCCCGTCCACATCGAGAATTGTTTAGTTGAATTACTAATAGATTTTATCAAAACAATTACTAGACTATTATTGAAGAATTCCAACTTAGTTATATCATGTTGGGGGCATGAAATTTTACATGGTGCTAATCTAATTCAAATCCGACCCACTGCATATCATGATTATTCCCATTTTATAACTAGTGCTTAAGAACTAAACATTTCCCATCTGCAAATATTAAAATGTTAGAATGTGGAGCGACCTCGGGGGAGGTCGCCCGCTCAGATAGTCTTTACTCTTCTCTTTCCGACCTCGCCTAAGGGTCGTCCTCGAGGGAGGTCACTCGTTAAGGTGAGGTTGGTCCTCTGTCGGGTCAGATCGATCCGGGCCTAGGTGGGCCCTGCTGACGTGTCGGATTCGAGCACATATCCAGTTTGATTTGTGCTACAACAATAGCCCCAAGGTCGGGCTTTGACTTTGTTCGGAGCTCGATCTTGATTCATACCTTCGATGAGGCTGCGGTTACAATGTTTGCCCCCGAGCTTGCTCAGATATCTTATGAGGTCTTGATAGCTCAGAATGAGCCCCCGGGTTGAGAATTTTACCTATGTTTGTCGTTGATTTTCAATGTGCTCTTACTCCGAGGTGAGCCCTTTGTACGAGTCGTTTCTCTACTCGTACTCCGAGGTGAGCCCCTTTGTACGAGTCTTTTTTGTGCTCGTACTCCGAGGTGAGCCCCTTTGTACGAGTCTTTTATGTGCTCGTACTCCGAAGTGAGCCTCTTTGTATGAGTCTTTTCTGTGGTTCGTCGAGGATTTTATTAACTACTCGTCGAGAGAGATGGAGCTCGTCGAGAGTCTTATTAGTTACTCGTCGAGAGATGTGGCTTGTCGAGAGTTTTATTTTTGTTTGGTATCCCACTGGGATGGCGTTTTCACTTTGATTTGTTTATGCGACCTTGATACTTATCACATTTTGGTCGTATCGTCTTAATGATTGCGATTTTTTATGCCTTTAGACTATTTGATATATTGATTGTCTCATTTGATTATGGCTTTAATGACATAGTATTTTGTGCTTGAAATAATTTATTTCTTAAAAGGAAAGAACTTGAACTAAAGATTGTTGATATTTTTCGTTGTTCCTCGAGAGGCGTGGCTTGTCGAGAGTCTTTATTGCTCGTCGAGAGATTGGGCTCGTCGAGAGTCTTTATTGCTCGGCGGGAGTTTATATTATTATATGTCCTTTTTTATTTTTGTCCGACTGTCTTACGTGTTTGCAGTCTATTTTGGTTTGTCGTCTTAATTTTTCTTTCGACTGGTTATCTTATCTTGATCATCTTTTTATATTCGTCGTCGACCATTTCTGGCCGAGCTATTCGCGACTTTTTCTCTCTATAGATCGTTTTATTAGTTGTGCAATCTATAGGGGTTATTCATTTGTGCTCGCTAAATGCCATTTCTAGCCGAAATTGCTCATGATTTTTATTGATTTAATTTCGTAAATCGACCATTTTTGGCGAGCTTTTTTTTTTTTCTCTCTATAGATCGTCTTATTAGTTGTGCGATCTATAGGAGTTATTTATTTGCGCTCATCGTTGACCATTTTTTGGTCGAAATTTTTAAACTTTTTATTGATTTATATTGCCGCGACCATTTTTTCGCCGAGTTTTTATGACTTTTTTTTCTTCTATAGATCATCTTATTAGTTGTGCGATGTATAGGGGTTACTCATTTGTGCTCGTCGTTGATCATTTATGGCCGAGTTGTTCGTGATTTTTACTGATTTGCGCTCGTCGTCGACCATTTTTGGCCGAGCTTTTCGCGACTTTTTCTCTCTATAGATCATCTTATTAGTTGTGCGATCTATAGGGGTTACTCATTTGTGCTCATCGTCGATCATTTCTGGCCGAACTGTTCGCGATTTTTACTGATTTGCGCTCGTAGTCGACCATTTTTGGCCGAGCTTTTCGCGATTTTTTCTCTCTATAGATCGTGTTGGTCCCGGTGGGAAAACCTATTTTATTGCGCGTCTTGAAGCAAAGACGTTTTTAACCGGTGCATATAAAAAAAGGATGAGGGCGAGTGTGCTCCAATTTTAAACTTTTGAGCTCGTGTGTGTGCTTTGCTTATAAACGAATCGCGTGACAAGTATAAACATAAAAGAAAGAAAACAACACAAAGAATATATAGTGGTTCGACAACCGGTCCTACATCCACTCTCCCTCTCTAGGGAAATTCCTTCAAACGGGACTTATCACCCTCCACGGGATTGCTAATAGATATTTACCGAGCTCACACTCGAAGACTTATAACCCTCTCTTTAGCCTTGGGACTTATCACCCTCCACGGATCTCCTCTACGATGTTTAACGAGTTCACACTCCAATATGACTTATCACCCTCACTTTGGGTTTGCCTAACAACTACCTCACTTCACCACTGGGTTTGGGTTTTGGTGTTGTCTCCAACTATGGTGAGATTTTTCTTTACAATGGTTTAGCCTCAATCTTAAGGTTGGGAAAATCTCTCTAAGCTTATGATACATCGTGGGTTGCTTAGGTTGGGTTCTAGAACACTCTTTGAATATATTTGTATATCTACGACTTGTGTTCTAGGGTGGGAAAGCTTGACTCTCTTTGGCTCAGAAGCATCGTTCTTCTATTTTTTCGCACTTCCAATACATGATAATGAAGGAAGAACTTGTATTTATAGTGTGGATTTGAATGTTACCGTTGGAGAGAGTTACATTCAAATCCATACTATTCTTTTGTAAGTTCTCTTTTGCCTTTTCCAGTGATTGTCTTCCTTTCGCTGGTCCACGCCACCGGATTCCAACGGCCATATTCCTCATTTTAGTGCATCGGAACATTCGGATATACCGAGCATTCAAGATGTTATTGAAGTCTTGATTTCTCTCGAGTCTTGAGTTCTCCGAGTCTTGATTTTCTCGAGTCTTGAGTTCTCGATTCTTCAGTTCTCTCGAAGTCTTCGTGTTCTCTCGAAGTCTTCAATATCTCGGTTTTTTTCGAAGTCTTCGTGAACTAACTTTTATTCTATATCTCGCCGACTATACACTATGAAGCGGATAATATCCCTGAACACTCTAAAACCGAATCCCGACTTATCTATCAAGATTATCCCGAACATGTCATACTCGTGGGTTTTGGGATCTAATCAAAATCCTCTTTATTAAATTCATTTCCCAACAATTTCCCATTTTTGATGATGCCAAAACCTATCTTGTTACAAACATATAACCTATACTGCGGTTTCAGTTTTTCCTTTTACAAGAAAGGTAAATCTCCAATTAATTAAAACATTCAATGATTTCTTTAGTAATGAGTCTTTTCTAAATAGATCATTACTAAATACTTAAATAATTTCTTATAGCATCATATAGTTTCCCCTTATATATGAGCATATAATCGGATCGAGACATTCAATCGTGTCAAAATAAAAGACATGTAAAAAAGATAATGAGGTATTATCTTTGAGCATAAAGATAAGAGTTTCATTGATTGTATGTTATCAGTTACAGATTACAATGATCTTATCAAAGAAATAAAGACACAAACATAAAGAATTACAAGTCTTGATCTTGGTCTTGATCTTACCTTACCCGCCGACTCCTCATTCCTCTTCTTCTCTGGACCTTATGTCGATCAGGCATCCGACACTCATGCCGACCGAGTTCGATTTCTTCGATTTCGATATCCCCGACCCGTGTCTCTTTTTTTCATCGACCGGTCATTTTGACCTATACTGAGTCTCAGTCCACTTTATTTACTGAGCCTTCAGTATTCCTTTTCACTCATGCTATCTGATTTCCTTTTTGCTTGATCTGATCAGTTCGACTGATTAGATCAACACTTCTTTAGATCAACATATCAGAATAGCATCAGGTCATCATATCAGGTTAGCATCTCAGGTTTATCATATCTGATCTCGATCACGTCTGATCTTGATCGATCTCTTTTCGCTTCATCTTCCGATTTGCAACCTTTTCTTCCGATTTCTTTGGCTTTAGCTTTTTCTTCATTTCGATTACGCACAACTTTCATCGAGTTCACTCCGAACTCATCTAACTCATCGATCTTGATCGGTCTTGTCTCGCAACCTCGTCGATCTCAATCATTTACTTTTGATTCCGTGAGTTCCCTCGTTGAAGTTCCCTTTCAACCGATATAGACCGATATATCTGATTTGGTGAAGTTTTCAAGCTCAGCTGATTTTCTTCATTTGATCAGCTTTGTATGTAATCAGATTTTTGTTGACCTAATCTGATTCTTCTCAGATTAAGACAATTCTTGGAAAATGTTACTGCCAGAACTTAGTCTAGAGTAGTAGACTCTCTTCCCTAAGTTGGTGCGATTTGACATGAGTGAATATCGTCCGATACACTCGATATGTCAATCCGCCGTAACTTTATCCAATTATCGGTCGCGTGATTTCTACATCATTGTCCTTGTGATGCAAATTTTTCTAAAATAGGCTTTGAGAACTCAAATTTGCATCTGCACCCTCGCTTGGCCTCTATAAATTGTACCAATGTTTTACACAACATAACTCATTCACCATACATATCTTCTTCGAGAATCATGTATCCCGGTGAACCTTTGTTTCCGTTGAGACTTCCCAAAAACACTTTTACCCCTTTTTCCATGATTTCATCTTCTCAAATCAACTCGTTCATCCCTTTTTGTTTGTTTTCATCATCGCCAACGATTTCACATACGATTGTTGCAAAGCTTTCTACCACCACGGGCGGCGGGCTCTTTCTTTGTTTTTATGAAGACACTTCTCCTAACCGTATGCACCTTGTGTGTCTATCGTTATGACGTGACTACCATCAACAGATTTTTAGTCTCGAAAATGAACGTGAGTTTGATATCTTTATCTTGATCGGACAACGGCCGATCTTCCTATATCAAACTCACCCTTTAACAAATTAACTCCTCCTTGGGGCTCCCGGCTTAAAATCCTATTAATGCCGCTCTCACTCCTTGGAGAGTCCATCACTTTATGCATAGGATTACCTTTCAAGCCTCCCTCATCCTGTTAAGTGGGGAAAATGAGAGCATCGATTTAAAATCTCTCTCTTTTCCTCCTCTTAATCACCCCCTAGAGATCGGGTTTGGGTTTGGATGAAGGTTTAGGGATATGGCTTAAGGGTTTAGGGTTTAGAGTTATGTATTGACCTCCGTGTTTTCTTGCATTTGTAACTTGTAATGTAACCCGACCTTCGGTCTTTATCAATGAAAAGTTCTATTATTCCATTGTTGTGTAAAAAACTTCGCTTTTTTGTACCGCCAAGTTAATATCGATCGAGATAGGTTTTAAAAAGAAAGATCCGCTTTCAAAGAAAAAACATTGAAAAAATAATCTTTTGAGCACCGCTTTCGATACCACTTGTTGGTCCCGGTGGGAAAACCTATTTTTTGCGCGTCATAAGCAAGACGTTTTTAACCGGTGCATATAAAAAGGATGAGGGCAGAGTGCTCCAATTTTTAAACTTTTGAGCTCGTGTGTGTGCTTTGCTTATAAACGAATCGTTATGACAAGTATAAACATAAAGCGAGAAACAACACAAAGAATATATAGTGGTTCGGACAACCAAAGTTCATCCATCTCCTCTCTAGGGAAATTCCTTCAAACGAGACTTATCACCTCCACGGGATTGCCAATAGATATTTACTTGAGCTCACACTTTCCGGACTTATAACCCTCTCTCGGGTTTGCCTCGACTTATCACCCTCCACGGGATCGCCCTTACGATGTTTAACGAGTTCACACTCCAACGGGACTTATCACCTCACTGGGTTTGCTAACAACTACCTCACTTCACCACCTGGGTTTGGGTTTTGGTGTTGTCTCCAACTATGGTGAGATTTTCCCTTACAATGGTTTAGCCTCAATGCTAAGGTTGGGAAAATCTCTCTAAGCTTATGATACATCGTGGGTTGCTTAGGTTGGGTTCTAGAACACTCTTTGAATATATTTGTATATCTACAGACTTGTGTTCTAGGGTGGGAAAGCTTGACTCTCTTTAGCTCAGAGCATCGTTGCTATCTTTTTTTGCACTTCCACATGATAATGAAGGAAGAACTTGTATTTATAGTGTGGATTTGAATGTTACCGTTGGAGAGAGTTACATTCAAATCCATACTATTCTTTGTAAGTTCTGCAGCTTTTCCAGGCTGATTGTCTTCCTTTCGTTGGTCCACGTCAGCTGGATTCCAACGGCTATATTCCTCAGCTTTAGTGCATCTAACATTCGGGATATCTTTGAGCATTCAAATATTCTATGAAGTCTTGATATTTCTCTGAGTCTTCGTGTTCTCTCGAAGTCTTGAGTTTTCCGAGTCTTGAGTTCTCCGATTCTTGAGTTCTCTGAGTCTTCGAGTTCTCTCGAGTCTTCAATATCTCGGGCCAATAAGTCTTCGTAAAACTAACCTGGGCCATATCTTAAATGACTATACACGGTGCAGATAATATCCTGAACACTCTAAAACTGAATCCTGAATTATCTATCAAGATTATCCTGAACATGTCATACTCAGGGGTTTTGGGATCTAATCAAAATCCTCTTTATTAAATTCATTTCCCAACAGATCGTCTTATTAGTTGTGCGATCTATAGGAGTTATTTATTTGCGCTTGTTGTCGACCATTTTTGGCCGAGCTTTTCGCGACTTTTTCTCTCTATAGATCGTCTTATTAGTTGTGTGATCTATAGGAGTT
Source organism: Stenogyne calaminthoides (assembly GCA_037126765.1). Taxonomy (NCBI): domain Eukaryota; kingdom Viridiplantae; phylum Streptophyta; class Magnoliopsida; order Lamiales; family Lamiaceae; genus Stenogyne; species Stenogyne calaminthoides. The sequence goes on along the minus strand of JBBCBC010000031.1, from coordinate 6,651,880 downwards.
ATTTATTTGCGCTCGTCGTCGACCATTTTTGGCCGAGTTGTTCGCGACTTTTACTGATTTGCGCTCGTCATCGACCATTTTTGGCCGAGCTGTTTGCAACTTTTACTGGCTTGCGACCTTATTTGCCTTAGGAATTTTTTCTTTTTGGCTTGGCCGACTTTGATATGGCATGCGACCGAGGTCGTCTTATAGATGGTATGCGACCTGATTGCCTTATGGTGTTCTTGGCTTTGTCGACTTAGACTGGGTATGCGACATGGTTGTCGACTTAGACTGGGTATGCGACATGATTGCCTTAGATGTTCTTGGCTTTGTCGACTTAGACTGGATATGCGACATGATTACCTTAGATGTTCTTGGCTTTGTCGACTTAGATTGGATATGCGACATGATTGCCTTAGATGTTCTTGGCTTTGTCGACTTAGATATGGTGTGGGACCGAGATCGTCATATAGATGGTAGTGCATGTTTTCCCTTGGCTTGTCGTCTTATTGACTTTGCGACTTTGCCTTGCCTTTGGTGTATTTGGCTTAGGTATACGTGGTTTTTCTTTGCTTGTCGTCTTATTGACTTTGCGACTTAGTTGTCTTAGGAATTGTTTTTTATGTATATGCCAAACTACGAGTTGCAACATATATTAAAAGGAGGTTATCAGAGATTTTTATTATGTTTTAGAGTATATCAAGATATGAGCATTTTTGTATTGGAGGATTTATTTTTTAGAAAAGATGATCTCCTTGGAGGTCATAGACCGGTCACCTAAGTCCTTCAATATGAAAATCGAAGTGTATGAAATTTGGTTTGAACGAAATGATTATGAGACGAAAAAATCTCGTCGAAAAGGAAGGCCAACGTAATATTTGGTTACTTTATTTTGAGACGGATATTTAGGATACTTAGAAATTTGGGGTTACGAAGTGGATCACGTGTTCGTGACAAGGTTTCTTTGAGAGATAGATTAAGATTCAAAACTCTAGTAAATTCTATAAAGATATGATTTAGAAAGTTTGGAAGTTAATTTAGTATTTTTGATAAAGATATCTTTTGTAAATGAAGGTAGATTTGAATTTCAAATCTATTGAAGAAAGATCTCTTACGAATGTTTTAATAAGATTATAATTTGCTTGAGATTTTCGGGGTGTTAGCAACAATTTTCAATTTTGATGCATGATATCTTGTTTTATGTTTTGACTTTGATATATCTCCAGAAAGTTGCCGGAATATACTTGATAAGAGTGGGTAAAGGATTTCTCGTAAGATCTTTGAAGCTAGCGGTGAGCTCGTGAGGAGAACTATACTGGTTATGCTCGGGATGAGCAAATCGTCGAGGAGGGCTCGTCAGAGAGAGTCTGATGGGAACATGCTCGGGATGAGCAGATCATGGAGGAGAGCTCGTCGGAGAGAGCCTGATGGGAACATGCTCGGGATGAGCAGATCGTGAAGTAGGGCTTGTTGGAGAAAGCCTAATGGGAAATTGCTCGGGATGAGCAGATCGTGGAGTAGGGCTCGTTGGAGAGAGCCTGATGGGAACATGCTCGGGATGAGCAGATCGTGGAGGAGGACTCGTCGGAGAGAGCCTAATGGGAACATGCTCGGGATGAGCAGATCGTGGAGGAGGGCTCGTCGGAGAGAGCCTGATGAGAACTTGCTCTGGATGAACAGATCGTCGAGGAGGGCTCGTTGGAGAGAGTCTGATGGGGACGTGCTCGGGATGAGCAGATCGTGGAGGAGGGCTCGTCGGAGAGAGCCTGATGGGAACTTGCTCTAGATGAGCAGATCGTCGAAGAGGGCTCGTTGAGCCTGGTGGGAATGTGCTCGGGATGAGCAGATCGTCGAAGAGGGCTCGTCGGAGAGAGCCTGATGGGGACGTGCTCGGGATGAGCAGATCATTGAAGAGGGCTCATCGGAGAGAGCCTGATGGGAAAGTGCTCGGGATGAGCAGATCGTCGAAGAGGGCTCGTCGGATAGAGCTTGATGGGTACGTGCTCGGGATGAGCAGATCGTCGAGGAGGACTCGTCGGAGAGAGCCTGATGGGGATGTGCTCGGGATGAGCAGATCGTCGAGGAGGGCTCGTCGGAGAGAGCCTGATGGGAACGTGCTCGGGATGAGCAGATCGTCGAAAAGGGCTCGTTGGAGAGAGCTAATGGGGGACGTCTTTCGGGGTGAGCAGATTTGGAGGAGGGGCTCGTCGGAGAGAGCTCGATTGGAACATTTAATCTGATGATGAGCAGATATCGAAGAGGGCTTAGTCGAGAGAGCTGATGGGGATGTGCTATCAATGAACAATCGCCGAGGAGGGCTCGTTGGAGAGAGCCTGATGGGGACGTGCTCGGGATGAGCAGATCGTCGAAGAGGGCTCGTCGGAGAGAGCCTGATGGGAATGTGCTCGGGATGAGCAGATCGTCGAGAGGGATCGTCGGAGAGAGCTTTTATGGAGGGCGTCTTTCGGGATGAGCAAATCGTCGGTAGAGGGCTCGTTGGAGAGAGTTAGAATGGGGGATATTTGTTTTGGATGAAACCACCACGTCGAAGAGGGCCTCGATCGGAGAGAGCCTGATGGGAATGTGCTCGGGATGAGCAGATCGTCAAGAGGGTTCGTTGGAGAGAGCCTGATGGGAATGTGCTCCTGGATGAGCAGAAGAATATAAGAGGGCTTCGTCGGAGAGAGCCCCGATGGGGAGACGTGCCTTCGGGATGAGCAAATCATCGAGGAGGGCTCGTTGGAGAGAGCCTGATTGGGACGTGCTCGGGATGAGCAGATCGTGGAGAAGGGCTCGTCGGAGAGAGCCTGATGGGAACTTGCTCTGGATGAACAGATCGTCGAGGAGGGCTCATTGGAGAGAGTCTGATGGGGACGTGCTCGGGATGAGCAGATCGTGGAGGAGGGCTCGTCGGAGAAAGCCTGATGGGAACTTGCTCTAGATGAGCAGATCTTTGAAGAGGGCTCATTGGAGAGAGCCTGATGGGAATGTGCTTGGGATGAGCAGATTGTCGGAGAGGGCTCGTCGGAGAGAGCCTGATGGGGACATGCTCGGGATGAGCAGATCGTCGAAGAGGGCTCGTCAGAGAGAGCCTGATGGGAAAGTGCTCGGGATGAGCAGATCGTCGAAGAGGGCTCGTTGGAGAGAGCCTGATGGGAACGTGCTCGGGATGAGCAGATCGTCGAGGAGGGCTCGTCGGAGAGAGCCTGATGGGGATGTGCTCGGGATGAGCAGATCGTGGAGGAGGGCTCGTTGAATAGAGCCTGATGGGGACGTGCTCGGGATGAGCAGATCATCGAAGAGGGCTCGTTGGAGAGAGCCTGATGATAGTTGAGGAGGGCTCGTGATGAGCATATCTTTAAGGAGAGCTCATGGGAGAGAGCTTGGGAATATGTTGACATGAATGGGCCAATGATTGCCACTAGATTCTTTGAGTTGCCTTCGGGCTCAGGGCGCCCGTATAAGTTTTCTTTATTTTAACTATGGCTCATGATATCTTGATAATCATACCAATGTGCATCGTTGCATAACGTCAATCATATAAGGTGATTCTGATTTGTCGGCACCCCCGTTCGCATTTCCCTCGATCTTGGAGGTTTTTTCAATGCGGGGAGTCATGAGCAATTTTCTCGCAAGAAATAAACAAATTGATTAATATCTCGTTACCTTTATCCAATCTGGATAGTTAATAAATTAAACATGTCAAGTATTCAGAGGTAGCATCAAGTTTAGCGAAATTCAAGGATATAATCGCAGGGCATTATTCTCACGTATGACAATTATCATCAAATATATTTACTCCATTTCAAGATTTTTCTCATGACATGTTCAATTGTCAATGCTTTGATCTAGTGAGCAATTTCTCATAGGAGAGTGAAGATAAGTATGGTTCTTTTAGGCAATTCATCAAGTAGGTGGTGTATGCGATATTATACACTAATCCGTGAGATAAACATTCATCTATAAAGTTAGATTTGATAATTTGATCATTCGAGTATCTATGAGTACATATGCCCCCGTCTTTTAATTTATATGCAAGTATGCAATGTATATTAAAAGGAGTTTACTGAAAGATTTTGCGCTTTAAAAATTGTGTCAAACGTTTTCAACAATTTGTTGCACTTTCAAATGTTCGGCATTTTACAATTTGTTTTTTATTTTGACACCCCAACATAATTTTAATGAATGAGTTATCATGCCTCCATAGTTTTAATGTATTTGATAAAATGCGAGGTGCAATATATTAAAAGGGAGATAATAGAATAAACCTGATAGAAATGAAGCAAAAATTTCTTTCGTAGATTCTTTTAAAACTTTTCGAGACTTCACCGGTCTTGAAACTTTTAACGAGTTGCTCCCTTTTTTTTTTAAATGGACCGAACACAAACCTGGGCCCAAGAGTTTATTCCAGCAAAATATGTTGGGCCCAATAAATTATTCCAGCAGAAAAAACTGGGCCCAAAACTTAAACAAACAAGACAAGGCCCAATATCTTATAAAATATGGGCCCAAACCTTGAAATTATGTCAAGCCTAACAGGTGTGCAGCTCAAACCAATTTTCGTGAGTACTCTTCCAAAACCAGAAGTTCGAATCATGCGGCGCCGGAAATTTGATGGCGGTGTGGAATGACGGTGGAGCTGGGGTGATGCCGATGCTAATGAGGCGGCGGTTTCGGCTGATGATGGAATCTGGGCTTGATGTAGTTCTCTGGCGGTGCGGTGGCAGCTGGGATGTGTAGAGGTTTAGACGACGGCGTTGTGAAACCCTGCGAAAAGAGAGTGGCCGGTGAAGGCTTCGGTTGGACTCGCAGCAAGTTGCGGCGGGGCGAACGTCAACGGGCGGTTCTTCGGTAGTGACGGCGGTGGCAAAAAGTGGATATTTGAAGCTGCACATGAGGCGGACGCGCGGCTGCGGCGCGTTTGTCGTGGCGGTGGGATGTCAATGAACGCGGCGGCGGTCTTTAATTTTGGCGGCGACGGGCTTCGGTGCCTGACGGTGATGTTGGAGACGACGGCTTGTGGTTCGTGGCACAACGGAAATCTCGGAGGTTGGTGTACTTTCAATAAGGTATATGTATATGTGCAGTAATGTGTATATGTATAGATTTCAATTGAAGATGTATGTATATGGTTGTTTTCTCTGAATTTGGGTTGAGAAATAGGAATAGGGCTTTAGGATCGAGAAAAGTAGGCTGTCCAAATTGTTTTTCTTTTCCTATCTTGAAAGAAAGAAAAGCAGGCTGCTCAATCTTTTGTGGATAATCATCAACAGCACAAAAGTTGCATACATTCTGTAGAGAAACCATGGCCAAAAAGCTTGAAGATTTGGGAATTTTTTGTTGAGAAACGGAGATGTTTGGTTTTTGTTCTGCTAAAATTGATTTTGCTTTTTTGTAACAGCAAAAGAGTTTCTGCACTAATTTTGGAAAGAACTATGGACAAAGTGATGATTTGGGTCCGAGGTTGATTTAAAAAAAATCAGTAATTTCAGATGCAAAAATTGTAGAAACAAAAATGTTGGAAGATGAATTTAATAAAATATATATGATTTTGATTAAGATCCCAAAACCCGTGAGTATGACATGTTCAGAATGATCTTGATAGTTGAGTCAGGATTCAGTTTTAGAGTATTCAAGATGTTATCTGCAAAATGTATAGTCAATAGATATAGATCAGGATAGATTCTGAAGACTAAAGAACTCAAGATGTTCTGAAGAAACTGGTTTGATATGAAACCGAAGTTTAAGACTCCGAGAAACCGAGAAATAAGACTTCGAATGAGAAATTTTGTATCTAAAGACTCGATGGTGAAATCGAGATATCAAGACTCAAGATGAAACGATAATGAAGACTCATCGTGAAGACTCGATTTTATCGACCAAGATATCATTTGAAAAACTCGGAAGACTCAAGACTCAAGACCCGAAGACTCGAAGACCCCGAATACTTCGAAGAGACGCAAGATTAAGATCAAGATCAAGAATACTAATTATTTTATATTAATTGCCCTTGAGACTTCGATTAATGTAATTGAATGCTCAATTAAAACCTATTAATGTTCCGAGGACATTAATATATCTATCCGAAGGATTTAATTATCTTGAAAGATCGCGATTCCTTAGAAAATAGATATATGCCAAGACATTCAAATGCATAAAATGAACTAAGTCGGAAGTGTTGTTAAGGTTATATCAAACTAGTTTTGTAACCAAAAGAGCCGTTTGAAGGTGTCTACCTTTTAACTGGAGACAAAAGTCAAAAAGAGTTCAACAAATGCCATCTAATATTAATTTACATAATTAGAAAAAAATTGTTATGTACAAAAGTTCCACATGAAAAAAAAAATGAAGACCGGCTACATGAAAGAAAAATATTACAAACGTGTTAGGGAGTTTCAAACCCTAAATATAGTCGCTTCTCACACACTTTATGTAAGAGGAAACTCATGAAAAAATCTCTCCAACCGGATAGTTTTCAAGAAATGATCTTGGTGTATGCCTATAAATCTTGGTGACCCTCTACATTGTAAGGTTACGGAAATTTATACGCAACTTTCAAGAGCTCAAACTTATTATCGAGTTGAAGCAGCACTAAAAAACTTAGAATTTCCCAAGTGCTTTTATATTGAAGAGAGAGCTCACTAAACTAAATACTTGATTAGATTTATCCAAAGCTTAGTCGAGATATCCTAACCCTTTGCATTGTACTTCATTGTAAAGGATATCTCATCCTAATTTGAAACCAATCCGAGAAACCCCAAACCCTTGAGAAGGTAATTGGAGTGTGTTTGTTGGTGAGAAGAGTTGTAAAAGAGTTAGTAAACTACGCGAGTAGTCGTAAAAACTCTAGAGGATAAGTTAGTAAGCTCAATTCGGTAGTCCTCGATTTGTTTGTGTTTGAGTAAGTAAACTACGGAGGTAGTTAGAAAGCTCAAGGTCGGGTTGAGTAAGTAAACCACGGAGATATGTGGTTGCTCGGTATCGAAGTTGAGTAAGTAAACCACGTGAGGTAGTCGAAAAGCGTTCAAATGATTAGTGAATTTCTCCGAGGATCGAGAGAGTGGACGTAGGAATTTGAGTCTCTCGAACCACTATAATTGTTGTATTGTTTATTTTTTTTTATCCGTTCTTTTAACCGCTGCATCACCGAGTTTGAAAGCATATTTTCACCGACGTTTCACAAATCAATCCACTAGAAGTTGCATGTAATTGAATCACATCCCAATCACTATTCCACTTATATTTTTTTTCAAAAGCTTTAAAACGAAAGTATAAACTAAAGACCCAACCATTCCGCACGCCCCGAAGTAGCTAGAACGAATAGTTAAAAAACTTGAACTTACTCTTCCGAGGTCCAAAAAAAGTTAGTTATCCGATCCAAGCAACTCGGATCTCTATACCTTTGGGGCTCAATTGGATTATCGGAGGTTTGGAAAAATTCAAGATCACCGTCTCAAAGAGACTTTGACTCAAAAAACTCTTCAGGCTTTCTCGGGACCTAATCTTGAGGATTATCGTTTTTAAGTGACCTCGATAAGAAAAAAAGTTTTAAAAACACCGAACACGTGTATTCCCCCCCACGCACGTAAGACTCGTTTTGCACCCGACCAACAAGTGGTATCGGAAGCGTTAAGTTCAACTTGACCCTCTCTTTTGTTGACCAAAGTTTTATTTGCTAAAAATACTTGTGGTCTATCCGAATTGATCTTATTTCTTTGAATTTATTTTTTCTAAATCTCGGACATCATGCAATTCTAAAAGCTTACAATGTTCTTAGATGAGAAATATGATTTGTGGAAATTAAGAATGCGGCTCATTTGTATTCTAAGCATGAAAGAATGTGGAGAGTGGTTACTAAAGGACCATTCCAATTCAATATTGTGAATCCCGTTTACGAAAGATGAGAGAAATGATTCGGGGATCAATTGCCAAAGTTAGATGATCAACTTACTCTATCGAGAAAAGTTAGTCAATCTTGACTATATTGCCAAAGACACAATATATAACACTATTGATGATGGTGTTATGAGGAAAATCTCTCTCATTGTGAGAATTCAAAAGAAATATGGGATACACTAGTTCAAGCCGAGATTGCTAAGGAAGAAAAGGAGTCTCGAAGAAAGTTCCGTCTCCTTGGAAAAGAAATGTGCTTGAAGATCTTATGATGACATCTGTCTCATAGTCAGAGGGAGAGGTAAGTTTTCTATCTCGGGTTGTTCTTATTCAACTAAAGACAAAGTTGTCAAGTTCAATAATATTTAAAATCGATTTGACTGATGGATTCCTTTGAGAATCGATGAAGGACTATCTTTGTTTTTATTAAATGAAACTCAAGAGCTATAAAGGAACTAAAAATTTGAAAATCTAAAATGGAAAAGACTATAGCAAAAATATTGATCAACTTCTCAATTAATGGGAGTTCTTGATGAATGGATGTTTTTAAAGTACAACTCTAAGCCAAGTGAAGTTGATAGTGACCACTATTAAAAGCTAGAAAATCCATCAAGAGATTCAAATAATAATAAGTTAAACTCAACTCATCCGAGAAGCATGAAACTCTACGAATCAATGGAGGATAGTGCGTCGAAGTTAACTCTATTGAATAATGCATCTAATGTAATAGATGAAATTCGAGTTACCAGAGATCTGTCACTATAAAATCTGGATTGAGATATATTCGAGGAACCTCACAAATCATCCTGAATCTTTCCGTCAAGAAGCAAGAAGACAATCTTTGTAAAACCAATGACACCTACACTTCAAATCAAGTAATAATGCCCAAGGTAAATAGACAAGGAAAAGGACTATGGTCTCATAAAGAAAATGAATGATCAAGTAGAAAAGCCCAAACCTCAAAAGAAGGCTAGAAAACCCGAGCACTCATTGGAAAGTTTCGAGCAAGCACTTCAAAATGTTGATCGGTAAAGAATGCAAACCCGAAAGGCTCCACATCAACCATCGAAGGAATCCTCGGATGAGAAACACTTTTAGAGACATTCTCAACCAAGAGACCAAGTCCTCGATTAATCTTGAAAGACCAGATTAAAGATGCATAAACCTCAAAACCCCACTTTTGGGGTAAAGGTTATCTTAACCCGAAATCAACAAAGATTTTAGACCATATTGCATTTTTAGCCAAAGCAAATGAATTATTGAATAACTAAAGAGAAATTCAAAAGCCCATGTTCATATGAAAAAGTATGATTACACGTTGAACTACTAAGGCACCCAATAGTAGTAAATGTGTATGTTGATGTTTATGGAAGACAAATTTTTTTTTTTCTAAAGTGATTTAAATTTTCCTATAATTCCAAAAGGTGTTTAACTTTAGGACCTATACCAAATGGGTACCCACAGATCTAATCTGTTTTTCGGAAAACGGAAAAAATCTTAATTATAATGAAGATATCATTAGCCCTCTTGAAAGAAGATCCTGTCATTGCCGGAAAGATGAATTCCTTTTGGACTTCAAGAGAAAAAAGTTTGAAGAAGGAACTTCCGAGGAGATCATATTGAAAAAGGACATAAGGATGGAGAAAATTCATAATTGATAGCGAGAACCGATATCTTGACTAAACCTTTTGTTTTGAATCAAGATTTCGTGAACTTTCAAATGAATTAGGGATGTTAGATCCAGTGTTTAAGAGTAAAATCAAAAATTCAGATGCATGAAGTTTTCTTAATTCTCTTGAAAACTTCAACATAAAATGGAAATAATGTAAAACTCGTGAAACTGATTCTTCAAGGTCAAGATGTAAAGATGGTATCTTTAACCCATTCAATTTTCGATATCAAATTATACATTTTATCAAGGCCATTGATTTCTTTAAGACCGATAGAGATAAATTAGTGCGAAGAAGTAATAGACTATAGCAACTCATTTATTGCTTAAGTAAAGCTCAAAAATCATTCGCAATAAATACAAAACACACGAGGAATGTTTTTTAAAAATAATCGTTTGAAATTCAAAAGAAAAAAATAAAATTTAATGCTCATTACATTAAATGACCAATGAGGATATCTTTGGCGGCTTACTTTTGAGATCGTGCGTTTCAGATACTCGATTAATTGGAGATTAATCTCAACCGGCGTTTTTTGTTTAACAACGCGATTCCCATCAATTCTCGAATATATATATTCCTCAATAAGCCATTCAAGCCAAAATTTTATCAAACCCTTCGTTCCCAAATCCTCTAACAATTAAAATTCCCTTTAAAAAATCCTAAACCCTAAAAAATTAAAATCTTCAATCTCTCAAATGGCTCTACAATTTTTGATAAATTAAAACTTGAATTAAACAAACTGCACGTATAGTTTTTTAATTTTCTTTTTTTAAACAAACCAATTCCAAACCCGGAAAACAGGCTCTCACATGATTCGATTGGCCAAACTCACTCATCTAATTGTTCTAATGGAAAGGTAATCAATTCATCCAATTTGAGGATAGATGAAGAGGATGGTATGCGATCTAAAATTCTTGGATCACATTTAGAGCATTAAATCAAATACATCGATTTTTGAGAGGATTTGTATATTATTAGAAGAATTTGAATGATGTTCTTGAGCTCTGTGATAAAGGAGAGGATCCCGCCATGTATATGTTGGGTAGAAAAAATGAGTATTTAGATAGGATTCTTTTAGAATCTGTGAAATTTGAGGCTACAATTTGCATAAGAAACTTAAAGCCACAATATCGAGTTTTGATGGATATTGTGAGGAAGAGCATCATGAGCTTTTGGAGTTTTGAGCGGATCGTTACCGAAGTCAAATTGATGGCGGCGACGAGGCCTCGCCCACCATTGACTTCAACTCTCAAATTTTTGATTTAGAATGTGTGATCGAACAAGCAAGCCAAAGTCTTGAAAGGTTGATTTGGCGATCACGATTAAAGGAAAGATCCACCATGCAACCAAAATAGCATATATTTTAGAGATGTGCGAGAGAGGAGGAGGATATCTTCGCCAATTCGACCCCATTCCCTAAGTCGAAGGTGCTTTTTTAAGCCCAGTTTTGAAAAGAAACAGCCATCGAGTTTTGGAAATAGAAAATCTTTTTCCACCTAAAGTCATTTTCAAGACAACAAACCAAAGGTTTTCTACTAATTCAAAAGATGGATGAAAATGATGCACTGAAAAATTAAAATCCCGCCTATGAAAGCCATAAAATTCTCAAGACGAAATGGCGGTGAATCTTCAGATTCAACCCACTAAACCAAAATTTGCCGAATTCGCTTGAAGTTTTCCCTATATCTAAGGCACAAGAAAATATATTGTCTTCTCTGAGGTCATCAATTGAGACTTCGTTCAGGCATTCAAAATAAAACAACTAAATTTTCAAAAGAACTCAGCCTCGATTTCCTACTCTTCACCACTTCAAATCAAACATGATCAAGAATCTAACTCAGAGTCAAATCCGGAATATGCCATTTCAAATGATCCCGAGGACTGATAGCAATGATTTGATCCATTTTAGACTTAGGAAAGCGACCATTGATGAAGCCCTCTGAGGATCTCTCTCACCATCCGATGCTTCAACCAACCATCAGTCTTTTGATCAAGAAGGGCAACTCCAATTGGGAGATGAATTTAATAAAGATATATGATTTTGATTCACAACTGAAACCACCATTTTATGATCTGCAAGATGTCTTTTCTCAACCCTTGAGGTCGACTTATTAAATTAATAATATTTCCTAAATGCTTGATATTGCCGTGTAAGACCGTTTATTTCTTGGTCTTAAGGACAAAGCTTCGCTTGATTCGATTTTGATGAGCCGGTTCGGAAAGATACCAGAGGACAACCATCAAGTTGATGTTAAAATTTTATTTTTTCTCTCAAAATGGAGACGGGGACCAATGCGACATAAAGAGGATTAGATCCGCAAGAAGGAAACTTATCTTGATATGCCAACCCGAATTTCAATTCATCTCACTTTCGTGTTTTCGAATATTAAAATTATGCCAAAGATATTATCTTTTGAATATCATAATTGTCTCGATAAACGGATAAAGGCTATTGAAGACTAGAGACAATCACGAAAGTGAAAAGGAACTAATCAATCAAGAACAAGGTTATATCAAAGGTTCCGAGATAACCTCGCCAATCGATGGAAAAGCTTGAGAAGTTGAGCCAATGATGAACAAGATTGCTCCGGATGGAAGAAACATTTGCCAACCAAACTCAAAAGATGGAGAATCTTATCCTCTTTGGCGAATCTTCAATCCAAAACACTCGACCTCATGGATGACCTCCATGGAAGATAAAATTTGAATGAAAAGGCTACATCCGGTGAGTTAGTCTTGAGGCCTAACCGGGGAATGTACATTTAGAGAACCGTATTTTCAAACCTAAATCGGAATAAATGAACGATTATCAATCATTTTGAGGAAATGAGCTCAATGCTCATGTCAAGATGATATGTTTAAAAACTCTCTCCGGCGGTTGCCCGTCTTTTAAATTCACAATTTGCTAAGAAACTATCGTCGGCCGAAGACTAACAAGAAAGATAAGAGGAGGTGGTTTTTTTGCAAAGAATAATTCTTGATGGACAAAAGATTTCGAAAAACTTCCAAATTACTTGCGAAGAAGGAAATATTGTGAAGACCTCAGAAATTATTACTATACTTTGAAGAAAAAAGACGATCAAGAAAGATGTCGTAAGGCAATCTATCCAAAGCTTAAAATTGTGCTTTATTGACAAATCAATAATATCGCTCCAATTTATTTAACCTATCTACACCCGAAACTATTTGAGGAAACCATGCTTGATGTTGTTGGAGAAAACGCTAAAAAGAACAAGGTTGGAACAAGCCGGATTTTTGATGAAGAGGAAAGTCTTGGGCATTGTTCAACCAAAGAGAAAATAATATATTTGAATTTGTTTGTGAATTGAGAAAAAAAAGATAAATGATGAAGAATCAAAAGAATCGAAACAATCAACCCTCGGAAGAAAGTCTTCATTGGGAAGAATGCTCAAGACACTCCATAAGAACAAATTGAAAGCTTCTCATGGTCTCGAAATATTATCGGGAAAGAAATCGAAGAAGAAAGAAATGAAGCGAATGAGTGGATTCAAGAAGTTTGCGAGCAAAAGGAGAGACATCAAAAGCAAAAATTCCATTGGCTCCCACGTTGATAAATGGATGCTATCAAACTCAACGATATGTGGGAAGAATTCAAAGAATCTTACGGTTCTATTATGATGTGTTTCGATGGAGAGGGAAAGCTCGGAAAATGATCGTTCATTGAATATCTCCTAACCTTACATCCAAAATATCTCCAAAGTTGGATGAACCTTTGCGGATGAAGGAGAGAGCACGGATATAGCCCATAGTCCATATTTCTACCCTCCTCCAAGACTTGGTAATGGCTTGGTGAATGAGAAGGCCATTACTCGAGAAATTGCTCAATTTGGGTTTGAGTCATAAATATCATTAAGGAAAGAAATGAAATTAAGAGATTTTTTTGGAATGTTCGACACACAGGTGCCCAATTGATGAAGTTGAAGAAGAGAAAAATTTTTCGAAGCGAAGAAAGATCAAGAGCAAAATCAAGGTTTTGCTCAAGACTCGAAAGATTCTCCCCATCTTTTAAATTTCATCTTTTTGATTTTGTTGATAAGACTCATTGTAATTTGTAATGATATACCAATCATCAATGAAAACTTATCATTTATGCTCAAAAGATAATATCTCATTATCTTATTTACATGTCTTTTATTTTGATATGCTGAATGAATGTCTCTGAACTGTTTGTGTGTTGATAATGGAGAAATTGTTTATTAAATATTTGGTAATGAATCCTTTGAGAGATTAATTACTGAAGAAATTATTGAATGATTTAATTGTTGAGAAATTCTCTGAAATTGTTGAGAGATTCTCTGTTTAGGAAATTGTTAGGAGACATAACCAATCTTGTAATAGGATAAACTGAAACCTGAGTATAGGTTATATGTTTGTAACAAGATAGATTTTAGCATCATCAAAAATGGTGTTGGGAGATGAATTTAATAAAAAGATATATGATTTTGATTAAGATCCCAAAACCCATTATGATGAACTCATGTTCTGAATGATGGTGTGATGAATCATCTCTCAAAGATTCGTGATCTTATCCTAAAAATATTTAGGCAGATATAGATTTTGATAGATCCCAAGACCCAAGAACTCAATCATATAAAAAACAAACTTTTCAATTAGAAATTGGAAAGTTTGGACTATTTAGAAAATGGATGAAGAGAATCAATAGACAAATTGGAAATCAAGATTCACTAAAATCGAGATATCAAGACTCAAAGGAAATCGAAATAAGACTCAAGACAAGATTCAAGATAAAATTCTTAGGAAATCAATATTCAAGACTCGTAAGACTTCAAGACACCAAGAATATTAACTCAGATCAAGATCAAGAATACTTCTACGGTAATTATTGACTTTAGAATGTATCAAATCCAAAGATAAACAAAATGTTCCGAGGCAATCAATATATCTATCCGCCGATGCAATCTCGGTAAGATCGCGATTCCTTAGAAAATAGATATATGCCAAGACATTCAAATCTTGAATAAAAGGAACTAAGTCGAGAAAGTGTTGTTAAGGTTATATCAAACTCGAGTTTGTAACCAAAAAGAGCCGTTGAAGGTTCTACCTTTAAATGGAGACAAAAGTCAAAAAGAGACAGACAACACGCATAATATTGACCCGAAAAGGATGGTGTCGAAAAAAGATGTCGATGTACAAAAGTTCCAGAATTGGCAAAGTGAAGACCCGCCACATGAAAGACTATTGCCAAAAACGTGTTAGGGAGTTTCAAACCCTAAATATAGTCATTCCTCACACACCATAAAGAGGAAACTCACGGTTATCTCTCCAACGGATAGTTTTCAAGAGTGACCTTGGTGTATGCCTATAAATACTAAGTGACCCTCTACATTGTAAGGTTACGGGAAATTTATACGCAAACTCAAGAGCTCAAACTTATTAATCTGAAAGTTGAAGCACTCGAAAAACTTAGAATTTCTCATGTCTTTTTATATTGAAGAGAGCTCACTAAACTAAGTCTAGCTTTATAAGATTTATCCAAAGCTTAGTCGAGATATCATAACCCTTTGCATTGTACTTCATTGTAAAAGGATATCTCATCGTAGTTGGAAACCAATCGAAAACCCCAAACCCTTGAGAAGGTAGTTGGAGTGTGTTTGTTGGTGAGAAAGAGTTGTAAAGAGTTAGTAAACTACGCTTGGTAGTCGAAAAACTCTAGAGGAGAAGTTAGTAAGCTCTGGGGTAGTCTAAAAGCTTGTTTGTGTTTGAGTAAAGTAAACTACTAAGGTAGTCGTAAAGCTCAAGGTCGGGTTGAATAAACTATGTGGAGTAATCGTAAAACTGTAATTGAGTAAAGTAAACTACGAGGTAGTCGAAAGCTCGAAGTGATTAGTGAATTTCTCCGAGGATCGAGGAGAGAGGGGCGTAGGAGCTTGAGTCTCTAAATCACTATAATTCTTTGTGTTGTTTTATTTTTATTTATCTGCTTAACTATTTTACATCAATGAGTTTGAAAGCATTTTTCACCGACGTTTCAGTTGGAATCAATCCATTGAAAGTTGCATGTAATTGAATCCTTTAATCACTATTCCACTTAGGAAGGTTTTGAAGAAAGCTTTAAAACGATATAAACTAAAAGCCAACCATTTCCGAAGTAGAAACAGATAGTTACCAAACCCCGAACTTACTTTACGAGGGTTCAATAAGTTGGTTATCGATCCAAGCAACCTTCAGATCTCTGACACTTCGGGACTCGGTTGGGATTATCTCAGGTTTTTAAAAGACCAAGATCACTGCCTCGATGAGACTTTGACTCGAGGCGCTCTGTCTTCCGGGACCTAATCTTCGTGATTATCGACCCCCCGTGACCTCGATGAAAAAAGTTTTAAAACACTTGAACACGTGTATTCCCCATACACGCGTGTAAGACTCGTTTGCTTTCAAAAAATTTTAAATGTTTGTGCAGAAGCGAAGGTGTTTTCTGGGTCTTGGATGATGGGGATTTGAAGATTCAAGCATTTAATGCTTGAAGGTGTGAAGATGTGAGTATGGAGATTTGAAGATTTTTAGGTGTTTTTTAATGAATAGTGAGTGTTCATCAAGACTTTTCTTGAAGATTTGAAGATGAAAATTGGAAGTTCTTGAGGATACTCCAATGAGAAACATAGTTTGATTCTTAAAGAGTATCCTCTTTCTAGCACCAATTGTTGTGTACTAAAATATTGAGTTTAAGGATAAGTGATGTGGCTATCGATTCTAGTAACACAAACAAGTAATTATTGTAAATAATCGAACACGAAGATCCTTAAATTTGGTGTTGTATTGAGAGGATCCAAGTCCCCTTCACAATAAGGGGTGTGGTCCTCTATTTACATCCGTTGGTCCAAACAGTAAAACTGAATCTATTTTATATTAAATGCTCTTTGATCGTGGAGTGATCTCTAGAGGTCGCCATTCGGGTTATCTTGTGCTTGGAACTTTGCTTTCGTGGAGCAACCTCGGGATATTCATATGCCCGCTCGGATAGTCTTTACTCTTCTCTTTCCGCCCTCGCCTAAGGTTTCCCTCGAGGGAGGTCAACTTATCGTTAAGGTGAGGTTGGTCCTCATCAAGTCGATTTTCTTGATCCAGCCCAGGGATTTAGTGTGATGACGATTGGGGTTCAAAAATACATATCCAGTTTGATTTGTCTTCTGTTCCACTTAATTTTGCTTGAAAAAATTTACTCAAATTGTGACATAAATTTCAAAATATGATAAGTCTGATTTGGACAAATTCTCTCTTACATAGTATGATAAATAACATAATCCCTTATGCAAATTAATTTATTTGTGGGGCTCGTGCAAAGAATAAGTTTTATAGTACGACATTCTCATACTAAAGTTGGAATTGTATTTTTTATTTTCTTGAATAGAGTCATAAAGATAGTTGTGGATTGATATAATTTGTCTGAAGCAAATTTATTGTCAAATATTATTGAACTTAAAATTTTGGATTATCAAATAAATCCATTTGAATGGTTAATGTCGATTTGATGACATTAATGATTATTATATGGCATTGAGAATTAAAATTGAGCATTTAATCTCGTCCACATCGAGAATGATTTAGTTGAATTACTAATAGATTTTATCAAAACAATTACTAGACTATTATTGAAGAATTTCAACTTAGTTATATCATGTTGGGGGCATGAAATTTTACATGGTGCTAATTTAATTCAAATCTGACCCACTGCATATCATGATTATTCCCCTTTTATAACTAGTGCTTAAGAACTAAACATTTTCCATCTGCAAATATTAAAATGTTAGAATGTGCAATATTTGTTTTCAATATCACCACCACAATGTACCTCAATTCACGGCCCAGTTGGCTAATTTCACATTTGATGAAGATCATTTCTCGGCATTAGGGGGAGATAAGAATCTAAAATTCAATGAATGCCGAAAAATTTTGTGGAATATAAAAGATCTTCAATATGAAAATTCACGCACTAGTCAAAGTGAACTGGAAGTTCATAGTATAATTAACTTGCTATATTTTGCAAGTGACTTGCCAGATCAATTTATTGATGATAAAGATGTGACTAAGGCATATATACTTCTTGTAAATGCACCACAAAGAGTAAATGTGCCAATTTTAGAAAAATATATAAGTTAATGCCCCTACACGTCAGAAGCGTAAAAGACCTCTTATTATGTAAGACATAAATTTGCGGTAATTACTAAAGCTAGCAAATATATTCAGTCGCTCTTGAAGTCTCTTGAAGAGATTCGTCCCGAAGACGAAAATTCTAGTAATGAAGCATGTGCACAAAATAATAAAAATACTAGAATTGCGGAACGACCAGATCAAAATATTATGGGAAATGATGAAGATCTGGTTGATATAAATATAGAAATTATAAATACAGGAGAAATTTATCAATGTTGTCGACAACTTATTCGTTGCCATAATTGCTCTCACTATTAAAATCTGGATCTAGTACCCAAAAGTCAATAGTTGAGCCGGAAGCGCTTTGACTGGGTAAAATAGGAAGAAGCAATTGAGCCAGAGCTTGACTCGTTAATATTCTTGAATTTATCGTACATACACTCTGTAACGTTATCCCTGTTGGATATAAATGGGTATTTGTATGAAAAAGAGAATGAAAATAATGATGTAATGAGGTACAAAGCGAGATTAGAAGCTCATGGGTTTTTGCAGAGACCCGATATAGATTTTAAATATATACTCATGTTATGTATGAAATAAAGTTCCGCTACTTAATATCTCTGGCAGTTAATAAAATTATAAATGCAGTTGATAGACATTGTAACCGCATGTTTATATCTTATGGATGTAAAATTTCTCATATGAGGAATGGTGAAAATCGTATTAAGTACGATATTAAAATTACAAAGGTCATTATATGACATAAAATATTTGGGTCGAATATTCCACGATCGACTCAATTCATTCTTCCCGAAGGAGGAATAAATAAACATTGAAATATTTCCTTACGTGTTTACAAAGAAATTATTTTGGTGGTATTTGCATTATCTCAATTTCTGGTGATAATCTAAATATTATTGGAACAAGTGAGGAAATCAAAGAAAGCTAATTTAATCTTAGGATTGAATTTTGAAATAAAACATTGGTGAAATCAGGTATTGTCTCGACCAGCAGATCGAGCATTTCCCTAAAGAAAAATGAATCTTTATATACCAATCAGCTTACTTGGAGAATGTATTGGAGAGATTTTATATTAAATTTCATCTACTTAGCACACTAGTAATTGTTCGATCCCTTGAAGTGGATAAAGATAAATTTGGACCTAAAGAAGATACATATGACATTTTAGGACTAGAAGTTTCTTATTAGAGTGTCCTTAGTGCATTACTATGTTTTAAGAACTGCAACAAATTCAATATTGAATTTATATTGAATTTGCTTGAAAGAGTAAGTTAGTGCTTCTCCTATAAGAAGATATTGTAAAACTTCAAAGCATGTGTTCAGTATCTTCAACGTTTGCAATATTTTGATTTAAATACATTTATGATTCATGTGATAATGGTATATCTTCTATCATCCATTATGAGAAAAATGCAACTTTTGTTGCCCATATGAATAATAGGAATGCTAAAAGGAACTTGACAAAATATATATCCCCTAAAATTCTTTTACCTGCATGAACTCCAGAAGAGTGTGAAAGCATAATACAAAAGGCTTGGAAGACTATTGTCATCAGGGGGAGCGTTTTGAAGATTGAATTTAGAAGATCATTAGTTGTACCTTTTCTTATTTTACTAAATTTCTCTCTTTGAATTATCCTAGCTGAATTTTAATTAGGCTTGAACATCTCGTCGTAATGTCCAAGTGGGAGTGTTGTAAATAATCTATAATTATGGACATTACTTTGTGTTAGTATTATTAGTGGGCTTTATGCCACATGGGTTTTAGGGCTTCAGCACAATTGTTATTATATATACCTTCCTCATTGTAACGCCGTGAGATAGAGAATACTGAGATCAAAGTGAAAACCCTCCTGGCTTGGTCACCCCTAGATGTATAGTCCTCCCGGACGAACTGGGTAAACAAATCACTGTTCTTGCTTCTTTTCTTTACGTTTATTCTATATTTTACAACAAATTCATACAATTCAGCTGCAATTCTATTAGAGTAGTATTCTCGTTTCAAATTTTTCATATTTTGAATAAGAGTGGATCTCATGTACATCCAGGTGCACTGTGCACTCATAGTGCATTTTAAAAATGTATGACTTGTTATACTGAAAAGTTCAACTTATTTATTTTGAATAAAAAATAGTTACATGATTCAGAGTAAATAAGTTGTCTTTTTAATATTAACAATTCACGCGTTTTTAAAATGCATTTAAGTGTATGGTGCACCTGAGTGCATGCAAGATCTAAGCTTTAAATAAATAAAATTCTTGTAATATCACTATTGTTTTGCTTTGGTCCTATTGACTCGGTCAAATCTTTAGTATATAATTATCAGAATACCATTAATAGATTGGTATTTCTTTAGGTAATTAAATCTGGTAAAACATTTACATTTTAAATCTTAATTATAATTATTTGATTGGTTATGCGAGATTATCAACAAAAAGTTAAAAATTTAAATCCGGCCAAATATGTACGATCAGTGTCAAGTGTAAATAGCTCAAATAGTTAGAGCTCCACCACCTGAGGCCTTGAGATCCCGTGTTCGAGACATGGAAAGAATATTTATTCACTCTTATGGTGGTCCCCCTTTTGTTGGGTTGTGGTGCGGTTGCGGTTCCGAGTTGCAGTTGAGTTATGCTAAATACACATTTTTGACAACTGATGGATTGGGTGGTGTGTCCCCCGTCTCGCACGTACCACTAGCAGTTGAGTTATGCTAAATACACATTTTTTACAACTGATGGATTGTGTGGTGTGTCCCAATCGTACCGGCGTCCCACTCACGAAAACTAAGTTTGTCGTCCCGATCAAATACTACAATTTTTTTTAAATTTCTATTTTTTATTAAATTAATTCAATTCAAATTAATTTATAATAATTTATTAGTTATAATTAATTAATCCCACACTAATTAAATGTATTAATTGTTATTATTTGATTAATTTAATAATATTAATTGAAAAGTATTAATTTATAATTTATTAATTATAATTAATTAATTCCACATTAATTAAATGAATTAATTTATAATTTATTAATTATAAAGTATTAGTTGTTTCATTGAAAAGTATTATAGTTGTTTGGTCATAAAGTATTAGTCCATTAACTGCAAACTATTAGTTATTTGTTATCAACAATATTAGTTCATCAATTGAATAATATTAGTTTATCAATTGAAAAGTATTAGTTCAATTATCAATTTAAACATGAAAAAAAATGTTCACATTACATGAAAAAAAATATATATACACATTATATGGAAAAAAAATATACACATTACCTTCTGAGGATGGACTGCGACGTGCTGCTAGAAAAACTTGAATTAAATATTAAAAAAATGTATAGTATTTGTCTTTCTCATTTTTTCTAGACCTATAATTAGCCTCACGTCGCGGTGCATCCAACTCGTGTAATGTGCGGAATAGCTCTATCCTGCTTTCAAATTGTAAATCTAAACCATTTACTGAAGGGTGATATGCGCGTTTCCAGTATGCAGATATAAACGGTACTGGATGATCCTCGGTTGTCATATGCAACTAAAATTACAGTTAAAAAAATTATAATTATAATTAAATAAAAATCATAAATAACAAAAATTATAAAATAACATGAATATAGTTTTTTCTTACCAATATCCAATGAGAATTGTTGTGCACGTTCCCTAAGATCAATGTCGTGGTCGGAAGTCCTCGATATTCATCAGTTATTGCGGGAAGGCAAAAAAATCCGTCATGTTCACTAAATGCCATTACGAAAATGTTATATGTGGTTGCAACTAGGTATCCATGTTCAGGTAATTTAAACCACTTAGATATTTCGGCAAAACCGTTGAAATGATCAAGTGATTCTTCCAAATCTGACATGTCCATGTAACCACGCAGAACGTTATCGTATAAATTGCGTCTTACTTGCAGTTCCTGCAAAAGATCCATTCGTACCTGTGGCCAATGTTCCTCGGATCCATAGACTGTGAGTGCAACAACTCTATATCTGCAGTTCCCATCTCCAATTACATCATTGTAGGAATGAATATAGGTACTGATATATGGAGGGAAATCGTTCTCCACCGGAGAGTTTAAAAACGGTATTGGACAGTAAATATTTGTTTGAAATTTGGGTGGCCTACTTGAACTAGCGGTACTTTAACGATGCGGGGCATCAGGAGGTGGGGGCCTTTGGGGCTTTGACGTTGGAGTATTGGAGGAGTGGCCCGGATTTTGGGAAAATCTGTTTTGAGTCTCTTCAGAAAAACTCATCGTACATCTTTCTGATGTGCTATGTCTACGATCAACTTCTGGTGGAATATCCTGGTGCACATTAGTTGTCGCCACTCTCCCCTTACCATTTTTTTAGTAGACTTGTTTAATCCCCCACTTTTTGCCGCCCACTCAAACCAATAATGTTGACGATCGCTGCTTGAACTCTTCTGTTTTGACTTTTTTTTTTCAACCTTCGGTGGAAGAATGTCTTCCGTGTCATCATCGAATAATTTTCTCCTAGTCTTACCATCACCGTCATCATATGTTTCGGTGGTGGTAGGTATACTAGAAAAATCTATATCCACAATTTAAAGGTATTTGAAAGTTGTTTTCAAAGTACCTTTTAAGCTCGCATTGGCACGGAAGACCATGTGTTCTCCTGAGATAGCAACCGCATTTTTTTCCACCTAGATCCCTAGCCATTTCTTAGACAATGAGTTTGAACGCTTTAGACGTGATATTGCGCACTAGTTGACTGAAGAATTCGTTCTGTAGCATATCAGTCCTTGTCTTGTAGCCGCTAAACCTAGATTGCTTTTTGATCTCGCATATTTGCAACTCCATGACCTGGTGAAGTTTTTTGAAGATGCTGTCAAAGTGCTTCCTGTCGCCGTCCAGGTTTTTTTTCACCCTGTGGTGTTCTTATTCAACCCTACATCAATAATTAAATGAATAATATTTAAATATATTACTTGTCTCAATATGGTAATAGTGCAATAGTTTTGGTTTCGTCGGTAAATTTAAATATATTAGCTAACTAACATAAAAAGTATAAATATTGTACAGTTCTTGTTCGTGGTGTAGTTTCCGTAGTGCATGCGATAATCGAGTTGTGCCCCTAAAATTCTTGTTTTTTGCAGCCTAAGCCACGTATCTTCACAATACTCAATTAGATCCGCAAATATGCCGTATATTTCCTTTACATGATCCCACCTAATTTTAAACTCTTCATCTGTGCCCGCCGGGACTGCACAATTCCACTGGAATTTAAAATTATCAGCATATTTCTTTTAATCCTTTTTGTTTTCATAAACAACTTGCTCTACGTGGCGCCTGCATAAATGTGCTTGAGAATTTGGAAAAATCACGTCCACAACATTCATCAACGTGAAAGCCCTGTCCGTAACAACGGTATTTGGTTGGTGCCTCTCGTACAATCCCCGAATAAATCTTGGATATATTCGAAGGGTTCCTGTGTTTCACGGATCATAAATCGTAACATCACGATGGTGAGCGTCTTGTGAGTGCCTAAATTGCCCAACCGCCTCAAGCAAAGGCATCTTTAGTATATGTTAACCGATTGTATATATGTCGTGTCAATGATTAATACTTCCGGATACGGGATGGAAAAAGCGGCCGGATGGAAATTGAAGACCACAACCTCGGAAAGATGGGAAGAAAATCTTTGTCGCGCCACTCGACGTCCAAATAGACCCCTCTGTCGTCAACTTCTTCATGGGTCTACGCCCTTGCGCCTGTGATCGAAAAGATTGACCACACTCTGTTTTGTGCTTTATTGTTTTTGTCGCGATTATTACTATATTCTACTACTGAATTCTCTATTTAAATGATGGAGTATGATTCACAATTTGAAAAAAAGTAAGCCAATATTGCAATGGTACATGAGTGAACAAGATTTATATTTTTTTTTTTTTTTTGTTTTTCGAAATTTAAATTTTTCTCAGCCCCATTTAATTTTCCACCAGCCCCATTTAACTTTCTACCCCATCCGACCAAAAAAAAAAACTTTCTACCCCCAACCAACCCTAACTTACCCCCTATTTAAACACAAAATCAACCCACAAAAAAATCACTCAAACTCTTACTTTCATCCTTTCTTCCTTCTCTCAACCAACCACCGCCGTCGCCGTTTTTTTTTTTTTAGATTTCTTGTTTTAACATTTTTCTTGTTTTATTTTTCGACACGTAATAATATATTTTCTTGTTTCAATGTCGAAGAATTAGTCCCTCCACCGTCTCCCGCTACCACACTTGCTTATTGCACCTTTTTCATTTGCGGGAAAGCGTGCCCAATGCTTCAAGGTGTGTTTTATTTGTTTTTATTTGTTTGGTATATTTTCAACATTATAATATATAATGTAAAACAAACAATTTGATGAAAAATTATGTAAAGTGTGTATTGATACTTTAATATATCAATTATGTAAGGTATTAGTTGATATGTTGTAAGGTATTAGTTGATATGCTGTAAGGTATTAGTTGATATGATGTAAGGTATTAGTTTATAGCAATAGTAATTTATTATAAATAAACTTATATAAAAATCAATAATAATAGACAATTTACTTATCTAAATTTATAAAAACTAATCTATTTGTATATCTTATTAAAAGATTAGTTCAAAAAAAAAAACAACATCGGGGAATACAATGTAGATGTGAATGACCGGAAAGACCCCCACATTCTTTGTGGTTGGACAAAGACGGGAGGTAATCTAATTTTTTTTAAATAATATCACGTTTGAAAATTTTATAAATAATACCGTTCTTAATATCGATCCACGGGACTAGGATGGTGAATATAGCCCAATTGCTATGTGTTGTCTCATGATTATAGTGTTAAACATGTTTGGTGTTTTCGAGCTAAACTAAAATTAACAACTAATCAAAGATCAACAACAAGAAAATTCAATAAGCAACAAGAAAACAAACAAGTTTGTATGCAAGTGTGAGATTAGGTGTTCGGGTGTTTTTCCTTGTGAGACGATTGTCAAAAGATTAATTATAGCATTTACCTCTATTTCCGATTATTCCTTAAGAGCGATCACTACACAAAATACCATTCCCGTACTTGGTAAGCCTAGGGTCCGATAACATTTGAATTCCTAGGATCGGGAGGAGAATTTTACCTTTCTAGCCCGGGTAATTGCACGGATATGGTCCTCTAATTAACTAACTACTCAATCCCCGTGTTTTTCCACTCGTATACTAGGTTCAACCCTCCTATATGCTCTTCACTCTCCACTATAGGTGTTAACTAAAGTAGTTAATGTAAATTAGGGGGGTTCTTATGTTTCTATCCAACTCTCTTTGCAATAGAGCATAACTAACTCAAATTCGACGAATTAAACCAATACCCACATGTCTAATCCCGTCTACCCAACTCTCGTTGTGATAAACTGGCATAAACACACAAGCTAATAGCAAAACTCAACCAAATTGAACAAATATAATCCCCTAATTTAAAGGATCTCCATCAATAAAGATAAATAACCATAATCAAAGCAATTTAAACAATCATCCCCACAATTCCAAACACCCAAACACAAGTGACCTTAGCCCATGGTGCTACAAGCAATACGCATGGCTAATATGCAAATAAACAAGAAACTCATATGAAAATAAGCAATAAACAACAAGTAAAAATAAATAATCACCTTACTCTTGAGATTCAAGCACCAATCCATACAAATTCCATCAATACTCCTTGGTTTCTTGCTAAAAACTTAAATAAACACTCTATATATGCTATGCTATGAATATCTAAGCTATCTATGGAAGGGAAATTGAAAAACATGTAAAAGTATTAGTTGCAGCTCTCAAAAGTATTACTTGCTCTCTCCCCTATCTCTCTCCCAGTTGCTATTTCTAAAAAAACGAAGTTGGGCCTTTTTATATGCTTTGGAATCAGTTGGCACGTGTCCCTAGGGCTTTTTGGTAGCATCTAGAAAAAGGGCACTTCATTTCAGTTGGATTACTCGATCCTCAGGTTAGTCGAAAAAAGTAAAAAATTGCCTGCGTTTTGTATTTCTTGTATTTCTCGAATCAGAAATTTGGGTTTGCTTTCGGGTGAGTTGATTTCCCCCAACTCAACAGTACTCGAATGCTCAAAATCTCTGAGCACATTGGATCGAGAGGAGAAGTTTGGCCACTCGAAAGAAATGATCTAAGTCGAGTTAAAAGTTTTTTTCTCTTCTTCACAATCGTATTTTCCAAGTCCGTTTTTTGCTTTCGGGAGACCCGTTAAACCTTTTTTTGAGTAAACCACAACACTCTTCGTCTCAAGTTTTTGCCAAATCATCCTCGTTTTCCTTTCAAATCCTGTACAATCAAGCATTCAAGCATTAGATGAATTTTTCTACTAATTCCAACAATATAATGATCAAAATCATGCAAGAATCACACATCTAGCTATGAAAGAGCATAAAATCTCAAGTAAAATCACCACTAATCAAACCCCCCAAACTTAAAGATTTGCTTGTCCCCAAGCAAAGAAAGAGAAAACCAAAGGGGTGATTGCTTGAGATTCAAATAGTGATCCAAGTTCAAGTTCAAGATAAAACAACTCAACTTTCTTCTCAAAGCACCACATTGCCAATCAAACTCTTCACCACTTCAAATCAAACATGATCAAAAATGCAACTCGGTCCAATGCACTCATTCATCATTCTCACGGGTAGTGTATCTCTCATCCCTCAAGTGTATAGGGTCATGCATCTCTCCATCGTCAATCCACACAAATGAACGACCATAAGCTTGCCCTTGAACTCAATTCTCTACCATCTACTTAGGCATCATCATCTAATCAAAGAGATCTTTGCAAGGTTGTAATGTAGGGCTCTTTGGACGGGTAGGGTTAGTATGGTGTAAGTGACATAACTCAACTTGTAGAGCTCAAGAGTAGGTACTAGAGATCAACAACTGTCCAAACTCTCATTTTCAACTTCATGCTTTCTTAAGAGTCATTTTATGAACTCTTACCCACACCCATCACCTATCCTCACCATATTGGCAACCTCACACTTTTATTTTTCAAGGGTTTTGAGAAACTTTGTTCCTTTTTTTTTTTTTTTAACCCTTGGAAAGAACTTTCTTTTTCTTGAATTTTTTTCATTTTCTTCACATGTTTCATTTCATATTCTATCATTCCCCACTATGCCATTTTTTCTTTTTACCTCTTTCCCTTTTTTTTTCTTTTCAATCATTCCTCCCAATTTCGAGTGTGTACATCTTTTTCTCACTTTTATTTCACAATCATTTCTCCCTAGATACCTCACTTGAGCTCCCCAAATTGACCAAGGATCAAATGGGCTTTCGAAACAATGGGCACTTTGGTTACATGATGTAGCTTGTCAAGAAAAAGGATTACATGGCTCAAACGGCTAGGGAAATTCTTTTCTTTTGGTAGGGATAATATTTGGCCAAGTGACTTCATAGAACAATGAAATGCCTCTTATCCTCTTAGATGATTCCTCCTAAGTCAAGTTTCAAACAAGTTCGAAGGGTAAGTTCTAGCATCACAAATATGGACAACCCACTCAAAGAACAAACATGCAATCACAATCGAAAGATCACATCACTTAGGCTCAAAAGCTTACAAGCTTGGTAATAATGAATGAGCACACTCTTCCAAATTCCACTCAATCAAATTCAACAATCCATGAATGAATTATTTTTCAAGACAATATAACTACACATCAAAGAAAGCACCATCATCCATCAAGAGCTCAAACATGGACCAAAACCAATCACATTCAATCAAAAACAATTAAAAATTACCGAACACAACACATCATCAATTCAATATACAAATTATCAATCCAACCAAACGGGCAATGAGACAATTCACACAATTCCATCAACAATTAAGTACAAACCAAATGATAATCAAAAGCATAGGAGGAGAGAGTAAGGGGGAAGGAAGGAATTTGGGCACAATTCCCCTTAGGCGTCATCTTGGGGATCATCTCGGCGGTAGCGACCGTCGGGGTTCTCTCGTGGAAACCTTCTAGTGAACAAGTGTCGCATCATGTATCTCAAATGATCAATTCCATCTTGGTTGGCACGAACATCGTTTGCCAATTGATTCATGCTTCCCCTCATATCGGTGAGATTGTTGCTAAGTGCTTCCCAATCTTGTCTTCTCAATTGCCATCCACCAACAATCTCCGGTTGTGGCTCTTGTTGTTGAAAATGATGACCTAAGGCCGGGTGGTATGGACCTCCATGCTCCTCATGAGCTCCTTGACCTTCTTCTTGATCCCCTTCTTCTTGAGGCATGTCGGGGTTCACAATTCCCAGCGCTCCTTGTCCCCGTAGCTCTCTATAAAGGTGTTGTACCATGGAATAATCCTACTCAGTGAGGAGATCGGGTAGAGCGACTTCGGTGGGAATCGGGAGGTTGCGGAGCGACTTCCTCAAAGATAAAGAAGGTCTCACAGCGACTTAGGCTGAAGAAGGTCGCAAATCGACCTGGAAGGAACAAGAAGGTCGCATTCGACCTTGGGAAAGACCACAAGGCGGAAGCGACCTCAGACGGCTATTTATATCAAAGATACGGATAACTGAAAGCGCGTATATGGTGGGGTAAGCAAGGCAAGTGTATCCGGACGCGGAAGCCACGAGATTAACCGATAAAACCCTAGCTCTGGCGGTTGGGTGTTTGGCAAGCCCATTGAAGGAAGCCCATGGAGGAGTGTACCCTAATTTCTGCTCTATAAATACAACTTGTATCACTCATTGTAAGGGGACGAAATCTAGTACTCTTAGGCAGAAAATATAATAAAATACTCCTGGCTTGGGCCTCCCCAGACGTAGTCTTCTTCAAAAGATGAACTGGGTAACCAAATCTGCGTATAATTCATATATAGTTCTTTGTTACTTAATTGATCCCATTCAATAATATCACGTTGCCCTAGACATAAAATCTAGGTCAAAACATTGGCGTCGTCTGTGGGAAACACAACCTGTCGATTTGTTGAAAAATCTGCAAAAAAAACCTAATCTTACCAATGACGATCAAACAAGGTAACACTACCAGAAATGAGACAGACCACCATGACGGTGTTGAGGCCTCCGAGAGCTCACAACGATATCACCCCATCATTCTAGAGGTCACCCCCGACTGGTGGAATCTCGTGCAGACACCGGAGGACGCGAAGGCCGTGTTGGCCATCCTCCACAAGAAACGCCTCGCCTTTGATGACGAGGACGAACAGCAGCCTGCTAAGAAAGTGGCACCCAATCTAGGAACTTCTAAGGGCAAGAATGCCCTAGTCAAGAAAGGGCGCTCCACAAGCCAACTGGCGTACGATCCGGTGAAACACGTAATCATTTGGAACCGCAGGCTCCTAGAAAGGCCAACAGGGTCAGGCAACGTGTTCGAACGACTTGGGAGACAAGATGCCCAGAAGGCCCCATTGGCCATCGAAGACGAGGCGCAATCTTAGCCCCGCCGCGTCGACTAGATGGAGCGAGATCTAGTCATAGCTCTAAACTTACATCATGATGAACCGGCCGAAAGGGTCGGCACCGCCAGACAATCAAATAACTCCTACCCCCCAAAAACCATCGCGACATCAAAATCGATGCGCTGGCCAAGATGGTCCAGTGACTTCTCGAGCGAGCTAAAAACCAAGGCAGCCCGACGGGGACAGACCATAAACTTATCATTCCAGACTCCCCCCACGGGACCACAGTCACTTTGGCACCTACCCAGTGAAAAATCAACACGGTGACCCTAGATCGCTACAGTGGAAGCACGAACCCAAGGGTCCACGTGGCCAAGTATAACTCCTACATGGCCTCTATGGGCACGACGGATGCCACGAAAGTGCCATTTATTTTCCCTAACTTTGAGCGACCAGGCCCACCAATGGTTCACCTCGTTGCCACCTTTCTCAGTGGAAACTTTCAAATAGCTCACCAGGCTGTTTCTGACCCATTTCAAGGCCTTGGCCCCGCGGCCTGCGACCAGACAGTGGCTTATGAACACCCAACAGGACGATAATGAGTCTGATCGATCCTACATTGAAAGGATCGACAAGCTCATACTCGAAGGGGATCCGATCGGGGATGAGGCCAAAATGCTCGGGGCCGTCTCTGGTCTCAAGAAGGGAACCAAGCTGTGGCAGCGGATGAACACTGAATACCCGATTAGTTATAACAACTTTCGGAGGCGAGCTAGCGAGCTCATCCACGCCCCAGAGCTTCTAGAATCAAGACTTTCTGAAGGCAAGGAGGTCGCCGACTCAAAGAAAAGCTCCAAGAAAACCGGTAGTCATTACAAGGCACCCGATAGCTTCAAACCCTTTGAAGAAAATATCCTGGTCAAGTTGATGGAAATGCTTGGCATGACGCCCTGGCACATATACAATCAGATCAGGGACCGAGAACTGCTTCTCCCACCTCGGCCGATCAAGAACAAGGGGAAGACAAACCCCAACAAACTGGGCACTATACCAGCGAGTGCAAGGATCTACTCCCCCAGCTTTGGAGGCTATACGAAGATGGATTACTGGACGAATTTGTCAAGCGACCTCAGAAGAATCAGGATCGAGCTCAGAGAGGTCGCCAACAAGCAAACCCACAGGAAGAGCCGGCTCCGGGGGATGCCGGCCAGGGGGAACGACCAGTACCACCCATGCCAGAAGGGGCGAGAGGTCGCGTGATACATACCTTGTCCCCACTGGGGACAGTATGGGGACTTTCATCAACCGGCTCATCCAAAAGGCGGCTGAAGGCAGAGATAAGAGAGATAGAAAATGCCAGGAAGATGGTGCTACCCGTCTTCACAATAGGAGAAGAGACTAGCATGATCGAGTTCGGCGAGAAGGACAAGGCCGGGGTAGTCTACCCCAACGTCGACCCACTGGTGATCAGAGCCAATATCATGGGCACCACCGTATGCCGCTTGCTAGTGGATGGAGGGGCTTTCTGCAACATACTCTTCAAGAAGACCCTGGATCAGCTCGGAGATTACGACGCATACATCACTCTATGCGACCATGTCGTGAAAGGCTTTGGGGACGCGATAGTGAAGCCGGCAGGAATAATCCGACTTACCATAGAATTAGTCTCTACTCTAAATGAAAAAGTTAGGACCACTAGGCTTCTAGATTTTTTAGTTGTCGACCTCCCGAGCTCCTATAATGGATTCCTCGGGAGGCCATTTGAACATGAATTTGAGGCTGCGTCCTCGACTTTTTATTTATGTGTAAAGTTTCCACCAAGAGTGGGCTGGTCGGCACCGTCAAAGGTGACCAAGTTGATGCAAGGGGTTGTTTGATTTATTCCTCATCTCGTTTAAATTCAGCACCAATATCTAGCAAACAAATACTTGTAATAGATATCGAAAAGCAGTGTGAAATTTTAAATAACAAAACGAGCAGGAAGAGAAGTCACGACGATCTCGATCCAAGGATGGGGCCCGAACCAGAAGAATTTCTGCTCGAAGCAGAAATAGACGACCCATGGTAAAATACCCCAAGGGCCATCCCGGGGGAAGACCTCGAGAAAGTCAAAGTGGACCCAGCCCAACCAGATCTTGAAGTAATCATAGGCTCAAGAATGCTGGAAGACCTGAAGGGGGGAGTCATCGACTTTCTCAAAAAGAACTTAGATGTCTTTGCTTGGTCGCACAAGTATATGGTGGGGATCAACCCGGAAGTCGCATGCCATAAGCTATTCATAGACCCAGTTCAAAAACCGATAGCTCAGAAGAGGCGAAAATTCGACCCCGAAAAGTATGCAGCATTAGCCGAGGAGGTAAAAAAGTTACTAGACAACGACTTGATCACACAAGCCGATCAACCCCAGTGGGTGGCCAACGCCGTGTTAGTGAAAAAATCCAATGGGACTTGGCGGTTGTGCATCGACTTCACAGATCTCAACGGCACTTGTCCAAAAGATTTCTTTCCGATGCCCCACATCGACCACTTGATAGAAAACACAGCGGGACACGAGATAATGTCCTTCATGGATGCCTTTGCAAGCTATCACCAGATAGCCATGTGCAAACCTGACCAGCAGTATACCTCGTTCTTGACAGAAAAGAACATCTATTGTTGGAAGAGGATGCCCTTCGACTTTTAAAACGCAGGGGCAACATACCAGAGGCTGGTCAACCGCATGTTCACTGACCTCATTGGGAAGTCGGTGGAAGTTTACGTAGATGACATAATCGTCAAAAGTCTGAAGTCGGAGGACCACTTGACACACTTGGCCCAGACTTTCGACATCCTGAGGCAGTTCAACATGCGATTGAACCCCAAGAAATGCAATTTCGGGGTCGAATCGGGAAAATTCCTGGGGCACCTAGTGAGTAAGCGGGGAATAGAGGCGAACCTCACCAAGGTCAAAGCCATATTAGACATGGGAGAGCCTCGAAACGTAAAGGAAGTACAGAAACTCGCGGGATGTCTAGCCACCTTGAACCGCTTCATCTCCCGAATGGGGGACAAATGTAAGCCGTTATTCGACACCATCCAGAAAAAGTCGAAGTTCGAATGGACACACGAAAGCCAGGAAGCTTTACACAAAATCAAGGCTTACTTGGCGGATGTAAGCATTCTGTCAAAACTGGTTCCGGGGGAGAAACTTTTCCTATACCTCGCGGCTTCCGAGACAGCTTTGAGTGCGGTACTTGTCCGAGTAGAGGATAGGAACAAATTCTAATCTACTTCGTCAGCCAGACATTGAACAAAACCGAACAGTGATATCCGGCCCTGGAAAAACTGGCATATGAACTAGTCATGAGCGTGAGGAAACTAAGGCCATACTTCTTCGACCATCAAGTCGAGGTACTTACCTCCACACCCCTGAGGAACATCTTACATCGACTAGATACATCAGGGCGATGCCTCAAATGGGCAATCGAGGTTGGACAATACGGGGTAAATTATGTACCCCGACCTGCAATCAAAGCCCAGGCTTTAGCTGATTTCATCGTGGAACTCACCTTCCCATCAGAAGTCGGGTGTTCAAACGGTCCACCCTGGGAGTTATTCGTTGACGGATCAACAACCTCCCATAAGTCGGGGGCCGATATAGTTTTAACCAGCCCGGAAGGGACCTCGTTCCAAAATGCCATCACTTTCGACTTCCCCGCAACAAATAACGAGGCCAAATATGAAGCACTCATCAGCAGCCTAGAAATGTCAACAGCGATGGGCGTCAAGAGATTGCAAGTTCACACAGATTCCCAGCTCGTAGCCTGCCAGGTCTCGGGGGAATATGAGGCAAGAGACGACCGAATGGCAGCTTACCAAGAGGTGGTGAAGATATTATGTCAGAAATTTGACCAAATCCATGTCAAGATGATCCCAAGGGAACAAAACTCGCGAGCCGATGCATTAGCGCGACTAGCGACTTTCGAAGGATCACCATAGATGAAAGATGTCACCATCACGACATTAACCCACCCCTCCACCGCACACTCGAAGGTCGCAAACCTAGAAGCCCCAACACCGAACTGGATGACACCCATCATCGAATATTTGACAACAGGTCTCCTGCCAACAGACAGGGTCCAAGCTCGGCAGCTACAATTGCGGGCAGCAAGATACACAATGATCAAAAACGAGCTGTACAAGCGTGGTTTCAACATCCCCCTACTTCGGTGTGTCACACCCGAGCAAGGACAAGTGATTCTACGCGAAATACAATAAGGGGTATGCGGAAACCACATCGGAGGAGAATCGCTGGCCCACAAGGCCACAAGACAAGGGTACTTTTGGTCCACATTAAGGGCTGACACCATCATCTTCGCCCGCAAGTGCTATAAGTGCCAAATCTATGCCCCTTCCATCAAGAGCGCATCGGAAGAACTCACAAGTATCCTCAGCCCCTGGCCATTTGCAAAGTGGGGGATAGACATCATTGGCCCACTCCCAACAGCGCCAGGTTTAGTACGCCTTGGTAGCGGTAGATTACTTCACAAAATGGGCAGAAGCTAAGGCACTGGCGACCATAGATCAGAACCAGGTCATCAAGTTTATATGGCGGAATATCATATGCAGATTCGGCTTACCATAAGAAATCATATCAGACAATGGTAAACAATTCGACGGCCTCAAGGTCGAAGCATTCTTCAAGAAATGGAAAATCACCAAGCTCTTCTCGACCCCATATCATCCGCAGTCAAATGGCCAGATCGAGGCCGTGAACAAGATCATTAAACACACTCTCAAAGCCAAGATTGAGGGAGCCAAGGGGAAGTGGGCTAGCGAGCTCCCGGATGTTTTGTGGTCCTATAGAATGACCTGCAGAAATTCAACAGGAGAAACCCCCTACTCACTAGCCTTCGGGACCGAAGCAGTAGTTCCCGCAGAAACCGACTTCCCCAGTCTCCGCACAAGTCAGGTCGCCTTCGACCAAAATGATGAGGCCCTAACCAGAAACCTCGATCTGCTCGAGGAAAAGCGGCTAGAAGCCAACATAAGAAACGAAAGGTACAAACAAAGGTCGGAGAAGTACTATAACTCCAAAGTACGACTTCGACGCTTCAGAGAAGGAGACCTGGTGCTCAAGAAGATGCTCGGCGAATCGAAAGGAACCCGGCCCGAATTGGGAGGGCCCATTCAAGATCTCAAAAATCTTACCTAATGGAGCGTACGAGCTCGAACAACCAGATGGCACCAAGGCTCAATACCCATGGAATGCAACACACTTGAGGAAATATTATCAGTAAAATTACATTTTTGTAATCAGTTATTTATTAAGTATTTATCAATAATAATGTCCTTTCCTTTATCTCAAAATTACTGTGTAAAGCCCAAAGGGATTATGTAAAGAAAACATAAATCACCCGATGTACGACTTTCGACATACCGATGGGAGGATCGACACCCCATGAGGGGTGACCTCCCCCGACTTTATAAGACGACCAGAAAAATAAAGTCCAAACAATAAAGTCGCAATATGGATAAGACGACATGGACAAATAAACAACAAGTCGCATAAGGAAATCAAGTCAACACATTGCAATAAAAGAAAAGGAAATGTCATTTATATTGATAGAAGTGGGGGCCCGAAGGAGCATACAATGAAGCAAGCCCGAAGGCCGGTACATCAAAATGATAAACAAAAAAGGAAAACCGCCAGGAGCTTCGCCGCTCAGGGCCCTGCCAAACCACCAACCGACCCCTCCATATTCCCCTCCGCAACCTCTCACGCAGGGGACTTGAGCCGACCCAGACTCAACCGGCAACCCCGATCGGGGACCCAAGCAATAATCCGAGAGGGGTTGGTGAAGAAGGAGAGGTCGACACCCATGTCTTCCAGAACCTTGATCTCGAGAAGGACGGTAGGAGAGCGGGGAGGACAATCCACAAACATAGTCCGGCCAACTCGGCAACAAAAGGAGTAACCATGGGTTGGATTCGCCTTGTGAAAGAAAGAATCACATAAGCAAAATTGGCATTAAGCTCCTCGTCCTCTGAAAGTCCTCCTTCCTCGGACAATGCCCCTCCATTAAGCTCGGCCGGCTCGCCCTCCAGCCCTCACCTTAGCCTCTCGGCCCTCAGCTCGCCCTCTACCTCGGCCGACCTCACGCCGGCAGTCGGAGAGTTGTTTAAGCGGTCGTGGTTGGAGGACTCTAACCTCTTCTGAGCATCTGCCGCGGCGACCAACATCTTGGCCTGGTCGGCAATCCGGGCTTGCGACTTCTTAAGCTCCTCCAACTCGGCCTCCCGCTGAGCACTGGTCTTCTCCAGGTAGAAGACCGCCTTCTGGAGAGTGGGCAAAGGCGAGTATAGATTACCGTCGCCTTTACGGGGCTTGTTCTTTATCAGTCCATTTGTGTCCATCCCCGGTTAGATCTGTAGTCCCTCCCGAGATAAAGCGGGCGACTCTCAAGGACCCGGCAAAGAGGACAACGTGGTTCGACCTCCAAGAAGCTTTATGGCCTCGGGGCGAACTTCAGGCGGAGTAAGCTCCGGGCTGCAAAAGAGATCCGGAGGTCGTTAATAATGAAAAAATAAAATGTATGAAGGGAAGACTCGTAGTCGAGAACCTACTCGTTAACACGGTCGGCTGGATCATTCTTTTCCTGCGATCTCGAGTGATCTTGATCCCTAGGATGTGACCGGCTCCCCTAAGTCCTTCATATCGAACTATTTTAACAGCCATGCCCTTACGTCTGATAACACCTTTACATCATTTCTGATGAGCAGAATGTCGTCCACGTATAGTACCAAAAATACCAATGTAGTTCTGTCACGCTTTTTATAGACACAACTTTCAAATTCATTTTGATCGAATCCGTAGGATTTTATAACTTGATCAAAACACTGATTCCAAGCTCGGGATGCTTGCTTCAGTCCATAAATGGACTTCCTGAGGTTGCAAACCAGATGCTCTCGGCCTTTCTCAATGAAGCCTTCGGGTTGTTGCATATAAATTTCTTGGTCAAGATTTCCATTTAGGAAAGCTGTCTTGATGTCCATTTGCCAGATCTCAAAATCTAGATGCGCAGCAATCGACAAGAGAATGCGGATGGACTTGAGCATGGCTACGGGCGAAAAGGTTTCCTCATAATCGATCCCTTCTTTCTGAGTGTAACCTTTCGCCACAAGTCTTGTTTTGAAGGTTTCAACCCTTTCGTCCGGTCCCCTTTTTCTCTTGTATACCCACTTGCATCCGATGGGTTTTACCCCATCAAGTGGTTCAACTAGATCCCACACCTTGTTGTGATCCATTGAACCCATCTCGGCTTCCATTGTTGTTTGCCAAGATTGAGCATCTTTGTCTTGGATCGCCTCGTTGTAGGACCATGGATCTGATTCTTCTGCGGAGATCAAGTCCGAAGACTCTCTGATCCCCAAGAATCTCTCGGGTTGTCTAATAACCCTCCCACTATGACGAGGTTCCAATTGTGTAGGCGTGACGTTTGGTATGTCATTTTGGACAGTTGGCAATGGAGTTGGCCCCCTAAGTTCTTCTAAGGTAATTTCACTTCTAGGCTTTCGACTGTTCATATAGTCTTCTTCCAAAAATATAAAGTGAGTACTGATTACCACCTTTTGATCTTTGGGACCATAGAACATGCATCCTTTAGTTCCTTTGGGGTACCCTATGAACATCCTTAATTCCGAACGTGTGTCCAATTTATCGGCTTCCTTGTCTAGCACGTATGCCGGACACCCCCAGATCCTGATGTGTCCGAAACTGGGCTTGCGCCCCATCCACAGTTCTCTCGAGGTTTTAGGTACCGATTTAGATGGCACTAGGTTCAGAATATAAGTCGTTGTTTCTAATGCGTAACCCCATAATGATTTTGGTAAATCCGCATAACTCATCATTGAAGTTTTGTCTTAAAATTAAAGTATAACAGAAACGTATAGAACATCTCTTAAAACTAAAGTCTCTTAAAATTATAGAACATCTCTTTAAATTAAAGTCTTGTCTTCAAATGACAGGTGCACGTCTCACACTGCTTCAGCTGCCACTCTCGTAGCATCGCCTATCGTGATGAGGATTTTACTCCCACTAAGTTGTCGTGAAGCAAACATGATCAGTGGATTCCGTATCAACTACCCACGAATGAGAAGTGTACGATGCCAAACAGGTTTCAACAACTAGTGTGTGAGAATGACCTTTCTTTCCATTCCTTTTGGGATTGGAACAGGCCGACCTCCAATGTCCCTTTTCACCACAGTTGAAACACTTCCCCTTAGCCGGATTCTTTGCTCCACCATCCCTCTTCACCTTTCCTTTGTCTTTGGCAACACTCGAGTTAGCTTGGCTTTCCTTTTTGGGCTTCCTCTTCCTCTTGCCTCCCTTTGGCCTAGAAGAAGAGGACGGCCCAACCGCCGCTAAGGCTTGACTGCTCTCTCCTAAAATTCCTTCAGCCGAGACAAGAGCTTGCAATAGATCAGGCAAAATGAACTTTTGATTATTCATTTAATAATTTAGCCTGAACTGTTCAAAGCTCTTGGACAGGGAATGGAGTATGAAATCGATCTGGGTCTCGATGTCATATTCAGCTCCAAGCACCTCGAGTTTGTTGAGGTGAGCCATCATCTGGAGAACATGTTCCCTTACCGGTGTTCCCTCCACCATTTTCATAGAGAGCATGTCCCTCATGGTGATCTGCCGAGCCACACGGTTCTGATGTTGAAACATCGCTTTAAGATTGACCATGATTTCCGCAGCGGTCTCAACATTTTGGTGTTGGTGTTGCAACACATCTGACATTGAAGCCAAGATGGTACACTTTGCCATTTCGTTAGAACGCTCCCAGTTATCATATTCTTTCTTAACCGCTTTGGTTGACTCGTCAGATGGCTTTTCAACTACAACATCTCTCTCATGGTGACCTGACGAGCCCCGCACTTTTGACTCTTCAGTTAGCTCATCTGAATTTTTGGTATGTCAAGAATCCACTTGTGCTCTTGTGCAGTTAGGACAATTATAATTTTTCATTTCCAATCAACAAAGTTTTCTCCGATGAGTTGGTTTTCTTTCAGTATATTGAACAGTGGATTAAAAGGTTACGACATACTGAACTGAAATAAACATACATCTTGTGTCAATGTCCGGATCAACACAAAATTAAATCACATAATTCGATCACATGATTCATATTAAAATCTCAAAAAAAATATGAACATGCATCAGTCAACATCTCAAAACAGATTTAAATGAGCCTCGTGGGAGGGTCATCATTTAAATCACATTCAAGCAGGTTACAAACAAGAACAATTACAAACTTTTAATTAAAAAATTAATAGTCGGCTCCCACTTGACCAATATAAAATTGACAGGGACATCAGAGAAGTATATAAATATCAAATTTATACCTAAGTAATAACCATGATTAAATACAGAATTATTACTTCGCTTTGATCGAGCCTCGTTGGAGGGTCATCGTCGCCACTAATAATAATTCACAATCATCCTTTTGGGAATTTATTCATTTGAAAGCTATCTTTTGACCGTCCAGTAGGGAAATTTCTCCAAAAGATTTCACAAATAAATAAATCATGGATGTCAAAATTAATTTGTATCAAAACAAATTAATTATTAAAACATACTTAGTAATTTTTGAATTTGAGATTTTTCGTTGGGCAATTCTCATGCAAACACATTTAAACAAATTAAATAAAGCACAAGAAAAAACAACAGAAGTAAATCAAGCAAAGCAAAAAATAAACACATTGGGCACAAATTATCCAACTGTCATGGTTTGATTTTCTTTGGCTTGATTTTGAAGAATCGCCGTCTTGAATTTCTCCCACTCGTTCGTCTCGAAGAGAACACCGTCTTGAAACGTCAAATGCCAACAACTTCCGGGATGCCCACCAGATCCGATCGGCCGCTTGGCGGCAACCGCCCGTTGCTTTAAGCCCTGGCTGCGTCGCTTACTGAAGGACCCGGCGGCCTCGGCATGCGATGCCAAGGGATCAGCGTCATCGCCTCGGCCACCCTTGCCCCCGTGAGCACGGCCCGGTCGCGTCGTCACAGCGTCGGCTTGATCTTGCCTCGCATCGTCTCGCTAGGCCCGTCCATTAGGGATGTCGATTGACGCCTACCGTGCCTCCTTTGCACATGTCGTCGCGACGACGTTACCTACGTCATTTGGTTCGGATCCGTCTTTAATTCATCTCCGTCTTCGTCTCCGATCAGGTTACAATTTATTTAACAAAAAATAAATAAATCTAGACTAGTCTATTACATTGAACAAATCAAACATCCTAATCTACTCGTGGATTTTCTCATGAGAAAAACAAATCCGAACGAGTCGAATTAAAAACCATTCATTCATACGCATGAAAATAAAATACATTAAATACCATGACAATTGGATACCTGCAAAACAGATCTGGCAATTCTACTATCCAATTTCAATTTAATGTTCAATAATTTAAATAACAATTTAAAAAAATCAAAGCTCGAAACCAGAGCATTGATACCAGTTGTTGGGAAAAATGGGGTGCTCGGATCTATTCGAGGTGA
This sequence comes from Stenogyne calaminthoides, assembly GCA_037126765.1. Classification (NCBI taxonomy): domain Eukaryota; kingdom Viridiplantae; phylum Streptophyta; class Magnoliopsida; order Lamiales; family Lamiaceae; genus Stenogyne; species Stenogyne calaminthoides. The sequence continues at coordinate 6,612,233 of JBBCBC010000031.1, read as the reverse complement.
TTATTTAAATACATATTTAAATTAAACAGTTAATTACTAACATGAATTAATCCTAAATCAATTCAACATAATAATAAACAACATGCGTACACATAATTCACGTAAATCCTAAACATGCGGAACTAGGAGTTATAGAATTAATAACCTCTTGAAGAATCAAACAGATGAATCAACCCAAGAGCCTTCCCAAATATATCCCCAAATTCCACGAATGCTATCCGGTGGGAAGATTTCAACGAACGATTTTAATGGGAGAAAAATTAAATATTTTGCTACCACCTTTGTGGATTTCTAATATTTCCAACACATGGAATTGCACTTGGGAATGAAAAGCTCATCCCCTATTTATAGGGAGGAGGTGGTCGATATTTAGGTCAAGAAAATAAGGAAGAAAATCTTTTCTTGGTCCCCAAGAAATCTTGAATATATCTTCTATATTCTTTTTTCCTTAATTAAATTTTCCATAAAAATCTCTTCCCCTCTTCTACCCATTATTTTCGAAAATTACAAGGCAAAAGGAGTCAAGATTTGATTTCTTGAATTTGTGGGATAGTTATGTATTCCTACAATAATTATCTCTTTCCATAAAATATCTACAAGAAAATCAAGACAATCTTTTCTTCCTTTTTATCTACAAATTTTCGAAAAAAATAGACATGAAAATATAGCAAAATATTTTATTCTCTCTCTCATTAATTGGACTTTATTTTGGGCTATTTGGGGGGGCTTTAGAAGAATTAAGATTGGACCTTCAATGGACTATGAAGCTTTAATATTTTGGGCCAAATATTATTCAAGTCCATTAATATTAATTTACTCCACTATAAAATTAATATTGAACTATCCATCTTAACCCATATTACGATTTCACATATAACATGTCTCCCGGTCATTATTTCCCGCGTTTAAGATTATCTTAGTCCATTAATTAATTAAGCCACTGAACAAGCTTTATATTAATTAACATCTTTGTCCTTGGAGTAAAGACAGCTCAACATTATTATCCATGCCGGAAATAAATTTCCACTTGCAAGATTTGGCATGACAAAGGATATGAGCCCACCAAGGGGACAAATCAAGCAAAACGTACTTGCACGCGATTCTCCGTATTAAATGTCAGCAATTGGCATGTAATTAATAATATTTCCCAAGATATAAGGTATCGAATCGCATTGACTCTCTTCCCATCATAAGTCAAAGCAATAGTTATTAATTTCACACTATCCTATTTAAGGGACGGAGATTAAGAAACAACGCACCACCGAGGTCTAATTTCTTGTATATTCAAGCATCAAGAATTTGTCCTCGTGTGGAGTCCTCATTCAACAAGACCTAAATGCGCTAGTGTGATCCCTTGGTCAAGACAGGCCAATCTGGGTCTCACACTTCAACCGTTCATGATGGTTCGTTCATTTCCACCAGGGTTGTGAATTTGTACTTAATTACGAGGGCTGTTAACTTGATCTTCAGTGATCGGGTATCACCAAATTAACTACAACATAATACGTACTGTCTTATTGAACGGGTTTGCAATAAATATATATAACAGTCATTCATATTTGATGCAACAAAGGATTAAATAATTTATTTCAAGAATAAATAAGAAACTTGATATGGTTATACAAAGTAAAAAGCATATTTTTTCAAGATAACCCCAACAGAGATCCGGCAAATGGGCGTTAAAAAAGACGACTTTTCCTTAATGGAAATCTTGACGAAGTAATCTATATGCAACAACCCGAAGGCGTCATTGAAAAAGGCCAAGAGCATATGGTTTGCAGGCTGAGGAAGTTCATTTATGGGCTGAAGCAAGCATCCCGAGCTTGGAATCAGTGTTTTGATCAAGTTATAAAAACCTACGGTTTCGATCAAAATGAATTTGAAAGTTGTGTTTATAAAAAGCGTGACGGAACTGCATTGGTATTTTTGGTACTATACGTGGACGACATTCTGCTCATCGGAAATGATGTAAAGGTGTTATCAGACGTAAGGGCATGGCTGTCAAAATAGTTAGATATGAAGGATTTAGGGGAAGCCGGTCACATCCTAGGGATCAAGATCACTCAAGATCGCATGAAAAGAATGATCGGGCTTTCACAAGCCTCATACATAGATACTGTTTTGAAGTGTTTCAGTATGCAAGATTCCAAGAAAGGCTTTGTGCCCTACAAACATGGAATTCATCTGTCCAAAGAGATGTGTACAAAGACACAGAAATAGATAGATGACATGAAGGGCATCCCTTATGCTTCGGCTGTGGGAAGCCTCATGTATGCAATGCTGTGTACGACACTGGATATCTGCTTTACCATAGGCATGGTGGCAAGATATCAAAGTAACCCTGGGAAAGAGCATTGGACTGCAGTAAAGAACATTTTGAAGTATCTGAAAAGGACACGGGACAGAATGTTGGTTTACAAGTCAGACAGTCTAATCCGCATCGGTTACACGGACTTGGATTTCCAATCAGATGTTGACTCCAGAAAGTCTACCTCGGGTAGTGTGTTTTGCATGGGGGGAGGAGCCATGACATGGAGAAGCGTAAAGCAGAAATGCATCATTGATTCTACCATGGAAGCCGAGTACGTCGCTTCTTGTGAAGCAGCGAAAGAAGCGGTTTGGCTCAAGAACTTCCTGGTGGACTTGGACGTGGTCCCGAATTTACTCGGCAAAATCATGGTCTACTGTGATAACGCCGGAGCAGTTGCAAATTCAAGGGAACCGAGAGCCCACAAAGCCAGTAAACACATTGAAAGAAAATACCATCTCATACGAGAAATCGTTAAGAGAGGAGACATTGAGGTGGCTAAGATTGCATCGGAAGACAACCTAGCAGATCCATTCACAAAGGGTCTACCTCAGAGTACATTCGAGGGACATGTGGAAGGAATGGGTGTCAAGGACGTTGCCAATCTGCTTTGAGTATAAGTGGGAGAAATATTATTAGGTTCGTGTAGGGTGACATTAGATGTCACATAGAACACGAGACATGATGTAGTATACTTAAAAACGGACTTTGAGTATAAGTGGGAGATTGTTGGGGTTATACTTAAAAGTATGCTTTTACTTTGTATAACCAAACTGAAGTTTCTTATTTATTTACTGAAATAAATCATTTAATCACGGTTGCATTAAATATGAATGAATGTTATATATGTTTATTGCAAACCCGTTCAATAAGACAGTATGTATTACGTTGTAGTTAATTTGGTGATACCCGATCACTGAAGATCAAATTAACAGCCCTCGTAATTAAGTACAAATTCACAACCCAGATGGAAATGAACGAACCATCATGAACAGTTGAAGTGTGAGACCCAGATTGGCTTGTCTTGACCATGGGATCACACTAGCGCATTTAGGTGCCCTGAATGAGGACCTACAGGAGGACAAATTCTTCGGTACTGAATATACAAGAATTAGACCTCAGTGGTGTGTTATTTCTTAATCTCTGTCCCTTAAATGGGATCGTGTGAAATTAATAACTATTACTTTAATTTATGATGGGAAGAGAATCAATGCGATTCGATACCTTATATCTTGGGCAATATTATTAATTACATGACGATTGCTGACATTTAATACGGAGAATCGCGTCTGAAAGCACGTCTTTGCTTGATTTGTCCCTTTGGTGGGCTCATATCCTTTATCATGCCAAATCTTGCAAGTGGAAATTTATTTCCCAAGATGGATAATAATGTTGAGTTGTCTTTACTCCAAGGACAAAGATATTAATTAATATAAAGCTTGTTCAGTGGCTTAATTAATTAATGGACTAAGATAATCTTAAACGCGAGAAATAATGACCGGGAGTCATGTTATATGTGAAATCGTAATATGGGTTAAGATGGATAGTTCAATATTAATTTTATAGTGGAGTAAATTAATATTAATGGACTTGAATAATATTTGGCCCAAAATATTATAGCTTCATAGTCCATTGGAGGTCCAATCTTAATTCTCCTAAAGGTCCCCCAAATAGCCCAAAAATAAAGTCCAATTAATGAGAGAGAGAAGAAAATATTTTGCTATATTTCCATGTCTATTTTTTCGAAAATTTGTAGATAAAAAGGAAGAAAGATTGTCTTGTAGATATTTTATGGAAAGAGATAATTATTGTAGGAATACATAATTATCCCATAAATTCAAGAAGTCAAATCTTGACTCCTTTTACCTTGTAATTTTTGAAAATAATGGGTAGAAGAGGGGGAGAGATTTTTATGGAAAATTTTATTAAGGAGAAAAGAATATAGAAGATATATTCAAGATCTCTTGGGGACCAAGAAAAATTTTTCTTCCTTATTTTCTTGACCTAAAATTTCGAACCCCTCCTCCCTATTTTTAGGGGATGAGCTCTTCATTCCCAAGTGCAATTCCATGTGTTGAAAATATTAGAAATCCACAAAGGTGGTAGCAAAATATTTAATTTCTCTCCCATTAAAATCGTTCGTTGAAATCTTCCCACCAGATAGCGTTCGTGGACTTTGGGGATATATTTTGGAAGGCTCTTGGGTTGATTCATCCGTTTGATTCTTCAAGAGGTTAGTAATTCTGTAACTCCTAGTTCCGCATGTTTAGGATTTACGTGAATTATGTGTACGCATGTTATTTATTATTATGTTGAATTGATTTAGGATTAATTCATGTTAGTAATTAACTGTTTAATTTAAATATGTATTTAAATTATCACCTCGAATAGATCCGGGCATCCCGATTTTCCCAACAGAAACGATTACCGGAAATTTTTCACCATCCTCAAGATAGGCATATGTGAGATGATTCGGTGATGGCTTTAACCCGATTTTCTTCTCCTCTTGCTTTTTCACTCCTTCAACCGGTTCCCTTAATGGAAAGCTTGGGATCTTGTTCCTTCCCCACACTTCATTGACATGATCCACTTCTAGCACATCTTTGCAATCATCCTCCTCAAAGGAGCTTTCATCGTTCTCAAAGAGTGCATTGTAGTATCCATTGGCAAAGTAGGGGTCAAAGGACTTTTCAAATTCCATTTGAATACTAGTTTCAACGACGTCGATCGTTTTGCACTCCTCCTTATCAAATGTATGCTTCATGGCTTTGTAGGAGTAAAAAACGAGCTCCTCATCATCGAGCTTCAAGGTCACCTTGCCCGTATACATGTCCACCACCGCCCTTGCGGTAGCTAGAAATCGGTCTACCCAAGATCAAGGGAATTTCAATGTCCTCTTCCATCTCTAGCACCACAAAGTCCGCAGGGAACACGAATTTGTCAATTTTTACGAGCACGTCTTCCACAATACCATCCGGGTATGTGATGGAACGATCCGCCAATTGTAATGTCATGGACGTTGGTTGGAGCTCACCGATTTTCAAACGATTGTAGATTGATCTTGGCATAAGATTGATGCTCGCCCCAACATCACATAGAGCATTTCTCTTCTCCGTATTGCTTAGCTCACACATCAAAGTGATGCTCCCGGGATCTTTGACTTTCTTTGGAAGGTTCCTTTGTAGTAGAGCACTACACTCACTTGTTAGACTTATCATCTCCCAACCTTCCGTCTTCCTTCCCTTGGTGACCAATTCTTTAAGAAACTTTGCATAAGATGGCATTTCATCAATTGCCTCCAAGAAGGGCACGTTCAAGGTCACTTTCTTGAAAATTTCCAAGAATTTGGCAAACTTATCATCAAGCTTCTCCTTCATGAAACGTTGAGGAAAAGGTGGTGGAATGGGGGTTTTAGGAATTCCCCATCCATCACACTTAACCTTTTCATTTTTCTCCTTCAACTCCTTAGCTTTCTTCCATTTCGGAACCCTCTTTTCTTCCACCCCTTCTTCTTCAACACAAATATCTTCAACAACAATCTCCTCCTCCTTATCGTTCTTTTCTCCTTTCTTTTCTACCCCCTCCTCTTCCAAAGGCATGCTCGGCCCATCATACTTCGTACCACTTCTCAACTCCACGGCCTTACAATGTTCTCTAGGATTCACCTCCGTCGTGGAGGGAAACTTTCCTTTGTCCTTCCCTTAGCTTGAGGATGCCACTTGCCCTAGTTGGAATTCCAAGTTCTTCAATTGGCTTGAGAGAGAGGTAATGGCATTTGGAATATTTCCAAGATTCTTCAAGTCTTCTTCAATCTTATCAAACCGTTGATTCGACTTTTGAGTTTGTTGGTTCAAAAGATTGATGAAGGTAGCCAAACTATCCTCCAAAGTAGGTCCTCCTTCATTGTTTGGGGCACGGGCTCCGGGATCAAATTCCGGTGGTAGAGTGAGGGCGGCTTTCGAGTTAGAGTATGAAAAGTTTTCATGTTTACGGAGGTTTTGGTTGTAGGAGTTATTGTGTGGGAAGGTTTGGGTGTTTTGGTTTTGATTTTGACCTTGGTTTTATCTAGATTATTGGTTTTGGTTGTTGTGGCCTTGGAAGTTTGATGATGGATTGTTTTGGTTTGAGAAGTTTTGTGAGTGGTTGTTTTGGTAACGGTTTTGGTAGTTTGAGGATTGGTTTTGGAAGTTTTGGTTGGGATTTTGGTAGTCTGAAGGTTGGTTTTGGAAGTTTTGGTTGGGGTTTTGGTAGTAGTTACCTTGAAATTGTTGATTCCCTTGGTAGTTTCCTTGATAATTCCCTTCCCATGTAATTGGCTTCCTCAACTTGATTAGCATTCAATGACACCTCCATGTTTCCTCCCAATATTCCTCTCCTTTGGCTTTTCAATAACGAATCAACCTTGTTCATTAAAACTCTCATTGCTTCCGCCATTGCATTGTTCGGATCATTATCCATTTGTGAGATCTTTTGAACATCGGACGGTCAAGTGAAGGTGTTGTTGGCAATTCGATCAATCAATGCCAACCCTTCCTTACCGGTCTTGTCAAAAATCGATCCACCCGATGATGAATCGATGAACATCCTTCCCTCATCGTTCAAACCATAGTAGAAATAACTCACCACTTGATCGTTGACGAAATTGTGTTGTGGGCATCTCCTTAACATGGCATTATATCTCTCCCAAGCTTCGTATAAGTTCTCCCCACTCCGTTGTCGAAATTGGTTCAATCCCACTTGCTCTTGTGATCATACACACCTAGAGAATCAACAAACACCACAAATCGCCAAGCCAACTATTAGCAAAATGTTAGTTACTTAAAAGAAAAGGACACTAGTAATCACGTTCAACGAACAACTAGTTATACTCAACACAACCTAGTCCCCGGCAACGGCGCCAAAAACTTGACACGTGTTTTATAACACACTAATCTCTCAAGTATAAGAGGGTTGTTTCGTGCCCGGTTAAATATCGATCCCCGGGACTAGGATGGTGAATATAGTTCAATTGCTATATGTTGTCGCATGATTATAGTGTTAAACATGTTTGGTTTTTTCGAGCTAAACTAAAATTAACAACTAATCAAAGATCAACAACAAGAAAATTCAATAAGCAACAAGAAAACAGTTAGGCAACAAACAAATTTGCATGCAAGTGTGAGATGAGGTGTTCCTTGTGAGACGATTGTCAAAAGATTAATTATGGCATTTACCTCTATTTTCGGTTATTCCTTAAGAGCGACCACTACACAAAATACCATTCCCGTACTTGGTAAGCCTAGGGTCCGATAACATTTGAATTCCTAGGATCGGGAGGAGAATTTTACCTTTCTAGCCCGGGTAATTGCACGGATATGGTCCTCTAATTAACTAAATACTCTGTCCCCGTGTTTTCCCACTGGTATACTAGGTTCAACCCTCCTATATGCTCTTCACTCTCCACTATAGGTGTTAACTAAAGTAGTTAATGTAAATTAGGGGGGTTCTTATGTTTCTATCAAACTCTCGTTGCAATAGAGCATAACTAACTCAAATTCGACGAATTAAACCAATACCCACATGTTTAATCCCATCTACCCAATTCTCGTTGTGATAAACTAGCATAATCACACAAGCTAATAGCAAAACTCAACAAAATTGAACAAATAAAATCCCCTAATTTAAAGGATCACCGTCAATAGAGATAAATAACCATAATCAAAGCAATTTAAACAATCATCCCCACAATTGTTGGGATTATACTGGAAAGTATGATTTTTACTTTGTATAATCGAAATTGAATTTTCAGACTTATTTACTGAAATAAATTGTTTATCACTGATGCTTTAAATATTATTGAATGTTACATATATTTACTACATAACTGTTCAATAAGTCGTACGTGTTACATTGTAGTTAATTTAGTGATACCAGATCACAGAAGATTAAATTAACAGTCCCTTGTAACTGAAAGTACGTTATTCATGACCTAGATGTAAATGAACAACCCATCGTGAAAGGTTGAAGTGTAAGGCTCAGATTGGCTTGTCTTGACCAAGAGATTACACTAGTTCATGACCGATGCCTTCGAATAGGACCTCTGGGAGGATAAATTCTTGGAAATCGAACAAGGAAGAATTAGACCTCGATGGTTCGTTATTTCTTAACCTTCGTCCCCTTAAATAGGATCACGTGGGATTGGTAACTATTGCTTTGACTTATCATGGGTAGCGAATCAATGAGATTCAATACTTTTTTATCTTGAGCAATATTATTAGTCACGTGTGATTGCTAAGATTTAATCTGAAGAATCGTGTGTCTAAATCGCTTTGTTTGATTTGCCCCCTTGGGAGGTTCATAAGCTTTATCATACCAAATCTTGCAAGTGGAATTAGTTTCCGGTATGGATAATAATGTTGAACCGTTCCTTGACCAAGGATAAAAGATATTAATTAACGGAAAGCTATTTCAGTGGCTTGAATTAATTAATGGGCTAGATAATCTTAAACACGGGAAATAATGACCGGGAGCCATATTGACTGTAATATGGGTTAAGATGGATAGTGCAATATTAATTATGTAGTGGGATTAATTAATATTTATGGGCTTGAATTATATTGTGGCTCAATATTAGATATTCAAGGTCCATTAGAAGGTCCAATCTTAATTCTCCTAAAGGCCCCCTAAGTAGCCCAACACATAGTCCATTTAACTGAAAAGGTGATTAAAATAAAATAAATAATGTTGCTTATTTTTCCACTAATATTTCAAAAATTATGGATAGAGTTGGGAGAAAGATTTTCTTTGAATTTTGTTATGGAATGAAGATATGTATTCTTGGAATACAAGATTATCTCATTAAATTCAAGAAATCTCCCACTTGGTTATTCATAGTGATATTTTCGAAAAATATGAAATATAGAGGGCAAGAAAGATTTTCTTGATTTTCTTGAAAAGATATTATGGAAGATATGTATTTCTTGAAATACAAGAATATCTCATAAATTCAAGAAGATCCAAATCTTGGAATCTTGATCTATATATTTTCAAAAATCCATAGTATTAGAGTAAGTGGGATTTTTGTGGAATATTATAATTATGGAAAAAGAATATAGGAGATATATTCAAGACTTCTTGGAGATCAAGAAAAGATTTTCCCACATTATTTTATCACAAAAATTTCGTTCACTTTAGACTCTATAAATAGGGGATGATTCTTTCATTCCCAAGTACAATTCCATGTGCTGGAAAAATTAGTAAATCCACAAAGGTGGTGCAACATATTTTATTTTCCTTTTGTTAAATCGTTCACAAGAATCCTTCCACCGGATAGTCAAACGAGGGCTAAGGGAATACTTGGGAAGTCCTTACGGTTAGTCTATTCAAATTCACCACACCGCCATCCCAAGAGGTGCGCTCACGTAAACTCGTAGAATTCGCATCGTGGGTTTTACGTTAATTATTATATGCATGATATGTTGTTGGATTATTATTTGAATTAATATAGGATTAATTCATGCTAGTAATAATTAAAGAATTAAATTTGTATTTAAATATTCACCCCGAATAGATCTGTGCAACTTATTACCCAACAACTGGTATCAGAGCCACGGTTTCGGGCTCTGAATTTTTTAAATTGTAATTTAATTCGTTGGCATTAAATTTGAAATTGGATAGTAGAATTGCTAGATCTATTTTGCAGGTATCCAATTGTCATGAAATTTAATGTGTTTGTTTATGCATGCGATATAAACCGTGGTTTTTTAATTCGATTAGCTTGGATTCATTTTTGCCTCGTGAGAAAATCCACTAGTAGATTAGTATTTGTTTGATTTGATCAATGTAATAGACTAGTCTAGATCTAGGTTTATTTATTTTGTAAATAAATTGTAACCGGATCGGAAACGAAGACGGAGACGAAGAATTAAAGGATAAAATCCAGAACCGGGCGTAGGTGGCGTGCGTCGCCGTAAAGGTGCGCCGGAGGCACGAGGACGACACGACGCCAGCAGTATGCACGGGCGCAGGGCGAGACCGAGGGCCGAGCGAAGCCGAGGATCGAGATCGGCCGCGACGGGCGGGCGCTAGGCACGCTGCACTGACCGTCTTGTGAATCAAGGCGACGCGACGCGGATGGTAGTGGGAATTATCGCCTAGGCGCGTGCTTGGCGACGACAAGCGTCTGTGACACGAGGCCTTCGGGGCACCGCACTCGGGTGGGCGATCTTGTGGCTGTGCCAAAGCGCCGGACGCGGTTGTTTCGGCAATGGCGGCGGATCTTGGCGTGCATCCCTACCCATGAAGCTACTTGGTGTGGCATTTCGAGACGGAGTTATTTTCAAGACGATCAAGTGGGAGAAATCAAGACGGTATTTCTTCAAGATCAGGCCAAGAAAAATCAAACCATGACAATTGGATAATTTGTGCCCAATATGTTTATTTTTTTCTGTTTTGCTTGATTTATTTTGTGTTATCTTATGCTTTATTTAATTTGTTTAAATGTGTTTGCATGAGAGTTGCCCAAATGAAAAATCTCACCTTCAAAATTACTAAGTATGTTTAAATAATTAATTGACAATTTTATTCCGGATAATAAAATTGAATTAATTTTGACCTCCATGATTTATTTATTTGTGAATTCTTTTGGAGAAATTCCCCCCACGGGACGGTCAAAAGATAGCTTTCACATGAATGAATTTCAAACGGATGATTGTGGGTTATTACTAGTGGCGACGATGACCCTCCCCACGAGGCTCGTTCAAAGCGAAATAATAGTCCTGTATTTAATCATGGTTATTACTTAGGTATAAAATTGATATGCATATACTTCCCGAAGTCCCCGCCAATTTTATATTGGTCAAGTGGGAGCCAACTATTAATCTGGATATTAAAGGTTTGTAAATCGTTCTTGTTTGTAACTTCGCTTGAATGTGTTTAAATAATGACCCCCACCCACGTGGCTTATTTAAACTGTTTTGAGATGTTGGTGATGCGTGTTCATATTTTTTTTAGATTTTAAATATGATGCATGTGATCGAATCTTGTGATATACTTGTCTTTGTGCATATAGTTATTTATTTCGATTCGAGATGTCGTTACCTTTTAATCCAATTGTTATTATACTTAAAGTCAATACAATGGAAACTATATTGATTGAAAACGAAAAATTATAATTGTCCTAATCGCACAAAAAAGCACAAGTTGATTCTTGACACACCAAAATCGGATGAGCCAACCGATGAGTCAAAACACGCGGGACTCATCGATCACCTTGCGAGAGATGTCGTCATTGAAAATGGTGGAGGGTAAACCCGTAAGGATTACGTCCTCAAAATAGATGGCCCATCCGAACAAACTTGAGATTCTCGTGTGCAGATTATGATCCGAGACTCGGATGAATTTGGTACTTCACTCTCTGCCCAAAAAAGTTTTTGAGCATTTTGGCCTCGCTAGCTAATTTGTTGCAAGTTTTGGTCTCGGCGAAAATGATGATAAGGCACCAAACTCAAGCTTTGACGGCAAGTGGTCCGCTTCATCTTCTAAGCCAAGGGTAGGCAAGATAAAGAAGAGGACCAAAGGTCATAAGCAAATAAAACTCAAGCTCAAGGCCAAGGGCAATGGTAAGATGAGGAATGCTTGTTTTGTCAAGGAAAATCCAAAGAGGAAGTGCTTAAGTTGCGGTGAGAGAGGACAATGGAGGTTTTGCTGTTCCAACCCCAAAAGGGACGGAAAGAAAGGTAATTCTCACGCCTTTAGTTGTTGAAACTTGTTTAGCGGCGATACTTCTCATTCGTGGATGGTTGAAACGAGATTCACTAATCATGTTGGCTTCACGGGTTCAAAATGATCTCGCAACTTAGAGGGAGTGAGATCCTCATCACACTGGGCGACGTTACGAAAGTAAAAGTCATTGCAATGCTACGTAAGTGGCGGATATTGCAATGCTATGATAATAACGATTATTGCAATACTACGCAAGTAGTAGCAGACATTGCAATACTACATGAGTAGTAGTTAAAGCGATTGGGAGAAGTGCACCTATCTTTTGAAGATAAAGTTTTTGAGATTATCTTTATGTTCCCGTTTTAGAAAAGAATTCACTTTCGGTTTCTAAAATTCGATTAAAGGACACTAAGTTTCTTCTAATAAGAATGACATCATTTTTGAAATGATGAGTGTATCTGTTACGGGACATTGATGGAAAATCTCTATACAATTAACTGGGCACACCACTCACGAAATGCATCCTATAACACATCAACTATTTCCGACAAAAAAAAGCGTGAACAAAACAAACACTTTGGCATCTAAGATTAGGTCATATAAATCCAAAGAGGATCCAAAAGTTGGTGAAAGATGGTTCACTTTGGGCGTCTCCAAGTTGAACAAATTCCAACCTCGCGAATCATGTTTGGAGGGTAAAATGACCAAGAGGGCAATTGGAGCCAAGGGGAATAGAGCGAAAGAAGTGTTAGAGATCGTTCACACGTATGTATGTGGTCCAATGTCAACCAAAGCAAGAGGGAGGTTATGAGTAATTTTATTGATGATTACTCAAGGTATGCGGTTACATATTCCTTATGAAGCATAAATCGAGACCTTTGAGAAATTCAAAGAATTTAAGGCTCAAATAGAGAATCATAGGAAAAACGTATCAAGTCTCTACGATCCGATCGTGGAGGCGAATACCTCAAATATGAGTTTTTGAACTACTTATCGATGAAAAGATTGTATCCCACTCATCGCACTTTAACCCTCAACAAAATGGGGTTGCAGAGCGAAAAACAAAATTCTTTTGGAAATGGTTAGATCAATGATGAGTTACGTGGATCTTCCCGAGTCGCTTACGGGGTCATACCTTGAAACAAATGACTTACATTCGAACTTGGTGCAATCCAAATCGGTTCCCAAAACTCCCAAAGAATTGTGGACCCAAGAAGCCTAGTATGAGACACATGAGAATTTGGGGTGTCCGCCTCGTGTTGGACAAGGAAGCCGTAAAATCGGATCCTCGATCGAAATTAAGGTTGTTTGTAGGATACCCCGGGAACAAAAAGGGTGTATGTTCTATAGTCCCGAAGATCAAAAGTGGTCATTAACCCACTTTAGTTTTTGGAAGAAGACTATATGAACCAAAGAAAACCTGAGAGAGATTACCTTAAATGAGCTTAGAGGGCAAACCTCGGTGCCAACTGCATTAGATGATATACCAAACGATCTGCTTTCTGGCAATCAAGCCTCGTCGTAGTGGGAGGGTTGTTAGACGGCAAGAGATTCATGGGAATAGGAGAGTCCTCGATTTGATTCCCGAACAAAACGAATCGAGACCCATGGACATATGACGAGGCACTCCAAGATAAGGATCTTGATTCTTGGCAAATAACAATGAAAGCCGAAATGGGTTCTATGTTTCATAATAGAGTGTGGGAGCTAGTCGAACCACTTTAATGGGGTCAAACCCATTGGATGCAAGTGGGTATATAAGAGGAAAAAGGGACGGACGGGAAGGTTGAAACATTTAAAAGCAAGACTAGTGGCGAAAAGGTTATACTCGAGAAAGAAGGGATCGATTATGAGGAAACTTTTTCGCCCGTAGCCATCTTAATTCCATCTGTATTCTCTTATCGATTCTTTTAAGATTTCGACTTTGAAATCAGCAAATGGATGTCAAGACAGCTTTCCTTGACGGAAGTCTTGATGAAGAGATCTATATGCAACAACCCCGAGGTTTCATTGAAACAGGCCAAGAACACCTAGTTTGTAAGCTCAAGAGGTCCATTTACGGACTCAAACAGGCATCCAGAGCTTGGAACCAATGTTTTGATCATGTTATAAAGCCTTATGGGTTCGATCAAAATGAGTTTGAAAGTTGTGTGTATGAAAAGCGTGTCGGAACTGCATTGGTATTCTTAGTACTATACGTAGATGACATTCTGATCATCGGGAATGATGTGAAGGTGTTATCAGACGTAAGGGCATGGCTTTCAAAACAGTTTGATATGAAAGACTTAGGGAGAGCCGGACACATCCTTGGGATCAAGGTCACTCGAGATCGCAAGAAAGGATGACCGGGTTATCGCAAGTTTCATACATAGACATTGTCTTGAAATGATTCAGCATGCAAGATTCCAAGAAAGAATTCGTAACCTTTCAGACTTGGAATCCATCTATCCAAGAAAATGTCCCCTAAGACACAAAAGGGGATAGATGACATGAAAGGCATTCCTTGTGCTTCGGTTGTCGGAAACCTTATGTATTCAATGCTGTGTACGAGACTGGATATCTGCTTTGCCGTAGGCATGGTAGCAAGATATCAAAGTAACCCAGGGAAAGAGCATTGGACGACAGTTAAAAACATTCTGAAGTTTCTGAAAAGAACTCGGGATAGAATGTTGATTTATCAGTCAGATACTCCAATCCCCATCGGCTACAAGGACTCGGATTTCCAATCAGACTTAGATTCTAGAAACTATCTGCCTCAGTTAGTGTGTTTCCATTTGGGAAGTGTAGCCATCAAATGGACGAGTGTGAAGCAGAAATACATCACTGACTCAACCATGGAAGTCGAGTAAGTAGCTGTTTGTGAAGTAGTAAAAGAACCGATTTGGCTCTAGACCTTCTTAGTGGACTTGGATGGAGTTCCGAATTTGTCTAGCAATATTTGCTAGGGGTAGTTGCAAATTCAAGGGAACCAAGAGTCCACGAGTCAAACAAGCACACAAAAGGAAAGACATCTTATACGAGAAATCGTTAAGAGAGGAGATATAGATGTGGCAAAGATATCATCTAAGGACAACCTAGCAGATCCTTTCACAAAAAGTCTGCCTCTGAATACATTCGAGAGACATGTGGAAGGAATGGGTGTCAAGACCGTTGCCAATCTGTTTTGAGTATAAGTGGGAGAAATTATTAGGTTCGTGTAGGTGACATTAGATGTCACGAACTACGCGAGACATGTTGTAGTATACTTAAAAGCAGACTTTGAGTATAAGTGGGAGATTGTTGGGATTATACTGGAAAGTATGCTTTTTACTTTGTATAATAGAAACTGAATTTTCAGACTTATTTACTGAAATAAATTGTTTATCACTGATGCTTTAAATATTATTGAATGTTACATATATTTACTGCATAATTGTTCAATAAGTCGTACGTGTTACATTGTAGTTAATTTAGTGATACCAAGATCACGAAGATTAAATTAACGATCCATTATAGAATCGAAAATCGTTATTCATGACCTAGATGGAAATGAACAACCCATTGTGAAAGGTTGAAGTGTAAGGCTCAGATTGACTTGTCTTGACCAAGAGATTACACTAGTGCATGACCGATGCAATCGAATAGGACCTCTGAGGAGGATAAATTCTTGAGGCCCACAAGGAAGAATTAGACCTCAGTGGTTCGTTATTTCTTAACCTTCATCCCTTAAATAGGATCACGTGGGATTGGTAACTATTGCTTTGACTTATCATGGGTAGCGAATCAATGAGATTCAATACTTTTTATCTTGGGCAATATTATTAGTCACATGTGATTGCTAAGATTTAATACTAAGAATCGTAATGCAAGCACGCTTTGTTTGATTTGCCCCCTTGGAGGTTCATAAGCTTTATCATACCAAATCTTGCAAGTGAAATTAGTTTCCGGTATGGATAATAATGTTGAACCGTTCTTTGACCAAGGATAAAAGATATTAATTAACGGAAAGCTATTTCAGTAGCTTGAATTAATTAATGGGCTAGATAATCTTAAACACGGGAAATAATGACCGGAGCTATATTGATTTGTAATATGGGTTAAGATGGATAGTCAATATTAATTATGTAGTGGGATTAATTAATATTTATGGGCTTGAATTATATTGTGGCTCAATATTAGATATTCAAGGTCCATTAGAAGGTTCAATCTTAATTCTTCTAAAGGTCCCCTAAGTAGCCCAACACATAGTCCATTTAACTGAAAAGGTGATTAAAATAAAATAAATAATGTTGCTTATTTTTCCACTAATATTTCGAAAATTATGGATAGAGTTGGGAGAAAGATTTTCTTTGAATTTTGTTATGGAATGAAGATATGTATTCTTGGAATACAAGATTATCTCATTAAATTCAAGAAATCTACCACTTGGTTATTCATAGTGATATTTTCGAAAAATATGAAATATAGAGGGCAAGAAAGATTTTCTTGATTTTCTTGAAAATATATTATGGAAGATATGTATTTCTTGAAATACAAGAATATCTTATAAATTCAAGAAGATCCAAATCTTGGAATCTTGATCTCTATATTTTCAAAAATCCATAGTATTAGAGTAAGTGGGATTTTTGTGGAATATTATAATTATGGGAAAAGAATATAGGGGATATATTCAAGACTTCTTGGAGATCAAGAAAAGATTTTCCCACATTATTTTATCACAAAAATTTCGTTCACTTTAGACTCTATAAATAGGAGATGATTCTTTCATTCCCAAGTACAATTCCATGTGTTGGAAAAATTAGTAAATCCACAAAGGTGGTGCAACATATTTTATTTTCCTTTTGTTAAATCGTTCACAAGAATCCTTCCACCGGATAATCGAGCGAGGGTTAAGGAATACTTGGGAAGTCCTTACGGTTAGTCTATTCAGCCACACCGTTGCCATCCCAAGAGGTACGTTCACGTAAACTCGTAGAATTTCGCATGCGTAGGTTTTACGTGAATTATTATATGCATGATATGTTGTTGGATTATTATTTGAATTAATATAGGATTAATTCATGCTAGTAATAATTAAAAAATTAAATTTGTATTTAAATATTCACCCCGAATAGATCTGTGCAACTTATTACCCAACAACAATTTCAAACACCCAAACACAAGTGACCTTAGCCCATGGTGCTACAAGTAATACACATGGCTAATATGCAAATAAACAAGAAACCCATATGAAAATAAGCAATAAACAACAAGTAAAAATAAATAAACACCTTACTCTTGAGATTCAAGCACCAATCCATACAAATTCCATCAATACTCCTTGGTTTCTTGCTAAAAACTGAAATAAACACTTTATATATGCTATTCTATGACTATCTAAGTTATCTATAGAAGCAAAATTGAAAAACATGTAAAAGTATTAGTTGTAGCTCTCAAAAGTATTACTTTCTCTCTCCCCTATCTCTCTCCTAGCTGCTATCTCCAAAAAAAATGAAGTTGGGCCTTTTTATATGCTTTGGAATCAGTTAGCACGTGTCCCTAGGACTTTTTGGCAGCATCTCTGTTTTTGGGCCAACTCGACTCGAGCTGGATTGCTCGACCTCCAGTTGGTCGAGCTGGGTAGAAGTCGCATGCGCGTTTTTGTATTTCCTGTGGCTCGACTCGAGCTGGGTTGCTCGGGTCGAGCAGCCTAAAAATTTCCCCCAACTCACAGTACTCTGAATGCTCAAAATGCGTAGCACATTGGATCGACTCGAGCTGGCAGCTCGACCTGAGCAGCTGGCTCGAGTCGAGTTGCAAGTTTTTTTCAGCAATTCTTCAAAAATTCTTCACAATCGTGTTTTCCAAGTCCGTTTCTTGCTCAACTCGACCCGTTCTGCAATGCTCAAGTCGAGAAACACTCTTTCCTCAAGTTTTTGCCAAATCATCCTAGTTTTCCTTTCAAATATTGTACAATCAATCATTCAAGCATTAGATGAATTTTTCTACTAATTCCAACAATATGATGATCAAAATCATGCAAGAATCACACATTTAGCTATGAAAGAGCATAAAATCTCAAGTAAAATCACCACTAATCAGGAGGTAATCTAATTTTTTTAAGTAATATCACGTTTGAAATTTTTATAAATAATATCGTTCTTAATATGGACAAACTACTTTGACACAACAGTTTTATCGCACGGTTTGGATACTGTGTCAATAACGTGGTACGAGGTATATGTGTTGGGGAATTAATTGCCCGGATCTATTCGGGATGAATATTTAAATACAAATTTAATTCTTGACAATTATTACTAGCATGAATTAACCCATATTAATTCAAATAATAATTCAACAACAAATCATGCATATAAACAGTTCACGTAAATCCTACGCATGCGAAATTACTACGAGTTTACGCGAACTTGACTCTTGGAATGGCAATGGTCTTGTATATGAAAACACACCAAAATTCCTTCCCAAGTATTCCCTAGTCCTTGCTCGACAATCCGGTTGAAGGATACTCGCGAACAATTAACAAAAGGAAAAGCACACTTTTGTGGATTTACTAATTTTTTCAGCACATGGAATTGTACTTGGGAATGAAAGAATCATCTCCTATTTATAGATGGGGTGGTGGGCGATTTTTAGGGAAGAAAAACAATGTGGGAAAATCTTTTCTTGATCTCCAAGAAATCTTGAATATATCTCCTATATTCTTTTTCCCATAATTAAAATATTCCATAAAATCCCACCTCATCTTGCTATGGTGATTTTCGAAATATTAGGGTCCAAGATTCCAAGATTCCAAGATTTGGATCTTCTTGAATTTATGAGATATACTTGTACATCAAGAAATACATATCTTCCATAATATTTTTTCAAGAAAATCAAGAAAATCTTTCTTGCCCTTTATATTTCAAAATTTTCGAAACACACTAATATGAATAACCAAGTGGGAGATTTCTTGAATTTAATGAGATATCTTATATTCCAAGAATACATATCTTCATTCCATAACAAAATTCAAAGAAAATCTTTCTCCCCTTTTATCCATATTTTTCGAAAAACAAGGAAAAATAAGCAACAATATTTATTTAATTTTTAAACACCTTTTTCAGTTATTGGACTTTATCTTGGGCTACTTGGGGGGGCCTTTAGGAGAATTAAGATTGGACCTTCTTCCAACCTTGAATTATCAATATTGAGCCACAATATTATTCAAGCCCATAAATATTAATTAATCCCACTACATAATTAATATTGCACTATCCATCTTAACCCATATTACAGATTAATATGGCTCCTGTTATTATTTCCGTGTTTAAGATTATCTAGCCCATTAATTAATTCAAGCCAATTTGAAATAGTTTTTCATTAATTAATATCTTTTATCCTTGGTAAAGAATCGTTTCAACATTATTATCCATACCGAAACTAGTTCCACTTGCAAGATTTTGTATGATAAAACTTATGAACCTCCCCTAAGGGGTCAAATCGAACAAAAGCGTGCTTATTTGCACACGATTCTCCGTATTAAATCTTAGCAATCGCGTGTGACCAATAATATTGCCCAAAGATATAGGGTATTGAATCTCATTGATTCTCTTCCCGTAATAAGTCAAAGCAATAGTTACTAACCACACCCAATCCTATTTAAGGGGACGAAGATTAAGAAATAACTAACCACCGAGGTCTAATTCTTCCTAGTTTAGTTACAAGAATTTGTCCTCCCAGAGGTCCTCTTCAATGCATCGGTCATGCACTAGTGTAATCTTTTGGTCAAGACAAACCAATCCCGAGCCTTACACTATAACCTTTCACGATGGATTGTTCATTTACATCTAGGTCGTGAATGGTGTACTTTTAGTTACAAGGAATCTGTTAATTTAATCTTACAATCTTGGTATCACTAAATTAACTACAATTTAATGTAACCGATCTTATTAAATTAACTTGTAACACGACTATTTATTGAACAGCAGTTATGCAAGAAATATATGTAACATTCGATGATATTTAAAGCATCGATGATAAACAATTTATTTCAAGAAATAAGTCCGAAATTCGATTAGTCCGATTATACAAAGTAAAAGCATACTTTTCAAAGATAATCCCAACAATCTCCCACTTATACTCAAAGTCCGCTTTTAAGTATACTACAACATGTCTCACGTTGTCCGTGACATCTAATGTCACCTACACACTAACCTAATAATTTCTCCCACTTATACTCAAAGCAGTTAGCAAATCTGTCTTGAAACCCATTCCTTTCACATGTCTCTCTCGAATGTATTCAGAGGCGGACTCTTTGTGAAAGGATCTGATCCGCTAGGTTATCCTTAGACGATATCTTTGCCACATCTATATCTCCTCTCTTAACGATTTCTCGTCTAAGATTCCTTTCCTTCAGTGTGCTTGTTTGACTCGTGGACTCTTGGTTCCTTGAATTTGCAACTACCCCTAGCAAATATTGCTTGGACTCTTGAACTTCATCCAAGTCCACTAAGAAGGTCTAGAGCCAAATTGGTTCTTTCACCGCTTCACTGAAACTACTTACTCCGCTTCCATAGTTGAGTCGTTGATGCATTTACGCTTCACACTCGTCCATTTCATGGCTACTTCACTTCCAAAATGAAAGCACACTAACCGAGGCGTATAGTTTTTTTTAATCTAAGTCTTATGGAAATCGAGTCCGTCCATTTCATGGGAATGGGGATTAGACTATTTGGATGATAAAACCAACATTTTATCTCGAAGTTCTTTTCGAGATACTTGAATATTTTTAATAAACCCGTCCAATGTTCCTTCCCCGGTCACTTTGATATCTTGCCACCATGCCAACCTTCCAAAGCGGATATCCTGGTCTCATACACAACATTGCATAACATTGCATACATAAGGCTTCCGACAAAGAAGCATAATGAATGCCTCTCTCATGTCATCTATCTCATTTTGTGTCTTATGGCACATTTTTTTGGATAGATGGATTCCATGCTGAAAAGGCTGAAGCCTTTCTTGGAATCCTGCATGCTAAATCGTTTCAAGACAAGATCTATGTATGAAGCTTGCGATAAACCTATCATCCTTTTCTTGCAATCTCGAGTGATCTTGATCCCAAGGATGTGCCCGAAAACTTCCCTAAGTCCTTCATATCAAACCTGCTTTTGAAAGCCATGCCCTTACGCCCGATAACACCTTTACATCATTCCCGATGAGCGTAATGTCATCTACGATAGTACTAATGAATACCAATGATAGTTCTAAGAATACAATGTAGTTTTTTATACACACACAACTCTCAAACTCATTTTTGATCAAAACCCGTAAGACTTATAACATGATCAAAACATTGGTTCCAAGCTCGATGCTGTTTGAGTCCAGAATGGACTTCATGAGCTTACAAACTAAGTGTTCTTAGCCCTTTTCAATGAAGCCTTGTGGTTGTTGATATAGATTTCCTCATCAAGACTTCCGTGAGAAAAGTTGTCTTGACATCCATTTGCAGATTTCAAAATCGAGATCTTGTGACTATCGACAAGAGAATCTGGATGGACTTGAGCATTCTCTCTGGTGAAAAAGTTTCCTCATAATCGATCCCTTCTTTCTGAGTATAACCTTTCACCACAAGCCTTGCCTTGAAGGTTTCCACCTTCCCGTCCGGTCCCCTCTTTCTCTTGTATACCCACTTGCAACCAATGGATTTGACCCCATTAAGTGGTTTGACTAGCTCCCACACTCTGTTATGATCCATAGACCCCATTTCTGCTTTCATTGCCTTTTGCCAAGAAACCTCATCCTTATCTTGGATTGCCTC
Source organism: Stenogyne calaminthoides (assembly GCA_037126765.1). Classification (NCBI taxonomy): domain Eukaryota; kingdom Viridiplantae; phylum Streptophyta; class Magnoliopsida; order Lamiales; family Lamiaceae; genus Stenogyne; species Stenogyne calaminthoides. Next base: position 6,590,445 of record JBBCBC010000031.1, on the reverse strand, counting down.
ATCGTATGTCCATGGGTCTGATTCATCTTGTCCGGGAATCAAGTCCGAGGACTCTCCTATCCCCATGAATCTCTCAGGCTGTCTCACAACCCTCCCACTATGACGAGGCTCCGGTTGTGAAAGTGTATCGTTTGGTATATCATCTTGCATAGTTGGCAATGAGGTTAGCCCCCTTAGCTCACTTAAGGTAATCTCACTTCTGGATCTTCTTTCGTTCATATAATCTTCCTCCAAAAATCTAAAGTGGGTGCTTATTTACCACTTTTTGACCTTTGGGACCATAAAACATACACCCTTTTGTTCCCTCGGGGTATCCTATAAACAGCCTTAATTCTGATCGAGGATCCAATTTCCCAGCTTTCTTGTCCAACACGTAGGCCGGATACCCCCAAATTCTCATGTGTCTCATACTAGGCTTGCGCCCGGTCCACAATTCTTTGGGAGTTTTGGGAACCGATTTGGATGGCACCAAGTTCAGAATGTAAGCCGTTGTTTCCAAGGCATGACCCCAGAACGACTTGGGAAGATCCGGATAACACATCATTGATCTAACCATTTCCAAAATAGTTCTGTTTCTTTGCTTTGCAACCCCATTTTGTTGAGGGTTAAATCCCCGGCGATCGGTTCAAGATGCGATGCAATCCTTCATCCGACAAGTAGTTCAAAAACTCATCACCGAGGTACTCGCCTCCACGATCGGATCGTAGAGACTTGATACGTTTTTCCCTATGATTCTCTGCTTGAGCCTTAAATTCTTTGAATTTCTCAAAGGTCTCAAATTTATGCTTCATAAGGAAAATATAAACATACCTCGAGTAGTCATCAATAAAAGTGACGAAATACTCGTAACCTCCTCTTGCCATGGTTGACATTGGACCACATACGTCTGTGTGAACGATTTCTAACACTTCTTTGGCTCTATTCCCTTGGTTCCGAATGCCCTCTTGGTCATTTTACCTTCCAAACATGATTCGCATGTTGAATTGGTTCAACTTGGAGAAACTCCAAAGACCGCCTTTCACCAACCTTTGGATCCTCTTTGGATTAATATGTCCCAATCTTAGATGCCATAGAAGTGTTTCATTCACGCCCGATGAATGTTTTCTTTTTATCTAAAATAGTTGATGTGTTATAGGATGCATTTTAAGTGAGTGGTGTGCACAAGATTAATTGTATAGAGATTACTTGACAACGTTCCATGATGATAAATTTATCATAAAGAGAAATGGTAACAACTTTATCAAAAGTAACCGAATATCCATCAAGGTAAAGTTTAGAAACCAAATCAAGTTCTTTTCTAAAATTTGGAACGTAAAGTACATCTCTTAAAATTAAAACTCGTCTTCAAAAGACGGTTCACTTCTCCCATCGCTTCACCGCCACTCTCGTAGCATCGCCCGGTGTGATGAGGATCTCACTCCCACTAAGTTGTTTCCGTCCGCTTGAACCCCTGTAAAGTGAAACATACATGATCGGTGGATCTCAGATCCACCACCCATAAATGGGAGGCATACACCGCTAAGCAAGTTTCAACAACTAGTGCGGAGAATTACCTTTTTTTCCAATCCTTTTGGGATTGGAAACAGTGACCTCCAATGTCCTCTCTCACCGCACTTGAAGCACCTCCCCTTAGTCGGCTTGCTCTCTCCTCCACCTCCCTTCACCTTTTTTTTTGCCTTTGGCAACACTTGAGTTCACTTGCGTCATAGCTCTTGTCCTTTTTTCTTGTTCTTACCACCCCTTGGCCTAGAAGAAGAAAAAGGTCCATTTTCCACCAAGACTTGGCTCTTTTGCCCCAATATCCTCCTGCGCCGAGACCAAAGCTTGCAATAGATCGTGCATCGAGAACTTCGATTATTCATCCGATAGTTCAACCCGAATCGCTCAAAACTTTTCAAGCAGAGAATGGAGCACTTAAATTGATTTGGGTCTCGGCGTCGATTCGACGCCAAGTACTTCAAGTTTGTTAAGGTGAACCATCATCCGGAGAACGTGCTCCCTTACGGGCGTTCCTACACTATTTTCATAGAGAGAGCAAGTCCTCATGGTGATCTGACGAGCCACACACGGCTTACGATGTTGAAACATCGCTTTAAGACTAGTCATGATGTCTCGCAATGGTCTCAACGCTCGTGTTGGTGTTGCAACACATTTGACATTGAAGCCAAGATGGTACACTTTGCCATTTCGTTGGAACGCCTCCCAACAAGATACTCTTTCTTAACCGCTTTTACTTGACTCGTCATTTGGCTTTTCCGGTTTTAGGTGTAGTGAGAACCCAATTATGGCTTTGTGCAAAGGAGGACAATAGTAAGTTTACGACTCAATCAACAAAGTTTTCACCAAGAAGTAAATTGTCTTTAAGTATATTGAATAAAGGATTAAAAGGTTGAGACATCTTTGAATCAAATAAATAATAATATGCATAAGCACAAATATATCACATAAATCGATCACATGTTTCATAATAAAATCTCCAAAAAAAATATGAACATGCATCAGCCAACATCTCAAAACAGTTTAAATAAGCCACGTGGGGTGGGTCATTATTTAAACACATTCAAGCGAGTTACAAACAAGAACGATTTACAAACCTTTAATATTCAGATTAATAGTTGGCTCACTTGACCCAATATAAAATTGACAGGACTTCGGAAAGTATATGCATATCAATTTTATACCTAAGTAATAACCATGATTAAATACATAATTATTATTTCGCTTTGATCGAGCCTCGTGGGGAGGGTCATCGTCGCCACTAGTAATAATCCACAATCATCCGTTTGGAATTTATTCATGTGAAAGCTATCTTTTAACCGGCCCATGGGGGAATTTCTCAAAAAGAATTCACAAATAAATAAATCATGGAGGTCAATAATTAATTCAATTTTATTATCCTAATAAAATTGTCAATTAATTGTTTAAGCATACTTAGTAATTTTTTAAAGTGAGATTTTTCAAAACATTTTCTCATGCATCGCAAATTTAAACACAATTTAAATAAACATAAATAATGCATAAACATCAAGACAAAAATTAAACATATTGGGTACATTTATCCAATTGTCATGGTTAATTTAGTCATGTCTTGATCTTGAGAAATTGTCTTCATAGCCTTCATCGCTCATCTCAAAAAGCTCCCACTTGACCGTTTAAAAAAATGCCTTGTCAAGCCGTATCATCGACCCGGCACGCGGAATTAGAATGCCCAACCCTACTCACTCAAATATGTCGAATAGCATCCGTCTTGTAGCGCTTGCGTTCGGAGCATCCGCGTCGCCAGCGCCGAAATCTCAGCGGCATTACTGCGTTACTTGCCCCACATGCCCCCGCGTCGCCGATCGTATCTTTCTCTTTATCGCCTAAATTGTATCGCCGGCATCACCATGCCTAAATTCGTATCAATCGTCGGCCCCGTCGCGCCCTCGTCTCGCCCGTCCGTAGCGCTCAGCGTACCGATGCGTATCCGCTGTGCTCCCCTCGGCCCTCGCCCTCGCCCGTCCGTGCCCGCAAGTGTCCCGTCTGTGGCGTGCCTCCCTTGGCGCGTTTCACGCGACGCGCTTTCTTACTCGGTTTTTGGATCCGTCTTTTAATTCTTTGTCTCGCGCCGTTTACGTCAGGTTACAATTTATTTACAAAATAAATAAACCTAGATCTAGACTAGTCTATTACATTGATCAAATCAAACAAATACTAATCTACTTTCGTGGATTTTCACGAGGGCAAAAACGAATCCTAAATAAATCAATTAAAAACCACAATTTATATGCATGCATAAATAAACACATTAAATTCCATGACAATTGGATACCTGCAAAAAAGATCTAGCAATTCTACTATCCAATTTCAAATTTTAATGACAGCGAATTAAATTACAATTTAAAATTCAGAGCCCGAAACCGAGGCTCTGATACCAGTTGTTGGGGAATTAATTATCCGGATCTATTCGGGATAAATATTTAAATACAAATTTAATTCTTGACAATTATTACTAGCATGAATTAACCCATATTAATTCAAATAATAATTCAACAACAAATCATGCATATAAACAGTTCACGTAAATCCTACACATGCGGAATTACTACGAGTTTACGCGAACTTACCTCTTGGAATGGCAATGGTCTTGTATATGAAAACACACCAAAAGTCCTTCCCAAGTATTCTCTAGTCCTTGCTCGACAATCCGGTGGAAGGATACTCGCGAACAATTAACAAAAGGAAAAAATAAACTTTGTTGCACCACTTTTGTGGATTTACTAATTTTTCCAGCACATGGAATTGTACTTGGGAATGAAAGAATCATCCCCTATTTATAGATGGGGTGGTGGGAGATTTTTAGGGAAGAAAAACAATGTGGGAAAATCTTTTCTTGATCTCCAAGAAATCTTGAATATATCTCCTATATTCTTTTCCCCATAATTAAAATATTCCACAAAATCCCACCTCATCTTGCTATGGTGATTTTCGAAATATTAGGGTCCAAGATTCCAAGATTTGGATCTTCTTGAATTTATGAGATATACTTGTACTTCAAGAAATACATATCTTCCATATTATCTTTTCAAGAAAATCAAGAAAATCTTTCTTGCCCTTTATATTTCAAAATTTTCGAAACACACTAATATGAATAACCAAGTGGGAGATTTCTTGAATTTAATGAGATAATCTTGTATTCCAAGAATACATATCTTCATTCCATAACAAAATTCAAAGAAAATATTTCTCCCCTTTTATCCATATTTTTTGAAAAACAAGGAAAAAAATAACAAAGATTTATTTTATTTTTAAACACCTTTTTCGCTTATTGGACTTTATCTTGGGCTACTGGGGGGGCCTTTAGGAGAATTAAGATTGACCTTCCAATGGACCTTGAATTATCAATATTGAGCCACAATATTATTCAAGTCCATAAATATTAATTAATCCCACTACATAATTAATATTGCACTATCCATCTTAACCCATATTACAGTTAATATGGCTCCCGGTTATTATTTACCGTGTTTAAGATTATCTAGCCCATTAATTAGTTCAAGCCACTGAAATGGCTTTCCATTAATTAATATATTTTATCCTTGGTAAAGGAACGGTTCAACATTATTATCCATACTGGAAACTAGTTTCACTTGCAAGATTTGGTATGATAAAACTACGTAACCTCCCAACCTCCTATTTGCACACGATTCTCCTCCGATTAAATCTTAGCAATCGTATTTGACCAATAATATTGCCCAAGATATAGGGTATTGAATCTCATTGATTCTCTTTCCGTAATAAGTCAAAGCAATAGTTACTAACCACACGCAATCCTATTTAAGGGACGAAGATTAAGAAATAACTAACCACTGAGGTCTAATTCTTCCTAGTTCAGTTTTGAAGAATTTGTCCTCTTGTAGGTCCTCTTCAATGCATCAGTCATGCACTAGTGTAATCTCTTGGTCAAGACAAACCAATCTGAGTCTTACACTACAACCTTTCACGATGGATTGTTCATTTCCATCTAGGTCGTGAATGGTGTACTTTTAGTTACAAGGAACTGTTAATTTAATCTTCTGTGATCTTGGTATCACTAAATTAACTACAATGTAACACGTACTATTTATTGAACAGTTATGCAGTAAATATATGTAACATTCGATGATATTTAAAGCATCAGTGATAAACAATTTATTTCAGTAAATAAGTCCGAAATTCAGTTAGTATGATTATACAAAGTAAAAGCATACTTTCCAGTATAATCCCAACAATATGATGCAAGTACCTTAACACAAAATGGACAAACTGTCCCATGGTTCCTTCCGAGTGCCGGGAACACATGTGGGCTATATTCGCAGTAGGTTTAATCATGTTTGCATTTTACACTTATTATTATTTTGTAAAACTATATTTTTCAAAGTCTGTGCAACATTCATGCGTCAAGGATGGAGAAACCCCCAATTAGATGTTGAAGGGTCACAGATAAAAAAGAAATCGTGCTTAGATTGAGGAAAAGACATTTAAATTTCATGTATGTTTATTATTAATTAAAACTGTATTAAATCGATGTTTAATATTATTTGAACACATATTTTTAGACTGCTTAATATTTTTAGAGTGCTTAATATTATTTGTATTAATACTTTTTAATTAATGAACAAATATTTTATGACAATACAACTATAATACTTTTCAATGATAATATTATTTGTATCAATACTTTTTAATTAATGAACAAATACTTTATAACAATACAACTATAATACTTTTCAATGAAAGAACTAATACTTTATAACTAAATAATTAATATTTTAAAATTAATTAAATAATATTAATTAATTAATTCTAAGTAATAAATTAATACATTTAATTAATTAGTTAATTCTAATTAATAATTCTAATTCAATTTAAAGAAATAAATAAGTTATATTTAAAAAAAATGTCGCGTGGGCTGCGCGACACGCGCCATCTGTGTTGCGCGCGTTGCGCGACACGCGCAATTCTGTCCCCTACTCTGCGCGATAGCGCCCAATCATTGGACTGTCACTCATTAGTCAAAAATGTGTATTTAGCATTAGTGGTTGCAGTTTCGGGTGGTCCCTCTCTTGTGGTGATTGTGATTCTGATCTACAGCGAGATGAAATGATATTGTCATCTGTCCGGTGGTAAAATAAATTATTGTAATTGATTATTTTAAGAAAATATTGTATTTGATTAAATTTAAAAAAATTACGATCAGTTACACGATATTATCAATTGTAACGTTTTCTCCACATTTTTTTACGATCAGTTACGTGAGATTATCAATTGTGATACACCTCACTCTAAAAAAGTGATTGAAAAGTGATGTGACTTGCTTTACAAAAAGTGTCAATTCATATAAAAAAATATTAGGGGTGCTTGTTAGAAATTCTTTCAATGAGAATGAGAATGACTATAGAGTAATTATGATGGTTCGTGAAAATAAAATCATTAACCCTCCTCCTAAATAAGGTAATTATTACCTCATTTTAATTAGCAACTAGCACGTAACTCCGCGTCCTTTGCGGGATTCAAATAATTTTTATATTATTAATTTTAAATTAAATATTTAATTAGTTTGATTAATTCATTTACAAAGATAATTTTTATATTCTAATATTGTATGTGCATATTTTCATTTATTTTTTATTCTAAATTACTTCCTCCCATTAAAATTAGATGTCATACTCATTCCAATCTTATATATTATTTACATAATATATGTCGTTTTGATATTTTCACCCTTCATTATCTCATATATACATTTAATGGTTACTTTTCATGGTCAATAAAATTTTTAATTTTTCTACAAATATGTTGAGTGAATAGTTTTTCTAGCCAATAATATTGTTAAAAATATTTAATTATCATAAATTAAGGTTAATGTTGGCATAACAAAATGACCATGAAAAGTATTATCAAACTATATATGAGATAATCGGGGGAGAAAATATCAGAACGATATTTATTATATAAATATTCTAAAATATTAAAAAGACATCTGAAAAAGAATGGAAGAGAGCAATTTAGAATAAGAAATGAATAAAAATATGCACATACAATATTATAAGTAAAAATTACGTCTATAATCAATAAGAGGTGATTCACAGTTAATAGATTATGGATAAATGGAAAGTAAATATTAAAATTAAAAAAATAATAATAACACCATAAAAAATTATTCTCACAAAAATTCAGAGATTTGAAATAAAACCATCATATTAATTGAGGGTGGTTTACCTTTAGTAGATAAGAGATTTATCCTCTTATAATCATTTCTCCTCATCATTCTCTTATTTTGCAACCAACAATTGTGTGTTGTTCACTTTATTTCAAAATTAGGGCAACACACAAACAAATATTCCACAGCCAATTACAATCACATGTTGTCCACTTTATTTCAGAGTTAGGGCACACACTAACAATGTTGTTGTATACACGTGGACAATGGAGTTAATGATAGGTTATGCATATTGGAAAATGACTCTTCTCACAAAAAATTAACTTTCATGATACAAAACTTATTTCTTGAAAATTTGATAGTTACACTCTAACGAATTTGAGAACAAAAAAATGCAAGCGCATAAGGATTCGAAAATAGTATAAACCATAGTATATAGAGAGATTCTAATTATATGTATTGAGAAACTCAATTTCTCGATATTTGAAATTTTGATTTTCGATTATCTCAATTCTCCGCACTGGTGAGTATTTATAGATACCCAAGAGTTACACTGAGGTTGCAACTTCACCAGAGAGTCACGTTGAACCGAAGGGTTGCACCTTTCACTAAAAAAGTGTCCTTGCATGAAGAGCTCTATTGACTCTATTGTATTATGTAAATACACACATATACAACAATCCCCTAATTATTTACAACAAAAACTTGTATGAGAAGATGATACAAGGTGTTCTACGATGTGCAGGGGTGAGATTACGCCTCAAGATCACAGGAATAATCCTGAAAATATAATTATATTCAAAATTCAAAGGTATCTTACAATGAATATTAAAACCCCATTTATAATACTAGAACGTAAAACCCTAGCTTGTTCTCCAAGAGCAATCTTGATAAACAAGTAAAATATATCAATGATGCTTATGGAGAACTATTCTATACTATAAATATAAAGGAAAACATACATTACTATATAATCTTCGGATGGAAACTAAATCCTAAAATTAATCTCCATCATTCTTCCCCTCTTCGAAGATATTCGACCTCGAATCGAAAGGGATTTAATCTCCATCATGGTGAAGAAGCTCAAACAGTCCATCCTTCGAGATCCTATACTATACAAAAACTCAAACGTAGAGGTGTCCAGCGGGGAGGTTGGCGGTGGGGGGACGCGTTGCATCAAGGTCGAGGCGGTGGTGGGTTGGAGGAGAAATCAGACTCCACGGAATGGTGTTGTTGACACTGAGGTGGCGGCGGAGTGGTGGAGAATAGGGCTCTGCCTGTGTTGGGGAACGACGATGAGCGAGACCGGGAGAGGCGACCAGAGCAAGGTGGTAGACGAACGCATGGAGCGGTGACTCGACTGTAACGGGCAGAGAAGTCGAGAGCGGTGCTTGAGGCTCGGCAGTCGGGGCGACAATACCCGTGGGCATGGGCGCCGGGGCATTGGGAACTGGAGCAAGTTCGACGTTCTCCGGGGGAGTGGGAATCGGGAGCGGGGCCATTAGGTCGTCATCCGGAGCAAGGTCATTGAGCATGACGACGAGGGCCTTCACCTGAGCGATTCAATCCAAACAAAAAAAGATCGAATTTGAGATCCATTCTTGTAGCGGGCATGACCTGCAGGGGTGAGACTACATCTCAAGAACACAAGAATAATCTTGAAAATATAATTATATTCAAATGTGTCTCACAATGAATCATAAAACCCCTATTTATAATACTAGAACGTAAGACCCTAACTTGTCCTCCAAGTACAATCTTGATACACAAGGAAAATGAATGGGTCTCTTGTGCACCCAAGTGCACCGTGCATTCATCCAACATAATGGCCCATTTAAATAAAGTACTTGACCCATTGAATATATTAGACATATTCTGTGGATATATGGGTAGGGTTTGAGCGAGTGCACGGATCTTAAATCCATGCACCAGTTGCACATGAGACTTTGTCAAGGAAAATATATCAGTGATGATTTTGTAGAATTATTATATACTACAAATATAAAGGAAATCATTTATTACTATATAATTTTAGGATTGAAACTAAATCCTACGATTCAATCTCCATCAGGCGATCTCATCCATGAGACGGATACAAACTAGCACAGATCAACATTCACCCCTTCTGAAGTGTTAAAGCGTCAATGCCCAAATTATATTTTATCTCATTGTGAAACTGTCTCACGCAAGTATGCCTCATTATTTACATATATAATATATAATAATAATAATAAAATTAACAAACTTGCTCTACACAATAAATAACTATAAAATTGACAAGAGTCTTTTACTTATACTTGAACATGAAACTCTATAGACTCATATTTTTATCGCGTATGATTTCTTACTTCTTTATTTTTTGGCAGCATCAATTTACAATGCCCGTTTGGCAGCATCAATCTTATAAAATAAGGGGTAAAATATAATATAAACCATTCAAATTCAGAGAAACTTTGATTTCTCAATATTTAGAAACTCAATTTTTCAATTATGTCAATTCTCCGCACCAATAAGTATTTATAGATAGTCAAAGAATTGCATCATCCTGGAGAGCTACGTTGAACTATTCGTGTCATTTCACAATGATCTCTCTCGATTTTATTACTCTCTCTGTCCTGATTTTGATTATCCGCTTTTCATAAATAGTCGTCCTAATTTTATTTATTCATTTCTAAATAAGGCAATAAAGTAACATTCAATACTATTTAATATTATTATTTCTTTCTACCAAACCCATTTTATATCATTTAATACTATTATTTCCCTCCACCAAATCCACTTTATCCACTTTTTAATACTTTTTTATTATCTTTTTTTTTTCTCCGTATTTACAGTAAATGAATAATAAAAAATAGGACGGAGGAGTATAATAACGGTAAATAAACTCATATGCAATAAATGTAAGTTATGTAACCACCATTTAAATTGTGATAATGCTTTTCATTACTAGATGGAAAAAGTATTTTCTATCCTTTCAAAAAAAAAAAAAAATATTTTCTATTATCATTACCATTTAAAAAAAATTAAGCCGAGTATGCTAAACAGCTAAATAATATTAGTACTTTCAAAATCCCATTTTCGATGAAACCACATTAGGCCTAGAAGTTGCACGCCATTTTCCCGCCATAGTACCTACAGAAGCTTTTGAGCTGAGTTTGAAGAATTGCAGAAGAGTAATGGAGTTTAGTCTGAGTGGGAGTGCACTGAAAACCTTCGCTCGATCAGTTACCTCCCTCGCTCGCATCGGCAATGAGCTCGTCTTTCAGTCCTCTGCTTCTCAGGTTCCCGCTTTTCCCCCTCAATTCAAGCAATTTTCTACTTTTGTTGCAGTGGTTTATCTTTTGTAAGTACGTTGGAGAATTAAACTCAAATGCTGGAAGTGATAACCAGCTATATCGAATTTTATTGTTTGATTCTGGTAGTGCAATTTATTTAATCGACAATTGTTAGGGTTCGATGGTCTTTGCTTCCAAGTAATTGGATCTCTGGAAATGGAATTGGAAGGATATAGTTTCAAAATTCGTGGGGTTTTTTAATTAATTTCAAATTCAATTCATTGAGCCCAAAGGTACCTGTGTTTTGGGAATATACATAATAATACATAGTTGGTAGAGTTATTATTATAAGACTCCAGAAGGGGAGCCCAATTCTGTGGTGAGTCCCTTTGTCACATTGGTCTTTCACTTCATCACTAGCTATTTTGATTGATGCTAATTTGATGCATAAGCAATAGAATTGACTAGTTTACTTGTAGACTTGTAGTTACAATCACATTATTCTAAATGTATTGTAAAATTGTTGGATTTGACAAGAATGTTGGCTCGACCTAGTTCATTGTTGTTTCATTTTCTGGGTGGCAGCTATCTCTTCACACACTTAACTCATCAAGATCAGCTTATCAGTCGATAACATTCAAACCAGATTTCTTTGATGTATTTTCAGTATCTGGTACCCAGGTGAAATGCAGCGTGCTTCTGAAGGTACATCTTTTCTCCAATAACAATTATGTCTACAAAGATTTATTTAATAGTGTATATAGGATAATGCTATGATGTTGTCGTTTGTGCAGGCTATCTGTTCAGTTATGAGAACCCCAGTAGCAAGTATAGATCACCTAAGTGTACTGTTGACTGATTCTGATGCATCAAAAGTGCAGTGGACTCTGGACTGTTTCAATGGTATGAACCCTTTTGCTTTAGTTTGTACTTTCCCTTGCCATTAGTATCATTTGATATTTTTAGAATTAGAGACTTGTTTACTTCTAGTGGAGTGTCTTTTTATTCACTGTGGATATATTGTCTGTAGAGAACTGTATACAAATTCTATTTAATATAATTCTCAGTCGATCTTCAGAAGAAATAGCAAAGTTGCAACCTAGTAAGTGCAAAGGCATGCAGCCATGCACATAGCTTTTTGGTTCAGTAGTATATTAATGATTTTTTAATTGTTGCAGTAACATAACATATTTCAAATAAACTTTAGATTTGTGTAACCCAGCTAATGTAAATGAATGCCATCATGTTTAACTGGGTTTCTACTATAACCAATTTCAATGTTGGCTACATACAAGGAATGGTTATGTTGACCAACCTCCATAGTTATTCTTCTCTCCGAATGTTGACTCATTACCACATCATCAAATTTAAACATATCTTTTACGTCAAATGGAAACTTATCGTTCATGATTGACTTTCTGCTTCTGTTCTTAGCCACAATATATGTACAAAAGCTGAATTGCCAATTGATGGTGCACTACATTGAATTCTTCTTGAGAATTCTTGGCTCATTTGTAATATTTCATGTAAAAACTAGAAAAGATGTGATTGGGGAGAAACTTTGAAGAATGCTTCTGCATCTCTTTCCTTGAAGCTGCACGAATATCTCGTATTCTCATGCACGTATCCAACATCCTTTTGGTTATGTAGAATACAAGAGCGCATGTTATTTTCCTAAAATACAGCCAAAATTTTATATGAAAAAAAAGAGTATAGAACCCATTCCAATACACCTCAAGCTTTTATCATCAATACAAATAGGGGTTTTTTCCTCCAACTAGATATGGTCAGCTGTATCTCCACAGTTCATATGTTATATGGCATCTCTCTTTTGATCAATGCCCTGTTCTTTTATGCATCTTCACCGCTTCTTGCTATTTTCTAGGTATGAGAAAAGCTTATTGGATTACTTGCAATGTCGACCCTGATATACAACATCTATCACTTGATCGAAGAAAGCTTCCCAGCAGCTTTGTAGTCAAACCTCGTGATCTCAACAGGTTACTAGCTAATTTTCAGTCAACCCTTCAAGAGATTACAATCATTGCAACCCAACAATCTGTCTTGCCTCCTGATGCTGCTGATCAGATTGGGGGTAAAGCTGTTGAACTTAGAAGTTATATAGACCCAACCAAAGGTAAACTAGGTAAATTTGTGATTATTTCCATCTAGAATGCTCAGCTTACAGCTAAAGTTAAACATCAATCTTCTAATCTCAGAAAATGATTCATCACTGCATACTCAATTGTGGTTAGATCCTGCCGAAGAGTTTGTGCAGTATACTCATCCCCGTGATCCCGTTGATATAACCTTTGGGGTGAAGGAGCTGAAGGTAATGAAACAGAGTTCCAACACATTACTTTATTAAGAACACTCTCAATAATTGGCTAGTAACCTCCACACTCATGCTTCGACCCCTTATTGAGACCATTGTCTAAAAAAGGAAGATGTAGTTATTATCTATTGTCTAACTTGGGATTATGCGTGTGTTTTATTTTTTCCATTTCTTCTTTATATATAGTCTACATCACTTACTTTCTATAATCTTTTCTCTTGCTCCAGGCATTTCTGTCATTCTGTGAGGGCTGTGAAGTTGATATACATTTATATTTTGAAAAAGCTGGAGAGTAAGATTCATTTTCTGTTATTGCTGAGTATTTGATAAGACCTCTTCTTTTTCTTCTTGTTATACGTGTGAATCCACTTCTATTCAAGTAATATATTCTTAATCAAGTATGGACTGCCAGTAATGGCTTGATTTTGGCTCTAATTCTGCATTCAAGTTGAAGAAATTATACAAAGAAGCTAAGAGAATAGTATAAATGAACTTAAAGAATTAAAAACCTAAAATGCATCATTTACCACTTCTTGACGTCTTGTATCTTGCAAAATCACCTCAATTGTCACGGCATTCTAATGCTCTCCTCAGCAACTTAATTAAGAGTCCTTTTCTGAGCCACTGTCAATACACTTGTTGGCATTTCATTTGCTAATATGGAAAATGTGTCACTATTGTTGAATACAATTAAAATGTGTCACTATTGTTGAATACAATTTGACAATCTTTGAAACAGGCCAATCCTAATGGCGCCCAAATTCGGCGTAGATGACAGCCCGTATTCAAACTTTGATGCAACCCTTGTACTTGCCACCATGCTTGTATCACAACTCAATGGTGGAAACTCTTCCGAACCTCCACAAGCAGAAACTTGTGGTGCCCCAGGCCAGCAGGGGTCAAAAGGAAATACTTCTGGGCATCCATCTGATCACACAAGAATTTGGTCTGAACTCTCAGGTGAGTTAATCATATATAGTTGGGGTGTTTAAGAGTTTAACTCATTGTTTTCAAATAAAATAAGAAAAGAATAAAGAGTTAAAACTCGTAATTGTGTGATAGGAACCATAAATATATTAAAGTATATTATAGGAAGAAGTATCAAGGAAATTAGTACTAGAATCCTAGTTAATTAATTTCCTTATTTCGTTAGTTTTTCTATTTGAACTATGACTCTTGGTTGATAAATTAAGACTTATGGGCTGCGTTTTGAGTACCTCTTATGATTATTGATATTGAAATATTGAATTATAATTTTTTTCTCTCTTTATTCTTGTGTTCTTCTAAATTCTCTTTCAATTGCTGGGTGTTCTACATCAATGTGCTTCATAAATGTACTCACACACAGGAAGTGCTGCAAAAGATGGTAATGTTGCTGAAACTCGACAAGTATTTGGGGAAAGAAATCAGAATACCTATGAGCAGAGTGCAGCCCAGAGGATTGGTGCGATGAACATATCTACAGATAAAAATGCAAATAGAATGCCTGGTTACCAAGAGGGGTATCCTTTAAGTTAAATTACCCGCTAGAGTTTTATTACCATCATTATGTGGATTTGTTATCTCATGATCGTATTCTTACGATGAGAAGTTGAAATAATTGGAAAGTTTAGCGTCTTCGGATGTTTGACGAGAAAAAAATGTTTTTTGGTCCCATAACTTTTCTGTAATCCATTTTTGGTCCCAAAAAAATTAACTATCCAATTTTGGTCCCATAACTTTTGCGTTTGTCCAATTTTGGTCCTATTTAACTAAAACGACGTCGTTTTCAATAAAAAATTGGGGATTTCAGATCGGGCGTGTGACAAAAAATGACCAATTTTTAATCGAAAACGACGTCGTTTTAGTTAAATAGGACCAAAATTGGACAAACACAAAAGTTATTGGACCAAAATTGGATAGTTAAATTTTTTGGGACTAAAATTGGATTACAGGAAAGTTATGGGACCAAAAAACTTTTTTTCTCGATGTTTGACGGAGACTCCATTTAGTTTGGAACTTTTCTTGTCTTAATGCTTCATTGTTGCACGGTCTTTGATTAAGGTTTCGTGATGTACCTGGAATAATTCATAATTTAATTGGTATAACAATTCACAGTTCAAGTACAATATATCACTGGAGCCAAGCATGTGATCAGCTTTTATGTCCCAAGTCTGATATTTTTGCTATTATTTTTTCTTGACCAAAAGCATTAGCTTCCATCCCATGGAAACTGATTATACCATACAGCCTCAAGGTGGGTGTCTATAGACAGATTTTTCTTAATTATTTTCTCAGTTCAATAAATGCTGTCTAAACTATCATTTTATTTTTGTACTCCTAGATGGTACAGATATTAATGTCAACGCTCTCTCACAACGCCACCCAAGCAACTGGGTAGATGCAGATGAGGATGATGAAGAAGGAGACGAATCTGAGTTGTGCGTGCAGTCAACACCCCCTTACTCATAAAGAATGCAGTTGAATCAAAATTTATAATTAAACTGGAGCAATGCATGGGATAGTAGTTATTTTACTGTAAGTCAAAATAGACCCTCCATTCATCATATTAGCCCTCTTCTTTTGCTAAATATTTTATGGATTGAAAATCAGGTAAAACTTAGCTTCAAGAATGGATAAAAGTATATATGTGTTGTTTATTTCACCTTATAAACTAACTTATTTTTAGGGGCATTTATGCGCCCTTGTCTTCTGCTTTCCAGTTTTTCTGTCAACTACAGAAGATGGCAGTATTCATGCTAACTTTTTCCAGTACATAATCTACATAACATGGCAATATCATAAACTTTATTTTTTTTTTTTTTCCCTGTTTCTTTTTTTTAAAAAACAAAGGCCCTCTTATGTCTTTCTTGTTCCAGTACTCAACTGATCAGTCCAATGCCCTTTTCCTTAGCTTACAACTGGATTGTATTTATCAATACTGCTGCAAAATATATGCCATTATTGCCTGTCCCTTATTGTAAAAGATTGGAACCACCTCCAGAATTAGAAGCACGAGTAAAATCTAGGGTTCTCTCTCAAATAAGAAAAATATAGGGATATGAACTTTGCGCTGGAATAGCACATGTTTCTTTTAATGCATGCTCAAATATATATAGTGTGTCATGATCAAAGCCTTTTGTTAATGACAAAAACTCATATGAGACGGTCTCATGCATGAGACGAGGTACAACTTAGCACAAATCACACCCACTTCTCCCAAAGTGTTAAAGCGCCAATACCTAATTTATGCCCCGTCTCATCGTGAGACCGTCTCATGCAAGTGTGCCTCTTTGTTAATTGTTTCCTCAAATGTGTTTTAGAATTCCAGTTCATCTTGCCAGGTTAGTTGAAAATTGTGTGGCAAATAGTTAACCTTTTAGCACCTTTCTGGATGGATTTGTTAAATTCGGTTATCATCCTAAATTCTTACATCAGGTGATTAGAACTATGACAATGAAGGTCTTCATGACAATCAATATTTGAGCTCAATTATCAGTTAGGTATGGTTCTCCTGAGCTGTTATTTCAGTTCTTGGTTTCTGCTTATGATGGGGGTGAGATTCAATTATGCTGATCATTCATATCTGAGTTTTTGTCATCTGAGAAAATTCATTCTTCCCGATGATTTTATGCTTAGTTGAACTGTCATAGGGTAAAAAGTCGATTGTCTGAAGCAATAATCACTTTCTAGATGCATGCGTATGAGTGATACTTGGGTGCACAATTAATATTGTTCAATGAAAACGACTGATACTGACGAACTAATACCTTTTAGTAAAACAACGGATACCATATAAACTTGCAGTTAAGTTGCAGTGTGCAATCTGTGTATAAAAGCATTTGCCCCTAGGCATTCATATCTACAATACTTATAATACTGTTTGATAAATAAATGAGCAAAACTACCATGGGATCTTGGGTGGGTGCCAGCTTGTGCATTTATGCAAGTAAGCAGCCCCGAATGAGAGGCCGACCTTGGTTTTAACTTTTAAGACTGCATTAGGTGTATGGATTGGAATTTGGTGTATTAATATGGTTGCTGCCAGGTAACAGTTTGTTAATGTTAGGCTCTAGAAATCTCTGTGGGGACCAAATGTGTTACTACTATTTTCAGTTTCTTTGGAAACTTATTTTACCACTTTTATCTGTTTTGAAAGATTTATCAATTAAAGTGTTATATATATAACATTTTATTAGGTACCCAAGAATTCAAGAGAAATAGGAAAAAATGAAAGGAATAAACAAATACTATATATTTATAATAAAGCTATGAGATGCCAATTAGAGTTAAATTTATGCGTCTTTAATTAATACGATATACCCTTTTAGTCTTAAATTGATACTTTTATCTTGATAATTTATCGTTTTACGTCTTAACTTTTCTTTTTAAGATTATAAGTTTTTTAAGGTAAACTTATAACGGTTAAGAAGGAAAGAATCTTTTTCAGTTGTTACTTTGTTGTATTAAAAATTAAAAATTAAATATAATTCTTGCAATATTATCTTACAGTCGCAAGGTGTTTATCTTTACATGTGCAAGATAGTTTTAGTTATTTTGGAATTGTAACTATTTTAATTATAAAATTCAACCACTCCCCCTAAAAAAATTAATAATTTGGATATAAATAGATAAGAAACCGAGTCTTCTTTATGATAGAGCAAATCAAGTTGTGATGACTTATGAGAGCTGGCTAAATAAAATTGCAACTTTATTCTGCATTATAAAAAAAAGAAAGATAAAAAGGCAATATGATATAGGAAAAGCCATGGGACATGTATTTAATTGATAGGTCAAAGTGGGATGGACAGCAGGTCATACACTTGAAAGGGGAAAGTGGAACTCAACAAAGTTGTAGTTGAATTCCGCTTTATTTCTTTTATTTATATTTTAATATCTTTAATTCATTAAGGTATTAAATTTTTTATAGTCATATAACATTGCTTCATTTTGAAATCAGTCTCGTACGTTTTGACTTTTTGATTTTGGTCCCCTAAATTTTTAAAAATTTTGAAATTAGTCCTGTAAGTTTCTAAAAATTTTGAAATTGAACATTTTCACCTGCTACAACAGGTTACCAAGCAGGTAACCGCTACATATATAATTATTTTGTTATTCCCTTTAATTTCGAAGATTCACTTGAACTTTTTTAATCATAATAATCTTAGCTATATTTTTTATCGGGTTTAAAAACAATTTGTACATTAAAAGACAAAGTAACTCAGGCCAGTTTATTTGGTCTAAACTGACCAAAAAATAAAAAAATAAACCAAAATACGCAGAAAATCATTATTCCTGTCTAAAAAACACACAAAAAATCCTGACATAAAATTATTAGGATTAAAAAAGTTTAGGTGGTATTTCAAAATTAAAATAAAAAATAAAATAATTACATAGATGGTTGTTACCTGATTGGTGACCTGCTATAGCAGGTGAAAGGACCAATTTCAAAAATTTTAAAAACTTACAGGACCAAAATTAAAAAGTCAAAACATACGGGACCAATTTCAAAACGATGCAAAGTTACAGGACTATAAAAAACTTAATCACATTCATTAATTTAACTCGAATTTTTTAAATTTATTCTAAAATTATTTGAAACAGAAATTCTAATGCTACACATTGATTTCTGCCTCTAGAAACCATATTCACTCCTATAATGTTCTTGTGAGAAAAATAGGTGACCCATGCAGTTTAAATGTGTTTTTAAAATGTCTAATTTACTTGTGCTGAAATACTCAATTTATTTACATTAAAAATATGCAATTGATTTCAATATAAAGTAATTGAACATTTCAAGAAAATAAATTATATATTTTAATAATATATTTATATTATGACGCCAAGACCTCAAGATATAAATACTTTATCTTAATTGTATACTAAGATTTCACCGAAAATGATCTTTTTCGATATGTGTCTTTATATTATGTATAAATTATGAATATATAGAGCTTCAACTTAATTTTAAAAGTATGATCCAAATATCATGTAAAGATATGTCTCACGTGTGAGATAGTTTTACACAAATTATCTTTTAACATAATAATTCCATACATAATTTGTTTTTCTTATTTATGTACATAATATAAGATTGAGTTCAATAGATATAAGATAAGATTTAGTGCATTAAAACTTTAATTATATTACATTTAAAAAAAATTATATGTAATATTTATCAACATCAATAGTATTGTTAGCTTCTAATGGTAAGACATTTTATGATATAATATTAATATATATATAAAAATTAAATAAATTGGATATTTGAAGTAGAAAAGAAATGTGAGGTTTAATTAAAAAAGTATTTTTATTAAATTTCCTCTCAAATCATTATGAAAATAAAATAAAAAAATTCTAAACCCACGTCTTTTCAGCAAGAGCAAAATCAAATTTTCATTCTCAAATCAATTTTTTTTCCTAGAACTTCCGCCGCTTCGTCGCTCCACTCTGTCGGATATTCATCCGCTGCTTGAAACGTTCTGTCCGTCGCTCAACTTCATCAAAACCCTCAACTTTTAATCTCATCAAAAACCCTCAATAATCTTTTATTTAATTTCAACAACAGGCCTGTCTTTTTTTTTTCCATAGCTTCTGTGCGTATAAGTCAAAAACATTCATTTGTTGACTGCTGCAATTTTTCCATGTTTTCTTTTTTGAATCAAAAGAATCGTGTAGATTTGATAAAATTGAGGAAATGGAGGATGTATTACTGAAAAGAGTGAAAAGAAAAATACGAAGACAATTGTTGTGAGAGGAAGATAGATACCGATTATAAAAAAAAAAAAAAAGAGGAGAGAGAGAAAAAATGAGCGGAACAATTGTTATTGTTGGATTTTGCTGTTTTTATATATGTATATATAGATGGTTTAAAAAAAACATTGTTATTTGGTCAGGTTCATCCGTCCACAGGGTGATATGAGTATTTCCATTATTTCAGATGATGTATTGATTGCTTTGTCTTTAATAAAAAAAATATAAATTAAAGAGATAAGTTTTATTAAGAATAAAATTTAAAAAAAAACAAATTTAACTGGGTGAATCACCTTGTTCAACATTATGTATACATATGTAAAATAGAATACCGTAGCAATGTCTTTGTCTTCAACAACAAATTATATAAATTTAGTTTATTATTTTATATTATGAACCTTGATTTTAATTCATGATATTTAATTTTATCCAAAATTTAATATGAATTAAATTTAATAATTTAAAAAATATATATTAAAAATAAATAAAATGAGTAAAATAATTCAAACTCATAACATAAATTTAATTCATTGAAAATCCCTTTTTCACCTCAAAATTCAACATAAATCAAAAGCTTTAACATTTTCTACCATTAAGAATAAAATATAAACCTGTCAGATGATAGACACAAATTTTGTCTTTTCCTGTTTTGTGTTAATTTATTTTAATTATCTCTTTAAAAACACACACACAGCTGGCGATGGAGAAATTTTGAGACGGCGGATGAGGTGGTAATGGACGTTATCTGTATATTCCGCGGCATAGAAATTAGAACATACGCGTTTTTTTTTCTTTTTTCTTGGCAATCATACTTTAAATCTTGACAATTTTTTTTATACACAAGTAATCTTTTTAAAATTTTATAATTGTTCCATTAAAAGTATTAATTAGTCTTATTACATTAATTACTAAAAGTTAAATATTTTACTAAAAGATAATATCTGTTCCAGAAGATAATCACACTTTGAAATTTATACAATTATTTATTGTGTTTGAAATTTTAGATTTTATGTACAATAATAAAGTTTCTGATGTATAAATATAAAACAAAAAATTACTCCTAATTATATTAAATAAATGTATTTTAAATAATTTACACCAGAAACTCTCTGGGTACGTTTGTTTTGAGCTTAAAGTGGATTGGGCAAATCCGGATGGAGGAAAAAAGTGGAGGGGAGAAATCCTATGAATAGTAATCTCTTGTTTGTTTTGAGTTGGATGTAGTAGGGATGAATAGAGTTTTATGTCAAATCAATGATGATAATGTATTATTTTATTATTATTTATTAAGAGGGTAATGATTGAATGATTGTGTTGATAGTAATATATAAAAGTTAATATTATTATATATAATTATATGATAAATTATATAATTATTTAATAATGATAATGTATTCCATTCAAAAGAAAATATATATCTATATTTGTATTTAATCTATTTTTGGTGTATTTTATTAATTTACAAAAGGGTGAATTTATATCCATGTATATTGATTTAATGATATTACTGGTGATGGTGCACATGTACTGTAAACTTATTTAAAATAATTTTATATCAATTTGGAATAATTTTTATGTATTTAAAATAAATATAATAAATTTGATGGTGTATTATAAAATAAAAGAGAGTGTAAATATAATATATATTTAATATGAAAATATAGAGTTGATATGATTGATATTGGATTATGTGAAAATAGGGATGTAGATGTTCAATAGAAATTGATGTGTATCTAGATGGAGAATGAGATGTGAAAATTCAAAAAATGAACGGGACGGGGAGGTCCATCCCTCATCCGAACCTCCCGGCTGAAAAAAAACAACCCCCCCTTTTTTTATCGGGTAAAGTTAGTTGTTAATAGTTAGTAGTTAGTACACCAAACATCCAAATACTCCACGAAATCTCCAATCCACCTTATAACTCCTATAACTTCAATTCGTTTCCAGAGGGAATCAAACCTAGGTCTCTCACTCAAATGAGGAGCCCAGTGGCCAAGTATACTAAGCCACCTGATTAAAACAAACACCCCCTCTATGACGCCCTTCATGTACTTTTAGGTTTATTGAGACTTGCTACGGAGGTTCAATGAAGCTCTTAACATCGAACATGTCATTTAAGATCACTACTGATTTTTTATCACTCTTGCACTAATCTGCTTATTGAATTTGGATTGTCCAATGCGAAATTCCAACCAATGAATTTGATTCAATCAAATTCAAGTATCTGTAATTGAATTTTAGGTTTGAAATTTTGTATTGAACCTTCTTGTAA
Organism: Stenogyne calaminthoides; assembly: GCA_037126765.1. Taxonomy (NCBI): domain Eukaryota; kingdom Viridiplantae; phylum Streptophyta; class Magnoliopsida; order Lamiales; family Lamiaceae; genus Stenogyne; species Stenogyne calaminthoides. The sequence goes on along the minus strand of JBBCBC010000031.1, from coordinate 6,568,150 downwards.
TGTGATTCAAATTTCTCTTCATATATATTCCTTCATCGAGTTTTTTTATTCCGAATAATTAGAATGAACTACATGAATCAAATCAATAGTAAAATTGTAATGTGAGATTCAAATTTCTCTTCATATATACTCCTTCTTTATCGAATTTTTTTATTCCGAATAATTAGAATGCACTGCATGAATCAAATCAATAGTAAAATCATAATTCGATAATTCACTTATGATATGATGATGTGATAAAATTTCGCGTGGACGGTCACAAGCTTATCATATATACTAATAAATAATACTATTAAACTACAATAAATATAGTCAAAATATGATTATAGGCCGTTTTCTAATATGGTAATAAGTTTGAAACTAGTCACCATAAAATTAAACAAACTCCAACATCTTAATTAACTAAATATTTTCAATATTACAAAAAATGAACTACATTAATTTGGTTTGACCTTGATTGAACTTCGTCCAAATTAAAATGAGACATATTTGCGTGAGACCGTCTTAAGGTAAATGGAGTATAATTTGAACATTGATGTTTTAACACTTTAATAAAAATTAATATTTATTTGTGTTTAAGTTATACTTCCTCCGACCTCCAAAAGTATGCTCGAAGGGTTGAAACGGACTTTACGAAAATGAAAATTAAATCTATTTATGAATAACATACTAATTGATTGTGAGTAAAATATAATGATAACTTGAGTAATTAAGTGATTGTTGGACGATGAAGATAAAAAAAAATTATGTCCATAAACATACTTAATCTATATTTCCGTAAAACTTATTTCAGCCCTCTGAGCATACCTTTGAGATAAAGTAATTTTTTATACATGAGATCGTCTCATTCAAGCTTTTGTCATTTAAAATTGGGGTAAATTGTGTCAAACCCCATGTGGTTTGAAAAAAAATTGGCTTCAAACCCCCTTGTGCTTTAAAAATTGTGTGAAACCCTTTTGTAATTTTATAAATATGATGTGAAACCTCCATTTCTATTGATATAATGGAGAATATAATACAAGCTCACTTTTTAATATTTTTTTTCACATTTTTTTGTTGAAAAATGACAAAATTATCGTCAATTGACTATATTAAAAAGGGGAATTTGGCGCGAGCCTTCATAATTTTACATTTCAAGTTTTTATATAATTATTAATTGTAAAAATATAATGGCTTGACGCCAAAGTCCTTTTTAATATAATTAATAGAAGGTAATTTTGTTATTTTTTAATAAAAAAAACTAAAAAAAATAACACTAAAAAACGAGTGTGTAATGCACTTTATATTATCTAAAAAAATGAAAGTTTCGCGTTATATTTATAAAATACAAGAGAATTTCGCGTAATATTTATAAAATTACAAGGAAGTTTTACACAATTTTAATAGCACATAAAGATTTGACGTAGATTTTACAAATCAAAAGGGCTTTGGTGCAATTTACCCGATGGTTGCTAAATACACATATTAACAAACACGATTTGATGGTTTCTGTCGCATGACTCACGCGACACAGAGGGTGTCTGTCGCATGGTCAACGCGACAGAGAAGGCATTTGTCGTGTTGACCACGCGACAAATTTTTTTAATTAATTTATAATTTATTCCTTATTAGTCAAAATGAATTATTTCATTAATTAAATATATATTAACTAATATTATATAATTAAATATACTACATCCGTCCCGGAAAAACGTGCACACCTACTTTATTATCGAATTTTTGTGAATGAGTTGTTTATTAATATTTTAAATGATAAAGTAATTTTTAAAGATGGGTATTATAGATCTACCTCTCATCTATTGCATGCATCTTTAAAAATTATTTTATAAACTAAAATACTAATAAAAAACTCGCCTGAAAAAACACGTGAAAACAACGTGTATGTTTCTTTGGGACGGAGGGAGTATATATTAACTAATATTATATGATTAAATATATATTAACTAATATTAATTATTTCATTAATTAAATATATATATTAACTAATATTATATGATTAATTTAAAAAGTATTAATTATTTAGTTATAAAGTATTAGTTCTTTTATTGAAAAATATTATAGTTGTTTGGTGATATAGGATTAGTTCATCAAATGAAAAGTATTAGTTTATTCATCTCAGAGTATTAGTTCATTCATTGAAAAGTAATAGTTATTTTGTTATGAACTTTATATTAGTTCAGTTAATATTTATCAATTATCAATTTACACTTGAAAAAAATAAATATACACATTAAATGAAAAAATAAATATACACATTACATGAAAAAATGATATTTTTCGTTATTTCTATAAAGTTGCTGCTATAAATATACAATTACATGAATTATGTTGAATTAAAAACATGAATTAAATACTAAAAAAAATTATAAAAATGTGGTTGATCGTTATTTATAGACCTATAATTAGACTCACGTCGCGGTGCATCCAAGTCGTGTAATGTACGGAAAAACTCTATTCTGCTTTCAAATTCTAAATCTAAACCATCTACAGAAGGGTCATGATAGTTTTTTCAGTATGCAGATAAAAATGGTACTGGATGGTCCTCGGTTGTCATATGCAGCTGAAATTACAGTTAAAAAAATACAGTGTTAATTCAATTCAATAAAAATCATAAATTTAAAAAAAATCTAAAATAACATCAATATAGTTTTTTGTTATCAATATCCAATGCGAATTATTGTGCACGTTCCCCAAAACCATTGTTGATCTCGGACGTCGTGGATAGGCATCTATTATTGCGGGAAGGCACAAATGTCCGCCGTGTTCACTGAATGACATTACGATAACATTATACGTGGTTGCAACTAGGTACCCATGTTCAGGTAATGAAAACCATTTGTCGATTTTGGCCGGACCTTTGAAGTGACGAAGTGAATCTGCCAAATCTTTCATGGTTGTGTAACCACGTAAAATGTTACTGTATAAATCGTTTCTTGATTGTAGATCATATAAAAGCTCAGTTCGTACTCTAAGTCATTCTTCCTAGGTTCAGTAGATTGCGAGTGCAACTGCTCGAAATCCGCAGTTCCCATCTCCAATTACGTCATTGTAGTAATTAATATAACCTCTGATATATGGAGGAAAATCGGCCTCCATCTGAGAGTTATAAAATTGTGTTGGATAGTTCATATTTCTTTGAAAACGGAGGTTTGAGATCGAGGCCTAGATGAACTAGATGTCTTTGGGGTGGGGAAATCGGAAGGTTGGGGCCTCTGGTGCTTTGAAGTTGGAGTTTGGGGGGAATGGGACGGAGGCTTTTGTGAAAATCTATTCCGAGTGTCTTCAGAAAAACGCACGCATACATTGATGAATCAAGCTCGTGATGATCCACAGTGTCCAGATTATATAATGCCTGGACTTAACGTGATTGCCCATCATTCCGCAGATCAAGACTTGGCCCCAATCCTGCATATTGGGGACAACAACATCATATATGCCCTGAATAATTACCAAGAAATACCTCCGGTTGGTGGTGGGGGACGAGAGCCCAATTTCAACAATATTACCAAAATCAACCCAACAACCCCGATGATTATAATAATAACAATCAAGAAGACACTTTTTTTTTTTTTTTTATGTTAGATGAATTATTTATTTCTACTTAATTGCTTCATATGATAAATTAGTGTTTCAATTTTTTATCTCTTGTTAAATAAATCTTTATTTATTTATAATTTAATCGTCTGAAAGATTTTATCTCTTTTAATTTTGAATCATTTGTATTGATATTTTCCAAAAAAAGGCATTAAACATAAATTAATAGAAAATATATTTTGATTAAAATATTTTGAACCGAAGCACTATATAAACTGATTACTAGGGTTTTTATCTCACCTTATATAACTCATTACATTTTTAAATTAAAAAATTCAAAAAAAAAATTAAAAAGTTATGTCAAAAAAATAAAATTTATGCGACAGAAGATTTTTCGTCGCGTGATACCACGCGACAGAATTAACTCGTCGCGATCGGAACGCGACAGCAGCAATGTCAAATCGACTCCCACCAATTTGTTATTATGTAGATTTAGCCCAACTCAATTTACCCTTTAAAATTTGATTCAATCAAAATCGACTGGATACTCATCATCCAGAATTACTGGGCCACCGTTTCGATTTTTGGGTAAACTAAAAAATTAGAAGACATTAAAAAAAAAACAAAGGATCGTGTTTAAAAAGCTGGCCCCAACGGTCATTTTCAATATCAACAAAATTCTGCAGTAGTGGATGCCCTTGAAAATAATCTCAAAACAAATAAATCATTAAAAAATGTAATGTTTGATGAAAAGAAAATAAAAAATGGTGAGATGATAAAAGTAGTGGGGAGGCATCATTAATAAACCAAACTTTAATTTTTTTCCCCAGTGGCATTTTCGTAATTCTCAGAAAAAAAATCCGTCCTGACCTCAATTATTAGCCCCTCATTTCCATCCCCTCTTTCACATATATACTCAGTTTCCCCATTTCTCTTCTCTCACTTCCATTTCCAATTTCCAATTTTCCATCTCTCTACTAAAAAAACAGGAAGATTCTAGAGAGAGATAAACCGCAAATCAAGCAGAAAATCCGTTCAATAATGGCAGGAGCTTGTAAATTGCTGCTGGCGCTGTGCTTCTTCGCGTCTCTGATGCTCTCGCACGTGTCGGCGGGCGCCGACGACGGCGGCGCGGCGGCGGCGATGGGGTTCATGATGCCCGCGATCAGATCGGGGTGCAGGGGGACGGTGGCGGAGTGTCTGGAGAGCGAGGGCGAGGAGTTCGAGCTGGATTCGGAGTCCAACAGGCGCATCCTAGCCACGCGCCGCTACATCAGCTACGGTGCGCTGTCCAGGAACAGTGTCCCCTGCTCACGGCGCGGCGCGTCGTACTACAACTGCCGCCCCGGCGCACAGGCCAACCCCTACCGCCGCGGTTGCAGCGCCATCACTCGTTGCCGGAGCTAAATCATGAAATTCGTATTTTCTCGCACTGATTATAAATGATGATTTTAATATTCTTTGTTTTTTTTTTTTGGATTTATTTTCTTTCGTGGAAAATACTTAGATTTAATTTTTTTTTTGTGTTTTTTGGAGGGGGTGTTTGGTATACGAGTAATTAATAATCGAATTTATACCGTTTGTGCTATAATTGCTATTTCTGCTGTGTTCCACACATATACATTTAATTGAGAATATTTTTTTTTTGGTTTTTTTAATTGTGAAATGTGAACAATTTTATATCATGGTCATTTTCTTTTTAATCTGGTTTATTTACATGTGTGAATTGGGTTATAGATTGATGCATCTCTCAATTTTAAACGAGATTGTTTGGTACTAAATGCATGTTTCTTCAATTTTAAGCTGGATTTCAGGTGGGTTTTTTTTTTTTTTTTTTTAAAAAAGAAGCTAGATTTCAGGTTTCAGTCTCCCCACCTAATTATAACTATTCACGAAAATGAGAACTTTGATTTGTAAAATCACTCTGAACACAGTTGTAATTGATTATGATCATATGAAATTTGCTGTTTTTTAATAAATAATTGGGAAACATGTTCATACAAATATATGAATCCATGTGGCATGAATGGAAATCTTGCACTTAATTATTTAATTAATTATTTGAAAGCACTAAAATATAGTAGCATAATGCACATGTAGAGACAAATGGACAATTAGATTTGGACAGTAGAAATTAATGGGGAGATAGACAGGTAGATACACCTAAACTACAGCTGGATAATGATGGTATATTGGTAGGTCCTAAATTATGAGTAATAGATGAATTATAATTTATGTGGTTGAGCACAATAATTTCATTACATTCTTATTCTCTCTGCTCTTTAATCTAATCATATCTTTGCTTAATATTCATGTTGTGGATAGTGGTTGAATAATGATATATGCTCTGGAAATTAGTCAATATTAAAAGAAGCGTGTATATATATATATATATATATCGGAAAAATCTTGTATGCTTTAAGACTTCATTTGTATGGATGGAATTTAAAAATCCATGGATTTCACATACAAATTATACTCTCAAAAGGATTTACAAATACTTAGATTTGAGAGTTTAGGAAAGAGAGTGAAGGGGGAGAAGGGGAAGGGGTAGAGATGAGGGGATTTCACAAATGACTAGGTTTTGACAAGGATTTGAAATCTCTTCATTTTAAACTAGACTCTCAAATCCAATTATTTGTAAATCCATTGGAGAGTGATGATTTGTGTGTGAAATCCATGAATTTCAAATTCATCCATCCAAATGGAGTCTAAATATATCTTCCGATTAAGAGTATGTCTTGTTTGAAATATTGCACACTAGTGTTATGTGCAATACAACACAATTAAAACAAAAAAGACTAAAATCTGCGGGTCATGTGCTCTGGTCGGGCGGTGTGGGGGCGGGCGGCCTGAGCAGGTTGGGCAGACCACTTGGCTATTTACGTATTACATTTTATGCAAGAATTTTTTTTTTTTATCGGGACATTTTATGCAATAATATTTTTATCAATAATTGTTGTAGCCTAATAATTCTTGTCTATTTTCAGCGTATTTGGTCGCAGGTTCAATTCTTATTGAACATATAATTTTTAATTTTTTTTTCAAGTTAATTTTGTGTGTTACTACGGGTATGTTTGTTTCGGGATTTAGGTGTGCGGGGGAAGTCATGACTTCGAAATCCTATGAATTTGAAAGTCTTGGTGAATAGTAAAATATATGTGTTTGTTTTGAGATTTTGATAGGGTGAGATTTTACTTTATGTCAAATCAATGTTTAATAATGATTGAAGTAGTATTATTATATTGTGTTGAGAGTGAGAAAAGTAGTGATGTGATTGTATTGAATTTTGTAAAAAATAGGGGTGTAGGGTTACTTTATAGGAGTCTAATTTTAAATCTCAAACTATAATGGGACGTGGTTTTCAAAGTTCTAAGTCCATCCGGGTGAGTCCCGAAACAAACATACCCTACATGAACAAAAAGTGTTACGCTATGAAAAAAACGTGTTACCACATGAACAAAATCAGTACAAGCGCAAAAAGAAATCCCCAGTCCAAAATTGCAGATTTAAAGAACAAATTGACGTGTTACTACATGAACAAAAGAGTGTTACCACATGAATAAAATCAGTACAAGCGCAAAAAGAAATCCCCAGTCCAAAATTACAGATTTAAAGAACAACTTGATGTGTTACTACATGAACAAAATAATGTTACCCTATGAGCGAAAGAGTGTTACTGCATGAACAAAAACTAAGTACAAACGCGAAAAAAAAAACTTCAATCCAAAATTACAGATTTACAAAAACAACGTGAAAAGAGTGCAGAAGCATCTGAAAAATTGCGCCCAAAAATCAAGAGGAAAACGAAGTGAAGGACCTGCAAATTTGCCAGGATGAGAAAACTGAAAAAAGGGAAAATAATATGCAAGAATTTGAAAAAGAAAGAGAAAGAAAAGAAAAGGAAAAACAAAAGAAGAGAAGAGAAAACAACACCACGGTAAAATCTGGAATCTCGAGTAAGAAGAACTCGAGGAAGAAGAACCCTAGGATCACGAGAAAGAAGAAAACGGGCGGCGTCAGATCTGAAATGGCTTTGGGCCTGACCCGTGAAAAATAAATATCTCTTCTATTTGGGCTAATTGCATATATCACTTGTATTTAATATTACATACAAATATTTGTGTCCGATTAAAGTGTATTTTTAACATAATTTGTTTATACAAAAATATGTAATCTGTTAACATACAAAAATTTATACTCTGCATTTATGTACATCAAATTTCATATTTTAAAAAATTGCATTTGAATTGCACCGTATAATTGATGCACATGAAACATACTCTATATATATACTCTCTCGGTGACAAAAGGGTCTACTTTTTTCACTTTTTTTTTTTAAATTAAATGATTAAATTTAGCTCATACTTTTTATTTTTCATCGATTTTAGTACATATTTTTTTCTTTCTCCAAATTTAACACATATTTTCATTTAATATTTAAAAACATATCAATTCACCATTTTCGATAAGGTCTAAAACATATATATTTACAACTTTTTCATGCAATAAATAAAGATATTATCATAAATTTTATTATAATAAAATTCAAAATTTCTAATACAATAAATAATATATTATTAGAAAATTAAAATGGACTACCTTTTTTTGTATATAAGAAATATATGAAGGTTTGATTTTATATGCACTAGGTGGACACTTCATAGTGTATTTTAAAATTTTACAATTATATTTTACGAACATAAATTGAATGTTTCAATATGATAAGCTATAAATTTTAATGTAATAAAATATAAAAATTTTAAAAATATATCTGGTGCATAGTGACCAAATCATATGTGAGTTCGACTAAACACGCGCTTTGCCATTTCGACTCGAACTATGGAAGCATCGGTTGTGGGCCTATGCTTCAATTTGTCTGAACTACTGTTTAGGGATGACAATTTGTCCCATCCCCACGGTGATCCACCCCAGCCCCGCCCCGATTGGGATGGTTATTTTGAATATTTTCGGGTTTCGGTTCAGTTTCGGAGAAAATCGATAAAATTTAAATCGGGGATGGGGCGGGGACGGGTTTTATATACCCCGCCCTGATACATATTATATTAATTATTTTTATATTTATATATGTATATATCACTATATATATTTGTTTGATTATTTATATTTTGTTCTTTTAAGTTAATTTATAAAAAAATAATTTTATAACATAATTGGCTCTTCATTATTTTTAGGGAGATAAAATAATTATGATAATAAAAAATAAAAATTAAATATGTTAGTCGATTTTCGGGTCGGGTTCGGGGATGCCCGAAAACGTTAGGGGCGGGAATGAGGACAAAAAAAAATTCCCGTGGGGGTTCGGGTCGGTTTTGAGGACAAAATTTCCACGTTGGGGCCCGGGCCGGGGAGGCATAAACCGGCCCCGCCCCGCCCGCCCCGTTGCCACTCCTACTGTTTTACACTTCCAATTTGGTACATAGCTTTGTGTTTCATTTTTTTTTCTAATTTGATAATATATTATTTTTTTATTTCTCTTAACATTCACAATCCCGGCTAATATTGCAGCGCATTGGGTCGAGCCTTCTTTTGTTATGGATGCCTTCTCGATTCTTATTCTTTTTCCTGTACGTACAAAAATATATATATATTCACAATCCCTCTACAACCCTTCTATATAATTGTAACTACAAATCTATATTGCATCGGTCATAAAACCACGGGGCGATAAGATAAGATACGGGGATCTGAATTTTAAAAAAATTAGAGTGCGATACGGCAAAGATACGTCTGTTTATTTATATTTTTTTATATATAATACCTATAAAATATATAAAAATTTTAAAATTAATATATCAAATATATATAATTTACATAAAACTTAAGCATTTTTAATAATTTAATGTAATTAAGTAACAAAATATTAATTCAAATAATATTAGTTCAATACATAAGTTATACTAAGGAATTCATTAAAAATAAGTTATATATTTTCAATTTAAATTATATAACATAATAATTTTCAATTCAAATAACATATTTAGTACTTAATAACATGACCATATAGAGTTTTAGTCTTAAAAAATTACAAAAATAAACAAAAAAATGAAAAAAAAATGATTTTTTCAAAAAAAATAACCACTCACGCACCCTTCCCGCACCGGATACGCGTATCCAGTATATCGGATATGCGTATCCTAATTATTATTTTTAAAACTATTAATTGATTCGCCACGTGGCGTATCCAGTGCGAATCCCACGCGAATCGCACCCGCACCCTAGAAGTATCCGATACGGTGGTGAACTTTTTAGAAGAATCCGTGCATCATGGCTACAAATTCTTTCTGAAAGTGTGTGTGTGTATTTTTTGAGTGTTGTTGAAAATGTTGTGAAACATATAAAACAACATATGACAGCGGAAGTATAAAAACGCAGTGCAAAAGATTTTCCAAAATTGTGTATAGTCTATAATAAGACTATACGAACCTCATGGTTAAAAAATCACTATAACAAGTAGTGAGATACACACGAATCTCTTACAAGATCCTAAAAGGTGTAGTGAAAAATCACACACCAAAAATCAATCTATTCGAACAAGTAACTAGGGATCTTATTCAACCTAAAACTTGATCTACTAAGACAAACACAATACTAGTGGAAATGTTGGTATACACTCAACCAGTACAAATAAACATAACATCGACCCTCACACTCCACTCACGGTTGTGTCTCGGATGTTACTCTCTTAAGTTTGGAGTAGAGCAAATAGAATTTTACTTTAACTCAAACTTGAATGTCGACCAATGCAATCTATTTATAGACATTCGGACCAACTGCATTGTCCTATCCACTTGGTGTGGACAGCCTTGAAGATCTTCTCCACTATCTCCATGATCTTAGTGTAACCACCCATGATTTTTCTATTCTTACTCCATTATTGCTACCGCTTGACAATATCCGAAATTGTCTTCAACCTGCAATGTAAGAAACATAGAAAAACACATATAATAAAATAAAGTCAGTGTTAGGAGAAAGAGCAAATTTAAGATGTTGTGGAATAATGTTGTCCAACATCTGGAACAACATTCGTGCAACATCAACACTTTCCATAATCGTTTTGCTATCACATGATCACTGTAGCAATCTTCCTGTGACTTTACGATTTTTTGTTTTTCATGAACCAAATATTAATTAAGTATAAGAATATTTAGATTCATAAATAATTTAAATAACATTTTCTATGAAAATTGAAGCTGACAAATCCCCAAATATCCCTATTTCCTTTCTTTCAGGTCATTTTATTTGATACACCACCGGCACTGGAAAAAGGTATGCATATAAAATGCGAAGCATATATATATTAACTATTAAGGGGGAAAGAAAGAAAAGATTAAAAAGTACTTTTGTAAAGCAACGCGGAAATAGAGGGACCTACCCCTAAATTCGAATAAGTGGCCTATCGCCACTCACTCCTTTCTAAACATGAAGCGCTTTAATTTTTTAATAAATTAAAAAATATATTCAAATAGCAGACATTTGTATTAATAGATATTTTAATTTCTTTCACAAATTCTATTTGCTTAAGAAATTGACAACAAATCTTACTATTTATATTTCGTCCAAACCCATACTTCATCCGTCCCAATTATATAGATTGATTGGGGTTTGCATATGAGGTTTTCTGCATATTTTATCAAACGAGATACAATTGCATGAGACAGTTTTATAATAAAAAATATAATAATTTGTGAAAGGGATATATGTTAACTTGTGCTAATTTGTAATCGTGTCATGCAAGTTTTTGTCATATCCAAACACAAGAGGTTATTAATATACATTACCATCAACCTAGGCAAGAATAGAAATATGAACAATAAGCTCTCTTTAATATTATGTGTTTAAAAGTAATTAAACATCAAATTAATAGAGAAATGTGATCCTATCGACTCATTAAGCATACGGAAGACACATAAAAGTGGAGTATTATTTACTCATAGCCTACCTTGAAACTTTATGCAGTTAATATTAACTTCTTCTTTTTTTAAAGGTAAAAGTGAAATCTCATTATACGGGCACAAGGGGTACTCGCCAGACAGCAGAAACAACGGTTACAAAGAAGACGGGAAACACTCGCTAGGGTGAGCATCCCAAACATGAAAAGGAATCACAAAAGAAAGTGGATAGTGTGATCTAATTCACTTCCACGAACAAAATTTAATGCCATCAATTAACTCATCCAGAGTATACGAGCTATCTTTAAAAATACAACTATTACGAACCTTCCAAATCTTCCAAAGAGTCACCTGTCAAATTTGCCCAAAGATCTTCCGTCTTACCCTACCACGTTCGGAGTCAACGAACTCAAAAAAGTGATCTCTTGCACAAGACGAGTAAGTGAGCGGTTTGTTGAGCCAAAAGGAAATAGCTTGCCACACAAGAAGAGCAAAAGGGCAGGAGAAGAGGAGGTAATTTGAGGATTCAGCGGGCCCGAGACATAAAGAACAAGCCCCCGCCCCCAAGCCCTCCGAAATACCACGAATGAGGAGATTATCCTTGCAATTAATATTAACTTATGAGGTAAATAAAACAATTGAACAGTGTGCACTTAATACACAGAATGCATAAGTGGTATGTTAAAGAGTCGCATGATATTAAGGATTTAGAGACCATCATAGATCTTCTTCATACATGATTATGTTTGCTTTTCTAGTGCTATTAATAATTAATTCTTCCTTAATGGAGTATTAAATACAGCATGTTGGTTGGTAATATATTGGGCCCACTCCACCAAAGGGCTATTCTAATTTCTAGGTTACACTGACACATCACGAAGGTTAAAGAACTGCTCATTTCTTTACATTATTCTAGACTATCGCCCGACGACATGATTTATAATCGGAATAATTACTATCGGTATAAAATTTTAAATCAAGCTACTTATAGGTACAATTTTTTTAAAAACTTATCAACATGTACAAAATAATTACATATATATCGTTGAAGTTGCACAAAATGTATAATATCGGCTTATGTTTAATTTTTTTATATCTATATATCTATTACTTCCTCCGTCTCAAATTCATTTGAACAATTTTCATTTCGATCTGTCCCAAATTCAAGGAAATATTCATTTTAATTCAAACCCTTCAAACACCCATTTATTTCAATATGTCACTCACTCACACCCTTAACACTTTATCACCTTTAATAAATATTGTTCTACTCTTCAATAAAATTAAATTTCCAATACTACCCTCAACACTTTATCACTTTATCACCTCAAATACTAATAAATAACTATACATTAAACTTCGTACATACAATAAATATACAAATGAGTTTAAGAAAAAAAGAGTAATAAATTATGATTTGTCAATTGTATTGATCAATCAGACACCCTTTTTAATCTAGGGTACATTTTCAAATAGCTATCACAAGTTAACCATCAACAAAAAAGAAAGAAAAGAAAGAAATGTTCCTTTTATACTAAAAGGGTGCCACTATTCACACCCCAATTTCCTCCCAACACACCCCATAAAATTATAGTCTAAAATGATTTAATGTAAAATATCTAAAATGCCCTTATATAAATAAATGCATTAAATTATATTCTTTCGTCTTTTCCACGTTCGTCTTCCCGTTGTGTACAGCAAGAATAATGCAATAATCTTTTCCCTTAGCAACAGGGATTCCTCAAGTAGTATACACTATTTCAACGATTTTGAGATAATGTTGGTGGTAATCTGTAAATTTTCCAACAAGTTTATATAGCAATTGCGAGTTACTCTGTTTGGGGTCAAACCCGATTGGCGTTGGGGGCTTGATTTTCTATGAGAGATTCGTTTTAGTCAATTTTTATTTTTTTTTTTGAGAAATGGTTCATCGTGGATTTCATTTAGTTCATGGTAAATTGATGTGATTTTGAAATTTTTATTTCTTGAGTTTTTCTTTTTCAATGGCGGTCTGCTTTTCTTTTCTTTTTTTTTTTGGAAACGCCTAGCGCTCTTTTTACAGTGATTTGGCTAATTGATTGACAATCAAATATTACTATTAAATTGACCAAATTTAATAATTTACATTTTCAGATTGTGCCTCTCACCGGAATTTTTCTTTTTCTGATCGGTTCTTATCGGAATTTTCTATCCTGCAGGGCTTCAGAATAATGGAAATCGTGAGGAGAGAGAATTTTTTTTTTTTAAGAGAAAGGGTATAAAAGTTTAATTTTGGGGTGTGTTTAGTAATATAAATTAATTTTTATATTTTATTGGGGTAAGTTTAGAGGGTGGGGTTGTGTTTGGAGGAAATTACTCTGTTTAATAGTGACACTATACTAAAATTACCAAAAATATAAAATATAAAAAAGCTTTAAAAAATTAGTATTTTTTATGCATATAACCCCCTCTTTAAAAAAAAAAGACCTAATGTAAAATAGTTTACCATACAAGTGTAGAACAACTATCATATTATAGTAAAACAACTAATATTTTTTAGTGTAACAATTAATACTATCAAACTAATACATTTTTATGAAACAATTAACACTGTTAAGAAAAATACACACAAAATGTAAAACTGGTTGCACAGTAAAATTGATTACATAAGACTTTGCAAAGAATTGAACAATCTACAGAGTATGCTTGATTGCATCCGACACTACTCGCCTCATTTACACTCCTACCCTTGATTCAAAGTTCAGGAAACAAATTACAAGTTCATGAATCATGATGAGTTTTTTTAATAATGCTAAGTCTCTAAGTAGCATAAATGAAACGTATAAAGAGTATTCCACTACGATCAAACTTCAGCTATGCCTAAATCAATGTAACTGATGCATGTAATGTCCACAACATATCAAATGAATCACCAAAAATGAGTAGAAACAAGCTTTAGAAAATAACGCAACAGCAAACCAAGGATTGTTCGTGTTTTTGTTGTTCTTATAATATGATTTGATGTTGAAAGATGAATTGAGGATGAACTATATCAAGAACCTAGTTGCAAAACTTCCCTCAGAAAAGATCCAAATTCTTACTATATATCTTCTTGATGTAGATTTACATAATGATCCAAACTCGTGCTAGTAATAAATTGTAAAAAAACCATCAAGAAAAATCCTAGTAAATAATCAAAGTTTTACTGTCACTGTGAAATAATTTGGAATGGAAAAATAATCACAACGTACCTTCCGTACACCTCAACAGACGAAAAGTTGGAATTTAGGCGTTTCAACTCCCACGTTGAGATAGTTGACATCAACCACAACTTCCCCAAAATCTTCTGGAAAACAGTATTAAAATTCTGTTATTATTCGTTTCTTGTTTTTCCCTAGAAATTTGATGCATAAATATACTGTTTTAGAAACCAAATGCAAATAATCACACCTTCGTAAAGTGTCCTTGCTATACTAACATATTCAGGTATGAGATCTCGGTAAATTATTCCTTCAGGATGTGCATCTAAGACAACCAGGACTCCTGCAAATAGGAAATTCTTAGAAAGTAAAAAAATATGGCGAGTCTACAAGAATCCAAGGAATTTTTTAGTTTGATAATTAACCTCAACAATGTTAAATGATTTATCAGAAATCTAAGTTCTTATTGCTTTTCTATATGAAATAAAATTTGGGATCAGAAAGAGAATATATAATATCGATTTAATTACAAAAAAGGCGCCACACCTCAACAATGAGAAAGTTCCAATAATGACATGCTTTAAAAAAAATGTAAAATGCAAAGCACCCTGATAAGAATAAAATATCCAACTTGCAATGACCACATTTTAACAAGTATCTATTTTACTTTTTCAAATAATTATTCCACCCTGTACCCAAGTTTCCAGCACTGAATGCTTTACAGAAACATATAATGTTAATACAAAAGTTTCCAGGTTAATCATTAAAATTGCAATAGTCATAAGTGATCATTAGAGTTTGGCAATGAAACATTCTCTAACCCAAAGGGCTTGCGAACAGAAGCAGACAACATAGTTACTATATAAATAAGTATAGACATTATAAAATAAAGCTCTAGCAATATAAATTACGTCAATAACGTCAAGAATAAAATAGATACCTGGCGCCGCCCATGCTTTTTTTGAAGATTTACTTGGCAGTGGAGCCAGCCACAGAATATTCCTCAGGTTCATTGAATCGTCATAAGCAACATTAGATCCTGAGAATTATTAATTACATGGTCAAACTGTGATGCAACAATGTATATATGTTTGATTCCCTTTGATGATCTTTTAGCAGTATCAATTAAACTTGATTGGCCAAGAATTTGGGTGCTACCTACCCACTTGGCAATATCCCATATTGCATGGAAAATCTTCTTTGTCGTAGGCAGGGTACTCTTTAGCATGAAACCTGAAAATATTTGCATCATGAAAAACTCATGCATAAGTCATCATAAATAGATATTTTCTATAAAAGAAGAGGTAAAAACACAGAAATCTTTCATGCTCTCCCTTTTCGCATTGCTATACTTAATTATAAATTCATTATAGTTGTCATTATGTTATTTCATTTCAGTTACATCACATAATTTCATAAGAAATGTAACTAGGATATTTGTTCTAGTAATATAGAAGAACTTCACAACAGTTATACACTTTCATTAATGACTCAACTCAACCAAACAAATACTCCAGGATTATTCAGTAAAGTTGTACCAAGCTAGTTTGATTACTTAATTGAGTATGTTGCTTTATACATAACCACCACACTTATAAATTACGAAGTAAAATAATTATCTCATGCCAAAATGACAATCAAGTTTAGAGTCTTGAAAGACTCTGAAAACAATATGTATGAGAAGAATGTTGTCGTATGTCTCAACTTACAAAATGCCAAGTCTTCCAGATTCCTTGGCAAGGAAAAGGTGACCGTGGAAGAAGTCATAGCGACTTAAAGATACATTCAGCCCTACGCTGGGACCCCGCTCGACAATAATTTCAAACAACAGTTCAACGTATGAATTCAACCCCTACAAAATTGAACTGGTTTACAGCATTAATTAAAACATGGATAAAAAAGAGAAGTAAAAACCATTAGAAGCAATTATCACAGTTCATGCACCTCATCAATAAATTGCCACCCATAGGGAGTTCTAGTAAGTTCACACCGATCTTCATTCGATCCTTCAACATCAGGAACCTGCACAATTCACACAATAATGCCATTTATGCACATAATCCCAAACCTTGATTCTTTATGCACATTTTACAGATAGCAATACATAAGTTCACATAGCAATCTACATTCCATCATATCCCGAAATCCCCTACTCAACACTGCAATCAAAACAGGCATACTCACAAAATTAACATTGCAACCTTAATATCAAACTTGAATGGCCAAAAGAACAACGAATTAATTTGAACTTTTAAGATTGACAAGGTACAATGCAAGCCAACTTAATTCAACTAAAAGTAGCAACAATCATGGAGAAATCTAAATTGGGGGTAAAAGCCTAAAAGAGACGCGAAATGCTCACAGGTATAATAGTCGGATCAAGAGCTCGGTGAATAGCCCCAGGGTCACCGCCGGAGTCAAAAGCGAGCCGAGCGAGCTTCAATATCGGCGGTGGCGGCGACAAAATCAGCTCATCGATGTCTTTTCCGCCCCGAATCGAGGGTGTAGTGATCTTAGAACTCAGCGATCGCCGATTGTGTACGGATTCATTGTAGGGGACTAGGAATTTGAAGCAGGACCAGAGGTCTTTGGCGACTTGTGAGTTGACGGAGCGGGCCTGATTGGGCGGGCCGAGAAGAGAGAGCAAGTCCGAGGCGGTGGCTTTAGGCTTGGTTTGTGTGGAGAGAGAGTAAGATGATTTGAGTGTGGTCTTTCGCGGGAATGAGACGGCGGCGCCGGCGATAGAGAGGGAAAATAGTACGGCGAACTTGAGCGGGAGCGACGAGCTCATTTCTGCGAGTTAAAAGGTGAGATGAAATCCTCAAATCCCGGTTCTGTTTATTTTCGTTGGCATTGTTTTCATTTCAATTTTATTTTTATTTTGGATGTTTGAGAGAGGGAAACTTTGTAGTGAGAGGTGTTTTTTTGGATTGATTAGCAGGGATAAGGTAATGCATCTTAACAAATATATTTACAAGTTAAATGAATTATAATTTTTTTATATCTCTATATTGTGCTAGGTCAGACTCAGAATAGTAAAACCAAGTTGGATTGGCACATTGTGATCACTGGCCAGTGGCCATGAAATATAAGAGACCTCAGATTTTATCGTTAGCTCGACACTGAAATCGAAAAAGATTATCAGATTTTATCGTTAGCTCGACACTGAAATCGAAAAAGATTATGAATATTCATCTTAAACACCTCGTCGGTCAACCTGAGTGAGGTGACACACTAGTCAGCCCGTGACATGAGTCAACGGGCACCCAATCCCAGCTCGAAATCCCTAGTTCGCCAGTCACCCAGCTTGTCCATACGAGAGGGATAACTACCAATCATCTTCAATAGGAAGATATCCTGACTTGGTCATCACAAATTACTTGAATGTATAAAGAGCTCACATGAACCTCAACTCGTCCAATGGATATATCCTTCAAAGATCTTCCCTGAGAAGTAAGCAATCTCATATCTTTTCATAACGACAGTAACAGGTGACCAACTAAGGAAATATATTAAGTTTGATTGAGAAATATTACCTTTTAAAGTCACAACACTAGGACCGTGATAAAGTGTATCAGCTAAGGAAAGCATCCTTGCATTGAAGGTAAACATGAACTAGGAAAAAGGTCTTTGCCTCGAGAATATATATAAGTCTTTAACCGCATAAGAGGGATCCGGTTTTTATGAGCAAAAAAGGTCTAAATTATTTATCACCAAGAACATTCTGTTTGTTCTTGATTTTTTTTTTATCAGGCTGTTTGTTCTTGATTTATTGCATAAATCACACATTTATTTCATTCATTTCCATATAATGGGGGCAGTTTGGTCTAGATGCATGTATCTATGTTTGGAGACACGTTCTAACACTTATATTTAAACTCATTGTAATGAAATGAAATGAAATGATATGCAACGCCTTATAAACAAAATTAGTATAATTTTATAAGTCTCCTCACTTTATAGTTGAGTAATTTCTCTTAAATAAGCAATTGGTCTGATTGCGTTTGAGCAATTCCGCAATTAGTATCAAATGAGTCCACTACGTACCGCCGATTGAGTGATTCTTCTACCCCTTTTTTTTGTAGGCCTGGGCCTGCATCACCAGTTTTGAAGAAGAATATTTTGAAAGCAAACTTAAGAAACAATAAGTACTTATTTTCAGTAACTATTAACACATACAATTATCACATTTTTATATAATTACAGTTAAAAATATGTGTGCTAATTTCACACATATTTGAACTGCTGTCACTTGATCTCGTTCAATTTTTAAAGAAATCTGAAGTTAATTGTCCAATTCCAAAACCTAAATAAACTATAAATGAGCAGTTTCCAATTTTGAAAACAATTTAACCGAAAACGGATGTCAATTTCGATTTCAGTTTACACCGTTGCACAATTCCAATTCAAATTCAAAAATCAAAATCGTCTAGTCAGGATTAGGATAATATCTACTTCCCAGTGGATAAAAATAAAGAGATCAAAATCTTGGTCAAAGAATTAGCGGTGGCCATATTGTGTAAGCATGCATCTCCTACTAAAACATACAAAGTGAGGTACATTCAGATATTGGCGTGCTCATACTATGCTAAGTCCAATAGGATATGATGAGAGCAAATTTCTTAATATGATTAAACCCCAAAAGTATACTTCAACACAACATCTGAATCCCAAAACTAGCAGAGTTAATTCTATGGGGCATTCCATTTAATAACTTTCAGCTGCACCAACCCTACAACTTGTGTGTGTTCATCCTACGGAGTTCACTGTGTTGGATAACAACCGTGTTGCCATCCATATTGGCGGACCTTCCAAATCAGCAGTGTTTTGGAGATGAAGAATCCAACACTTGAAATAATAATATGGATAAGTAATAGACATGATGAACTTTCACCGTAGATTGACCGTTCTGCACGGTACAAAAGAATATGCACAATCAATCAGATTTGTCAGTGAACTAAATTTGGGTTCTTTCTAGATGATGTATGATTAAGATCCTAAACAGATTTTTCACTAACACAAAGCATAGCTAAACTAATTTCCCAAAATAGCAGCATTGTGAAATACAGAAGACAAAAATGTGTACGTATTAGGTGCACTCTGCAACTCAAATGTACTTTTAATGGCTTAGTTGCAGATAAAATCACCGAGCAGGAGTGAATCTGTCTGTTGGTTCAAATTGCAAAAAATAATAGTAAAAAATTTGAGGTTTTGTTAACCAAGATTCAAAAGTTTAGATTAGATTGCAATTCGTGAAAGGGTTGTGATTTTATATGCAATTAAAACATTTTTAAATGGTATTAGTCATTTTACTCAAAGGTATAAATTTGTTAAGATTAGTTATTTTCACCGAAACGTATTAATTGTCTACAAATACTTGTACAGTACACATGGTGAATAAGGGTGATACTTAATATTAAAATGTGCAAGATGGAAAGTTCACCTTCTACGTATTTGGAGGCAACTACATTGCATCAAGGACTCTGATTCCGGCATTCTTGTCCCATTCTTCTGGAGGGGCAGCATCTGCCATCACCTTTTCCTGACCACGCCAAAGTATCTGATCCGAAGAAAGTGTTAATTTTTGGTCAGGACCTTTTGATGGTGTTATTTACGATTTATTTATGTTTCCTGTACTCTTAAGTTAATCATCATTGACTAGGGAGTTGAATTTGATGTATAGAAAAATAAGAAATTTACTCAATATCTCTTTTACGATATTCTTTATCAATCAAAGTAGTTGAGTGTATCACTTTTCCGGGTATTCTTAGAATCAACAGAATTATAGTGCGTTCTTGTAAGTTTTACGTATTTATCTTCTTTATTATATGATCTCACTGCATCACTTTTGTATGCAAAAACCTTGAGATGAACTGAAGCAACTCACCTTATCAATGACACCAAACTCTTTAGCTCTCGTTGAGTCCATATAATATGGCCTCCTCATCACCTTGGCCACTGTCTCTTCTGACTGATTAAATAACAAGCGGCAATGAGGATTTTTATTCACAAATAAAAATAATGAAAATAATTTAAGGTATCAACTCACATTTCCAGTGTGCTTTGCAATAAGCTGAACAAGAATATCTCTGTTTATTATCACCTACAAATAGAAGTCAAACAGTCATAGTCCAGAAAAGACGATTCAAGTCATTGTTGCATGTGAGAACATGTAAAAACGTCTGAACGAGTAAAACATTGTCAACACACCCTGATTCAAAATCCAAAGGGAAAATTTAATCATACAAATTTAACTGCATAAATGTTTGTTTCTTAGCGCGGATGTATGCAGCCCATTAGTTTGAATTATTAATATTCCTTATAGTGGTATTACTATCTCAATTCCTATTTTCTGACTAGCAAACACAGTGCATACTGAAACTTTCCTACAATGTAATAATAGGCAGCAAAGGAGCTCAAACTTGCCTCTTTTGCACGAATCAGAACATCACTAGCTGGCATTAAACCAGATGATGGAACACGGGGTTGTTGAATCATAGCTGAACAGAAAGCTTCTTCAGAAAAATTGCAAGAAAAAATATTTCTAACAAATTATAAACTCAAATTAAACACAACAAAGTCGGCACACCTTTGGCGTGTGGCATCATGAACCTTTGGCCTTTGGCTCCTGCAGAGAGCAAGAGGCATGCGTGACCGATAGCAGCTCCAACAGCAACTGTATGTATCTGCATACGAGATTCAGTATAAAAAAACACATAAGTTTGTAGGCAAGCACTAAATGTCATTTAAAGCGAGCAACACAAAGGGGAAAAAAAACTTGAAGTCAGGCATAGAATCTGATTACAGACATATCATCCATCCTTTGTCATAAGAAATAGCACAACTACTCTCTAAGTTACAGAAATTACTCATAAGGTATTGAGGTATGACTAAATTAGATGAGATTCTTGAGAAGGTAAGTTTTTCTCTGAAAAAATAGTAGAAAAATAATACACCATGTTTAAGACAACGGGCGGTGCTTGCATAAAAGTATGATTTTGAGAAAGTGATCCAATTTAGTGATTCTGAGAAACATAGCTTAATTTGAATTAAAAATAATAATAATAGCTTAATAGTAAAAGTGGTTAGTGTTTGCAAAATTTGTAGAAAGTAGGAAATGAGTGTTGCGCAAAAGGTAAAATAATTAAAAGCAAAATCAGCTAGAAGCATAACCTTTGCAGCTTTTAGATTTTGGATTCTAGGAGATCAATTTAAGCAGAAGCATTCGATTTGAAAACAATCAAATTAACTTTTCCAAAGCAGAAGCTGATTAAATAATCAGCTTTAAGATATTGAAAACACCCCCAACATACAGCTAGAAATCAGGTTTCTTGTTAATGAATCTGAAATGGGATTTATTAAGACCGCATCAACAAAGTCTTAGTTCCTGATGCTTGAAAATGATGCTCAACAAAACCATATAGCTTCCTAGCTCTCTTCTAAAGTAAAAAACAACCACAATTGGACCTCCAATATTCCTACTTTAGTCATAAAAATATTCATGGAAAAATCTTAAGATAAAAATAAAGTGGCACTCCTATATTCAACAACAAAATTAACCAAAGCAACACCACACCATTTTTCTCCAGCGTAGAAAACATCGAAAGCATCTTTACTATACACCCAAGAATGAGCAGCGAATACAGCTAAGAAAGCACCATTGAGATGCATGAGCAACAAGTAGCCATATGCCCATACATACAGAAAGCTCACCTCATTCTTCAGTTGCATCATAGCATCATAAATTGCAAAACCTTCGGTCTCCATTCCAACCTTACATTACCAAAGATTTTTCAAGGATTAGATAGAAAGTATGAAAGAACAATAAACTCGATGAGGAACTTTTAAGTAAAATAAATAATATAATAATACCAAAAAAAACCCAATGCTTCGAGGGCATAAAATACAAACTTGACCAATAATTAAGAACGAAAAAAAAGCTGCAATTGAGGAGATAAAAAAGGAAACGCAGTCAGGAAAATGAGACAGACAATTACAACAATAAGCAGACTGCAAATAGATTAAGTTGAAGAACTGTTAATTGGAGCCTAAGCTTGGTTTTCTCAAATAAGTTCAATTTCTAGAAAGTTTTAAACTTTTAATGACCTGGTCTGAGATTAGCTTAAACTGAAACGTTTCCTTTTTAAGGAACAATTTACATGTTAACTATGAAAACATGTTTTAACACTAAGCAGCAGTTTAATGTACCACATCCACATGTTATGAACATTACAATATCTCATTTTATCCTTTCGAAGAGAATGCACCAGTTTTTCAAGTGATCACATTCAGTAAAGATTTTGCATACATGTATAGTATAGGATGTACTCAGAGTGTCCAGGCGTACAGTCTTAAAGACAAATTTAGAGAAGACAAGTTATGTGAAGAAGCGCTGCAGACAAAAAAAATGGAATACAATACAAGACCATATATTCTGAATAAATTGTGAAAGCACTAGTAAATAATTACTTAAGGCTTACCGTTTCACCATCATCACGAGTGGTTCCAGTAGAGTTTATGTAAAGATAGATTGGTTCTTTGGGATCCATCCACTGTAGATACATTAACTCAGCTACAACAAGCTCGGTAACAGCTGGCACCAACTGAAACCCAAAAAGGTCCATATCATTTTCACAAACTAATTAATAGATTTTAAATGAAATTAATTAATAAAGTAAAAAATAAATGCTAAAGATCCATTATTTCAAAAGAATGCTTCAAGTTTCTTAATTATTTCGTAAAAATTACTTGACATAGTCAATCACACATCTGCCTACACTATATTCAATTTTTTAAATTTCTACAAGTACGGCAAATTACCACATTTATTTTCTGTCTTAGTTTCGCAATTACATTGCTTCAGAGACTTGAAAACAATGAAGCCCAATGGAATCATGACAAAGATAGAGGTGAAGAACCAAATGCACTAAGCCATGTACAGTTCGAGAATAAAACGAATGCATGCTTTTTAAGGAAAGATTTTATTTTTTTCCATGTTGCATAATGCACTGATGAAAAATTGCCAGTCAAACTATCCTACAACATAAAATGTCGCCATGTATAGTGGAAATTTGCAAATCTTATGGGACATGTAGTTCAGATATGTATTTTAGATTCTTCTTTCTTTTTTTCTTTTTTTTTTGATCAGTAAAGATAATTTTATTCAAAAATAAAAAAAGGGCATAAGGGATACCCATAACAAGTTTCTCATTTACAGTATCAGTAACCTAGAATTGAACTTGGATTTGACATCCAATCTCTAAAAGAACTATTACAAAAAGAGGTTTCTTTGATAGAAAACCAGCTCCATAATCTACTCTTCACCTTGTCTAACACTTTGTCCGCCTCCCACACCCTATTCTCGAAGATGATGGCATTTCTCCAATTCCACAATACTGTCAATACCCAAACAAAACAAATCCAGATTCCAGCAGCTTTATTCCCATCAAGAATATTTTAGATTCTTCTAGTATACTATGCTCCACACAGACTAAATTGAAGCTAGTTTTGATAGGAAATGTTATAAATTAATCATGCATTTATATGCTAATGGAAACAACTAAACTAATCACCTAAAATAAATAACAGATTCAAAGATTCATGTAAGCCTACTTTTTACAACCATGTTACGTCTCATCTATAATAATTTACTCTTAGAAAACCGCATCTTTTTTCAGAGGGGGCTCAAGAACGAATCATTTTTGGTGGTATATTAGTTTACAAATAAAAGCTTAGTTGGCAAGATATGGATTAGTGCAAGTTAGTTGGTAGATTGGACTTCCACACACCCTGGTCACATATAACATTTATCATATGGATCTACATTTTTCTAACTTCTTCCTATGTTGCTCTATTTCAACTCAAATCCTAATTTTACTTTTTCATCTGTCCCTAATTTGAACATCTCTATTTTCCATCCACTATGTTACCACTCGAAGTCGGGATCAACAAAAGCTAAAATAACAAAGAGTAAAGTCAAACCACTAACCGGCATGCCAATGTATACTATTCTTCCATGCAGCAGCAATGAGGGTAAGTCTGGTGGAGGTCTTCTTGGTCTATGCTCATTGTACGAAACCGATCTCTCCACCTGTTACAAGAAACAAAGTTAAACATACTGAGCAAAGCGTTGAGTCAAATTGTAATATTCGCCCTAAAAATTACATTATCGATATGACATATTTTAATGTGGAAGAACCCTAACTCTTGATTGTGCTAGGTGATTATATCAGTTAGTTTCTCATAACATCCATACACTTGGCTTATTTATGAGCATGGGCAAATGGTCAGACAAGTTTTTAATTTCCAAGTCAATGAAAAGGTTGAATGGAGTTACATGCCAAGGCAGTACTTTTATTTGCCTTATATTTGTGACTTTGTGCTAGTGTGCAAGTGCATCAACCCCAATCCCACTTCTCTTGCATTTCAACAACTGCAATAGAGATAGTGGATCACTGAAGACTATGGGGGTGCTTGCTTCAAAATTCTTCAATGGAAATGAAAATGGGTATGAACATGTGGTAAGTGTGTTTATTAATGAGAGTAAAAGATGATCTACTGACGTTCATAAACTTTGTACTAGGCTATGAATCAGAATAAGTTAACCATTACCCCTTTTTGGTTAACTATCACCCCTCCTATAATCAGAGCCCCTCAATCATTCCAATATTCCTTAATCAACAATCATTTCATTTATCTACCTGTGCTAAAATTAGAGTCAAAACACAAAGAATGTAATCATCTTTCTCCCATTGAATGATTCCATTATCATTCCCATTAAAGGATTTGAACCATGCGCCCCCTAACATTATGAAGAAATGAAAAAGTTAACACAGCATAGTACAAAAAATTAAGATGTCATGCTTTTAAACCCCGTTAACCCTTCACATCTCTTATTTCCTTCCTAAATGTCAGTGAAAATAAATTACCAAATAAGCCCAAATTTAATTCCCTTAACACTTCACAACATTAACTAATAAATTCTCCAACAATTCCCGGAGAGAACTAATAAAATCCTGGAATTTAAAGCACATCCACACACACTCACATAAGCAGGTATGTTCTGCTGAAACTTTGTGCGGTGAAAAATTGGGAATTAAATACCTGAGCAGGGGTAGCCATTAGCTTGGGGGAATCAAATACGTCCAGAAACGGCGGCGTATCAGAGTTTTTGGGTCTGTTGAAGAGCAAATCCGGAGAGGTGGCAGCAACAGAAGCGAGCCTCGATAGAAAGGGGTCCTTAGGGTTAATAGGAGGCATCGGAATCTTAGAGCTGTTAACTGCACCGAAACTACGCCGTTTAGGAGATGGTACGGAAGAAGATGAAGAGCAGGAGAGAGATGAAGCCATGGGCATCCGTAAACAATTAGCCATGGATTTCGACTGGATATTTTGAGCTCTACGTTTTGCCTTTCAAGGGGCAAAACGACGGAGAGGATTAGTAGACGATGTAATGAATTGGAAGCTGCAACCGTGATGAAAATTATTCTTCTTATTATTTTTTTAATTTAATAAAAATATTTTCGTGACAGGAGTGCAGTGTCTTCGTAACCGAAGCGGTGATCCAACCGAACTGGCCACCAGTTGGCGGTTCAACCAGTGAAATAACTCATACCTATATCTTTTTTAAATATGTCCTATGTAATATGCAACACTAAAAAAAAAAAAAATCTACACTTAAAATTAAACTTCTCCCCAATTTTTTTTATCAACAAATTAAACATACCACTGGTCCACCACCAAATCTATACCCATATTCAATCAAATAGTCCATCCCATAAACCCAATCATAATTGGGCCCAAACTTTAATAAATAAATAAAGGTCCATGAAAATTAAAAAGGAAAAAGGGTTGATTAGGGCTGCTAGGGCATATGGTGAGGGGCTAGTTGACAGGCGTGAGAGAAAAAAAAAACAGAGGAGAAAAAGGGGAGAGAAAGAAAGAGAAAGGGAGAAGTAGAGTTTGTATGCTCATTTTTTCACCATTTCGCCTCAAGTTTTGAAAAAAAGTTAAGAGATGACGTCTTTTTTATTTTGAATCGTAGTCTTTGTGAGGGAAGGGAAGTCATTTGGCGATTCAAGGTGGCCGCGCCAAGGCCAATAACAAATGCCATGGTGTGGTGAAAATGTCGAAGTCAAACGTGATATTTTTTCTTAGAATTAACTTTTCTGTGAATCTCTGTTGTTCTGTAATTTCAATTTGCATGGTTGATAGAAGAAATGATTTAATATTTAATTATTTAAAAAAATGAAGAAAACCAGTTCATCTGGTTCAGCGATTTGCCAGTTGAACCGGTTTTTCCCAATTTTGACCGGTTGAAACCGGTTCAACCTGAAAAATGGTTTTAGGGGTGTTTTCGATCTGTTTGTCGGCCGGTTCTCGGTTCAACTGGTTGAACCAGCCGGTTCGAACCGGTTATGAAATCACTGCTCTCCCTATATAAGGCAAACAAAATGTGCTGAACATTTCTCTTTTGTATGTAGTTATCCCTTATATTACTACGGATTTGATCATATACCCGTAGGTGGACA
This sequence comes from Stenogyne calaminthoides, assembly GCA_037126765.1. Classification (NCBI taxonomy): domain Eukaryota; kingdom Viridiplantae; phylum Streptophyta; class Magnoliopsida; order Lamiales; family Lamiaceae; genus Stenogyne; species Stenogyne calaminthoides. The sequence continues at coordinate 6,540,994 of JBBCBC010000031.1, read as the reverse complement.
CAAATTTATATGTCTACCGCTTACGTGGCGCGCCACATATGCAAGATCTCACTATCATTTAATTAAATTTTTTAATTAATTCAATCTTCTCATTAATTATATAAACCTGAACCCTAAACTATGAATCCTAAAGCATGAACCATTTGAGCCGAGTGAATCATGAACCACTCGGGTCGGGTTCGGGTTGGGTTTGGGTCGCGTAATTTTTTTATATATAATTAATGAAATTATATTTGTAACATGCTTAAATGTGATTTAAATAATGATCCACCCACGTGTTAGTGTTAATGTCCTAGAGACAATCCATTGTAAGGACATATTACTCAGATAATATTCAGTATTAGTTTAATATTATTGTTTGTTTAATATTAAATGTATGACGTCACACTCATCAGAATATTATGTTTGATTGTTTGCATTTATTCTTATATGTGTTCCCTTGAGTCACTGTTGTCATTGAGTGAGTAAGAACTCGGATGACTTAAGCATGATTCTTAAATAGTCCCAATCGAGGATCATCAAGAAAGGGATATTGATGATGCACTGGAGATTGGTGTGTGATCTGCATCATACTCTTAGAGAGTGTAGTAAGATCTCACTTACTACGAGATACTAGGTATCTCATGATGGATGCACAAATACCTTAGAGGGTATTGGTATACCCATCCGAGAAACTGTTTGATGTAGTTTCACTATATGTGTCTACGGGTGTCTCGGTTAGTGGGAGCGATGCGATACTCCTTTGACTTGAGGTCAATACGCACGACATGTGTGGAGTGATGAACTTTGACCATGACCGACACTTGCACCCGTCTATGGGTAGATATGACTTGGATTGGGTTCATCACGAAGTGCATGTGCGTGGTAGTTGAGCCAAGAAAAGAATTCATTCCTCAAAGTGGATTTAGAGAGAATATTCATCTTCTCATCATAATTGGATCTAAGTCATTGATCAATGCACGTCAACTTAAACTTTGTGACTAAGTGTGACACTAATGATCAATTAGTGATTTGAGATAAATTGATTAAGTTATTTGAATAGACACTTCATCATGTTCAAGACTAATCGAGTATTCGTGAATGAAAGGAGGAAATCACAATATAAACCTAAACCATGAACCATTCAGGCCGGGTGAACCATGAATCATGTGGGCCGGGTTCGGGTCGAGTTGAGTTCGGGTCGGGTACATATTTTTAATATAATTAATGAAATTGGGTAAAATATGGAATATATATAAATAAGAAGATTGAATTAATTAAATAATTAAATAATGGTAGAGACTTTGCATATGTGGCGCGCCACATTAGCGGTGGACATATAAGTTTGTGTCCATCTGCGGGCATATGATCAAATTCATATATCACTAATAGAGAGTTCATTTTGATGATGTGTCATTTTGTGGTTAATTTAGATGATGTGCCATTTTGAGGTTAATTTGAATGAGTTGTCACATTTTATTGTATCGATGTGTCATTTTTCTATTGGTTTGTAATTAATATGTGGCATTCATGTGATATTTTAATGTGTAGTTTAATTAAAAAAAATTACAATAACTAAGGTTTGAATATTGCACCTCTTACATCATATTTATGCGTAATTGCACTAACCAACTAAATTATCACTGAAATTGTATCTAAACCACCTAGCTATTTTGTGTTGCACTAAACTATACAAACTATTATTTTATTACATTTAAATCACCGAACTAATTTTTCAATTCAATTTTTATCTCGATTTTAAATATGCACCACACGTGATTTTTAAAAAGACATTTTCGTTAATTTTTATATACTACGCACAATCTTTTTTCCACATCTATACTACAACTGATTTGCAAACTTTTTCTTCCTCAATTCTCGGTTTTTTAAGTCTGAAGAAAGATTTTAAAAAAAACACTCAAATTTAAGTTAGAGATTCATGAATCAATTGCAGAATATGTAGAATTTGACACAATAATTTTATTTCAACAACTGTTTAAGTAAGTATACTAATATACACCCTAAACAAGTATTAATTCATGTTTAGTGTATTTATGCATATACTTATATTTTTTATTGTTAAATATATTATATAGTATGAATATAATTTTTTTAATTAAAGAATCGCGTAATACGCGGGCATTAAACTAGTGTACTACTAGTGTAGAACTTGTGTATTACATGGGATTTTAAATAAATTAAATTTTTTAAGTTATAATAATATATTTTTCTATGAATTTTAAATTTTAACATTTGTCATTTTTGTATAGCAACTTATTAAACAATATTGTAATATAATTTAGTATTATAAGATAAAATATAAATTAATATAGATGTAATTGGTTTGTACAATAAATAACCATTAAATAAAAACACGTATAATGAAAATAATTTTTTTTATTCACTTAAGATTCTTGGAAACTTCTTTGAAAACAACATTAATTATAGAGCTAGAGGGTTTTTCATCATCATCAAGTAAAAGTATTTTCAATCTCTTTTGACTCTTCACCCTAAAAATCACAACATATAGTTGGTCGTGTATAAATACAGGTCTTGATAGGAATAAACCAACGTTGGATAGAGACTGACCTTGACTTTCTCTTCACCAGGTTTTTAGACAACAATGTTCATTGATCGTCTCAACAACTTTATGAGTTGAAGCAAAAATAGCCATATCATCAAAATACATCGGGTCGGAAAAATTATTGGCAATTGATGGGTAGAGAGAATTTACTATTGCCTCAATGGGATTCGGTGCATCCATTATTAAATTTTGTTCTAAAATTTCAATTTCTCAATAACCATCATTTAATTCTCCAACATCTCCATCACCAACCTTCAAAATTCAATTAAAAAATTCTCGAAGTTGAGCATCAGGTTCATCACTACTCGAATCACTTGACTGTAATCTCATATTTCGTGTAAGTCTAAGTATCTTGAAATAATGATAAAAATCTGATTAAAATGATCAAAACAATAATGATAAAGAATCTGATTACATATAACTAATCATTCATATTTCTTTATATACACATAATAATTGAAAACCATAAAATACACCTGATTATGTGAAAACAACCTATACATTCGTTCTTGAGTATGCAATGGTTGAAATTATTATCATATATATATAAGGAAAGAATTTATAATTTATTTATTTGTGACTAATTTTGGGCCTGGTTACTTGCCTAGTTGCCTTCTTATTTGTAATAATTTTGGGTACTATTAAATAATTATTATAATAGAAATGTTTGTTTAATTCAATATATCCCATAAAATTCGATCATAAATTCCTTAAATCCTAATAATTAATTTAATGATTTCATGGCCTCAGACTAAAGTAGAGTGATTGGATCTCATATTTTTTTAGGAGGGATTAAGTTTTTTTATAGTCTAGTAATTTTGCTTCGTTTTAAAATTGATCTTGATTGTTTTGACTTTTTGATTTTGGTCCTGTAAGTTATCATTTTTTTTAGATTGATATTTTAATCTGTTATAGCAAGTCACCAAAAAGGTAACCGTCACCAATGTAATTTTTTTTTCTTTTAACTTAGAAATGCCACTAAACTTTTTTAATCTTAATAATTTTGGGTCGAAATTTTTCTGCGTATTTTTTTAGGAAGAAAAAGTGGTTTTCTGCATATTTTGGTTTATTTTTTGATTTTTCGGTCAGTTTAGACCTGACTCAAAACCCGATCAAAATTATCAGGACTAAAAATGTTTAAGTAGCGTTTCGAAATTAAAAGAAAAAAATAAAATAATTACACATGTGACGATTACTGGACTACAAAAAATTTAATCCCTTTTTTAGGATGTACTAAAATAGAATTACACATGGGATGACATATATGATTTTTTTTAATGACATGGATATCAAACTTCTCATAGAATGACACATAGATTAAATCAATATGGAATTGACACATCATCAAGAAAAAAACTCCCTATTAGTATATAGGGTGATATACTGTTCGAGTAGAATATGGATTAATATTGATGGAAAAGTTGAGCTGATGAAAATTGACTATACACATGAATTTTGGGTAACCCCATTAATTTTTCCCTCAAAATGCTTAATTAATCCATTGGTTCAAAAAAAAAAGTTCACAGCCATGTATGAGTTTGGGTTGGATAATTTTTAAAAGTTTCACTTTTAAGTTTTTACTCAAAATTAATGACTTTTTACTTGAAAAATAGTATCATTTTTTTTCTAAAATATGATTTTTACTAAAAAGCGATAATGTGTTTTTAGTTAAAAGTAAAATCTTTTTCTTAATTATTAAAATGATACATTAAACTAATTATATATATTTATAAATGCAAGTAACTTATTTAACTTGAATACTATTAATTTACACTTAAAAAATATCATTTTAAATAAAGACTTTTGTCACGTACTAATCGAAAATTTAAAAGTGCTTATGGGTTTAGTGAAAAAATGATTTTTTTTTATTTAGTTGTTAGTGCACCAAGCACCCAAATATTCTACGAAATCGTCAATCCACCTTATAACTCCTATAACTCCAAATTCTTTCACAAAGAAAATCGAATCTAGATCTCCAACTCAAATGAGGAGCTCAGTGGCCAGGTGGGCTAAGCCACCTGGCAGTGAAAAATGACACGTGATTTTACCAAAAAATATTATCACTTTTTGAAATGTGATATATTTTCAAATTAAAAATGCTTAACCCGTTGGATCTAGCCTCCAATCATGAATGATTTTTGGGTTGGATACTTTTTGTAATTAACTATGTTTCTCTCTTACAAAATTTTCATGTATATTGGGCTGGGACAAAATAAGCCCACCGTACATACCGTTCTCGAGAGAAGTAAAGAATATATTGATAAAACACACTTTCATGAGACGTCTCACCATGAAACGGAATATAATTTTGGTATTGATGTTCTAACATTTTAGGAGTGGTGGATGTTGATTTATGCTAGAATTTAGTCCGTATCATATATGAAACCGTCTCAACAGAATTTTTGTCTACATTGGTTAAGGCCAGTTTGATAATTGATGTTTTTAGCACAATGGGTTTGAAATTTAGGGAATTTTATGTAGAGTTGGTATTGTTGCGTCAAACAATAAAATAATTGGATTTAATTTTATATCAAATCAATGTATATAAACTGAATGCTATATTATTATTGTCATCACGTGTAATTATAATAATTGAATAATACGACTTATGCTTTAAATATATTATAGTGTAAAGAAATACAATTTGATCATATTAGAAAGTGTGGTGGTAGGTTTATATATATTGTAGTGTTGGTTTTAGATAAATTAGGATTTCAAAAGCCCAAAGTAGAGCCTACTTTTAAATTTGTAAAACATCACCTGCGTTTGCTTTGCTTTATTAGGCATGATAGACAAATTTGTACAGTCCAATAATGTGTTTGGTATGTTGGATTTTGGCCCAGGATAAAACCCCAGCCCGGTACACAAATATCGAATTATCACGCTTTCAAGTGAAAATTGGTCGGGGGTGGGGTAAAGATAAACAAATCCGCCTGATTCAACCAAACCAAACAAATGCATTGTTGGAAAATGAAATGACCCAGAACAATACAATTATAATTATATCACCCTTAGTCTTATTGTTAGTGTTTAGCCTTATTGTGTTCGTGTCGTGTTAGTGTCAACCCGATAAGTTTGAATTTAAAATATTTTATTATACATATGACTTGATATTTTATAATTTTATTAGAAATTTTTATTTTTTATCGTGTCTTATCGTGTTAACGTGTATTATCGTGTCATATCGTGTCGTGTCATATCGTATAATATCAAAATTTTAATATATATTCTATTTTAAAATTTATTTATTTTTCTTATCGTGTCATATCGTGTCGTGTCGACACGAAATTTTTTGTGTTCGTGTCGTGTTCGTGTTTGGCCTTATCGTGTCATGTCACTATCATATCGACACGAAACACGACCCCGATAACACGAATTGCCACCCCTATCCCTGTCTATCCTATCTAATGATATGATATAAATGAAATCGGTATATTCCTTATCAACATTATGTTTTGCTAAAGGTAGATTTGATTACAACACAACAATCAAACTAATAACCTTGAACTAGTAACCACTGATTGCAATAGTTTTAGCCACACTACAAGAAGTATTGAAGAGTTTGACATATACAAAAAAAAGATCTATTATAAATTAGAGATAGTAAAACACATTTTATTGCAAAGATTATACTTGCTGGTGAAGTTTGTAAACATAGTAGTAGAAAAGGAAATTAATATGTTAAAGAAGGAATTAATGGTGGAATTTGTTTTATTTAGGGCCGGTTTGGTTGACGATAATGAGATCAGGCTTCCCATCCTCTGAGGAGTGTGGCCCTGGCGACGCGATTAACGCCCAAGCTAAAGGCACCCATTCGAAGATCACAATTATGGGACTTACACATCTCTTTTACATCTTTGAAACCCCTCGTCATATATGTCTTAAGCTCCGCATTCACTTTCTCCTCGTCCCACATGAACCCTTGTATGTTCTGCATCCATAACAGTAGTTAATATATAGAGCCCGTTTGACTAATTTATCTTAAACATCTTATAAGTTTTATTAGCTTATAAGATGTTGAAATGTTTTGCTAAATAAACTTATAAGCCCTTTGATAATTTAAATCAAGGCCTAACAACTTATAAATTGTAAAAAACTTATTTTAAGATCTTATAAGTTTTTTTTTTCAAACAAATTCACTGAGCGTTTAAGGAGCTTATAAGCTGAGCCAAACAACTCATAATTACTCTTTTTTAATCACATGAGGTTGAACTGAGATATTATAAACTGTACCTGAACCCACTCAAAATAACTCACTGTAACACCCCCTGAATTTGCATACACATCTGGAAGAACAACAACTCCCTTCTTTGACAATATCTGCATTCATTACATAACATACACCTAATCAATTATCTACTTATGCACATTTTGAACACAAAATTAATCAACTAGCTAATAATACAACTAACCTCATCAGCCTCTGGATCAGTGGGATGATTAGCTGCTTCAATTATGAATTTGGCTTTGATGTCTTTTGCATTTTCTCTATTTATAACTCCCCCCAGAGCTGCAGGGATTAGAATGTCACAATCCTCAAGCAAGACGGCATCGGCATCCAAATGATCCGCACCGTTAAATCCCTTTACTCCGCGGTTTTCCTTCACATGCTTAACAAGACTGGGTATGTCAATCCCATTGCTGTTCTTTATAGCTCCAGTAACGTCGCTAATTGCAACTATTTTCCCGCCTTGTTCGCTGATGAGTCGAGCAGCCCAAGAACCGACGTTTCCGAATCCCTGATATGTCAATTAGTAGCATTAGCATCCATATTTGAAATGATTATACATCAACTATATATATACTGTTTGATTTCCACCTGTATAACAAAACGCTGCCCTGCAATGCCTTTCCCATACTCCTTAAGCAGAGCTTCCGTTGCAAAAAGTACACCTCTCCCTGTAGCCGCATCTCTGCCAAGGGATCCTCCCAAATCCTGATCAACGACGCACATTAATTATATACGTTTTTTTACTACAAGAAAATTGACCTAGAGTGACAATATTCCAGTCATTATAGCTACTCTAGCTAAAAAGTCTTCAAAAGATAGGAAAAAAATCTTTAACGACACGACACTTCTCACTAAAGATAGTTTCCTGTCATTAAATATTTTTAGCTAGGGAAACTATAATGACAGGATGGTGACAGAAATGCTGTCACTAAAAGTCAATTTTCTTGTAATCAAGAATATCATATCGGCTTGAAAATCGTTCACACTTACAATTGGCTTCCCCGTGACCACCGCAGGCGAATAGCCGTGAAATTTGGAGTACTCATCCAGTATCCAAGCCATCGTCTGTCACACATTATTCAATGACCTTAAGTTTATTTATTGTTAAATTTCATTCCCGTATTGATTTTGATACGATACCTGTGGACCAGTGCCCATATCGGGCGCTGGGACATCGGTGTGGATTCCAATGAGGTCATGGATCTTCTGAGTGAAGACTCTGGTCAATCTTTCAAGCTCGGAGACGCTCAGCTCCGAAGGGTTGCATCCTATCCCTCCTTTAGCGCCTCCGTACGGTATGTTGGCCACCGCGGTTTTCCATGTCATTAATTGTGCAAGCGCATTCACTTCGTCCGGCTCCACCTGCACCATTCGTCGTGATACGTATATAACTTCATCACAAACAACAAACAGGACATAACTCAACTGCCCAACTAGCTATTTCAAAGGAAATTACCTCCGGGTGGTATCTAATGCCTCCTTTCATCGGGCCTCTAGCATTGTCATGTTGGACCCTGAATCCAACAAAGGATGCTAAGCTCCCATCATCTTTTGGAATCGTACATTCAACCTGCATATATATAATTTTGTAGGAAATTAAAACAAACAGTTGATAAGCCAAATTAACCTGCAGAAATGGAGTAAAATTCACAAATCATGCAGTTTGGTTCCGTAAGATTTTTTTCATGCGGTTTTGGTCCTTCAGTTACGAAATCCGTTAAGTACAACTGCACTTTTGATCCCAAACCTTGTCCAGCGGGACCAAAACTGATGAAAAAATGGTTTTTGGACCAAAGTGGTGGGTGTTGGGACAAAAAACGTGAGGTACTGTGTCCCTTGGAACCAAAAATGAATTTTACTTGCAGAAATGTATGTGAAATACAAACCTTAATTTCTCTAAATGGGATGAGTAAACTGGTTTGGAGCTTTGAGTCGAGGCCTAAGAGGCGAGCAGCAAGCTTGAAGTTTCTGTTGGTTGCAGCTAATGCATTCATGATTAATTCAACTCCTAATTACCTGAATCAATTCCAACACTTTTAATTTGATCACATAAATTATAATTGTAATTCATTCATCGACATTGTCACATATGCTATAAATAAACATTTAATTCAACCCAGGGTAGCTGATAGCAGACCTTAATTTGACCAATATCTGTATAGTTGAAGGCCGAGTCATCATTTATTCAATCATCTTATCCAATACATTTTATCACATGCTGATGCTATTATTTAATTTGGGGTGCAATGCTGGTGGACATGCACGACTTTCTCATCCTGACCCTCTTTTTTTTTTTTTTTTTTTGTCATCCTGACCCTTGAGAATATTAAAATGGTGTCATCAATGCTCGAGTTTGAAGCTTAATTTTAGCTATCTATCGATATAATAATTTATTTAGTCACGAGCGCAACACTTCAGTGCAACTGATGCACAATTAATATTGTTTATTAAAAATAAATAATATTATTAAGTAAAAACAATTAATGTTGACCAAGTAATATCATTTACAAGGCAAAGTCTCGTGTGCAGCTGGTGCATGAATCTAAAATTTATGCACTCGTCTCAATCCTACTCATGTATCCATAGAATATGACTAATATATTCAATGGATCAAGTATTTTTTTATATGGGTCATTCAGTTGCATGAGTGCACGGTGCACTTGGATGCACAAGAGACTCAATCTATTTATAAATATACTTGAGTTCCTGACAACATATATCTATATATACACATTTGAGTTACATTGTAAAACTAGTGTATAGAATTATTTGTCTTTTAGTCATGTATATTCTCCTCAATTGAGTGCGGCGTTTTTTTTTTTTTTTTTAATAAAGGAGTGTAACTTTGGTTGAAAGTTGAAACACAAGATCATGTTTGAAGTTCATCACGCAAGTCGCACGTGGATTATCTTAATTAATACACAACTAGCTAGCAACCAATTGATTATTCTGATCTATGTATAATGCAAGTTATGTCGTGCATTAATATGATTAATATGACTATTTCTATTGTGCATTAGGTGAGCAGTTCAATTTAAGTGTATTTTTTAAATATGTAATTTTTTAAATGAAACGTTCAATTTGGTATATTTAGTGCATATTATATAAGACTTGTGATCAGAGATTCGATTTGACATCTCTCTCTTTAAGGATCTCCAAATTAAATCTTGTTGATATAGAAGAAAATTGCCATTTTTTCACCCAGAATACGGCCAAGATTTAATGGAATGGCCCAAAAGAGTTGACTATATGGCAATTTATATACTTGCAATTAATAAAATACATGGCATCCAGCCATCAATCTTGTCCCAAAATAACAAAAAAAAAAAGTCACCCTTCTTATATGTAATAAATACGAAACGAGGTTGGAGAGAGTTAAGAGAGAGAATTGATATGAAAATTGAAATTATGGATAGATGATAATGCATATTATAATCTCCTAATTTTTTAAAATTTTCAAGACTATACCATGCAGCAAATATGACTCAAACCCAATTCAAAGTATGTACACATAATTTGTTTTAAGGGGGAAAACGTGTTAACATTAGAATTAACTAAATAAAGTGGAAGCATAGGATTTCTTTTTTAGTAGATGGTGATGACGTGTGAGTTGGGAATATTCTTTTTATGAGTTCATTCATATAATCATAACTGAAGGCTCTAATCTAATTGCGTGGTTAAGAAACAGTAGTAATATGGTAATTAGCACATAAAAAAAACGACAGTAAACTGATTTGGAAGCAAGTATATATATATATATATATATATATATATATATATATATGTATACCTTGAAAATTAGTGAAAAATTAAAGTTGAGCTGCAATTGATTGCTGCAGTTACTCCTGAAGAAATGAGAGCTCAAAGTGAAAGGGAGAAGAAGTTAAGTGGAATACTGGCTTAGCTTAAATCCACAAGACTTGGGTCACCCATATATATACACACATCTACACGTGTGAGTTACGATGACGATATATATATGCTTTAATTTAGTGGCTAGAAATTCGGAAAAAGATGTGATTGTGATAGTGATATATTATAGAATAGGAATAGGAATAAGAATAAGAATGGAGCCTCCACGGTGTAGCCGAGTAGTAAGACATGCGGTGATGTGAGAAGAAATTCGCCGTGTCATTAATTAGTTGATTTGGTAGAATATGATGCGCCTTATGATATTCAACTAACAAACAAGAGATTGTACAAACAAATACTACCTCCGTCCCGAAAGACTTTACGTCAATTTATGGCGCAAAGATTAAGAAAAAGATATAATGAGTGGAGCGTTAAGGGTAATTTTGTAAACTATTATGTATCAAGTAAATAAAGTAGTTTGATTGAATATATGAGTAGGTTCCAAAGCAATGACATTTTGTATAAATATGTGAATATTGTGTGGATGAAGTTTAGTAACAATTTTTTTTTTTGGTATACAAAGTGTTGTGGGACGTCCCAATAAAGAAAGTGTGCAAAAAATTTTGGGACGGAAGGAGTAATACTTTTGGTTGAGTTTTTAGAGGGAGAAGATGCTTGGTCAAATGACCTAGGGTGCGTCTGTTTTAAAACTTTAAAAAGAGCTTTAAAAGCACTTATTTTTAAAGTTGTTAGACACAATTTTTTAAAAAAAAATAAGTGTTTCTATATTTCAGTTGAGTCTTAGACTTTTATTAGTGCATGTGGTTGGCGAGGTCACCCTTCCGCGTGAGTCGAGTCGGGTACTAACTGTGCCAGGTAGGTCCTCGTCCGCCGGTTGGTCGGTATGATGATCGAGATGGTTGCTTGCCCAGGCGGGTACGGCAAGGTGGTAATGAGCTGATGTGGTATGGTGACTTGCGATTGACCTCAGGTCTTCTGTCGAGCTGGCGAATTAGTTCGCATTGTCCTTATGTTTTTGGTTGGTCGCCACTGTTAACTGGTCAAACTCGTGCACTTAGTGTCATGGTGTTGACTTGGTATAACACTACGATTCTTTAAAAAATTATAAAAAATTGTTTCACGGATTGAATTATGTTACTTCTCTTTCACAAATGTCTACTACTCTAACATTTTTCTCAATTTATACCCCGCTTTGTTGAAGAGCAAAAAACAAATAAAATAAGAACAAGAATGGAATATGATTCCTATTTGTGTCCCTCGACCATGAACAAAAAGAATCATGAATTATTGGTATCAGCTAGGATGACGTGGAACCCCCAACCCTTTGTCTCTCTAATACGTGAATCCGATGCGATTACCATTCCCTCTACTCTTTCCCTACTCCTAAAATTCCAATTTCATTAATCCATCATCCACCACAACTTTATTTTATACCTCGGGTATGTTTTGAAAAACTTAAAACCGCTTCCAAAATCACTTATTTTCAAAAGTTGTGAGAGTGAACTTTAAAAATAAGTGCTTCTAAAAGTTGTTTTAAATGGGTGTATTGAAACACTTAAAACAACTTTCAGAAACATTTATTTTCAAAAGCACTTATTTGAAAATAAGTGCTTCTGAAAGCTGTTTAAATGTTTCAAAACACACCCTAAGTGATTCAAAACACAACCTTCATCTATCAACAATTACTCTTTCTTCCACTTAATTATTTTCTTTAAATATATAACATTCCGGCCTCCATAAACATGACAGAATATATAAATCAATTTCACCAATTATATTTTATCGCTATTAATTATTTCATTCAAAAATATTAATAGTATTACTATAAAGTGGCACCTTAAAATTATTTTAGACCAACACAATCTACATATTTCCCTCGTATCATATTGTTTAACGCTTTTTGATTTAATTTATTTCAAGATGATTATCATTTTTGCTATTTTCCACAATTATTTCCAATTTAGCCCTAAAAATCTCTTATTTATGAATAATATAATTTCACTCACACACCCTTTCTCCCCTCTTATCTTTTATTGGAGGATAAATTTGTTAAAAAAATATATTCTTTAATTTTATACAAAGCCTAAAAAGTAACAAATAATATGAAATGGAGTGAGTGAGTGTTATATGGCTAAATTTTGTATGCATCCAAGTGTACCGTACATTATAGAATCATGTAACTTGTTATACTAAAAGATGCAACTTGTTTATACTGAACCGTGCAATTATTAATATGAAAAAATAATTACACAATTTAGTATAAATAAACTACATCTTTCAGTAGAACAAATTGCATAGTTCTAAAATACACTTTAAATAAACGGTACACTTGAATATATAAGAGTTAGTGTGTTATATGTATGTGTATGGTTGGGGATTTGATTTGATTATATTCCATTACGTAATTGATTCCATAAGGTAGCTACTAGCTAGGTAGCCATTTTCCCACAAACTCATTCATCTTGTAAATGAAGCTACTGTATCATGTGCAGCTACAAATCACATAAAGAATCCCATTACGCCATCAATGCCTTTTTCCCATTTTTAGTCATATTTCACGACAAAATTGTGTTCAAAACTACACTACTATTATCCTCTACGTTCTCCATTAATGTATACTATCCTTATCGATCTCGACTAATCATGTAATGTACTCCCTCCGTCCCAATCTTTAAGGTTTTCTTTCCATTTTTTTTGTCCCAATCTTTAAGGTTTCTTTCCTAAAATGGAAATACACTTTATTACTTTATCACATCACTTTATCACTTTATCACATAAAATATTAATAAACAACTCTTTCTACCCCCAACTACCCATCACTTTATCACATAAAATACTAATAAACAATTCTTTCTAATCACTATTCCCATAAATCCTTATGAACAGTCAAAAAGCCTTAAAGAACGGGACGGAGGTAGTAATTAATTATATATGATGATATTAAAATAACAAAAACTAATTTAAGATGGTTTCATGCATGAGACGAGATATAACTAAACACAAATCAACATTCATCTCTCTTAAAGTGTTAAAAAGTCCACGTCCATATTATTTTTCGTCATACCATGAGACCGTCTAATACAAATGTGCCTCTATTAAAATTTCGTTATGTCCCTCTTTTACCCTCCTCAATTTGAATTTGCTCAAGGATAATGTGCATTAATTTATTGTATATTTAAGGCAAAAAAATTGTTTATATATATGATTATGTATTATTAATTCTATTTTGATAATTTTATTTTATTTTGATTAATTCTATGTGGATCTCTAAATTTAAATTTAATTTTGATTAATCATGTAATTAATTATATAGGAGTATTTATTAATTCTATGTGGATCTCTAAATTTAATTTGTTAATTTTATTTTGGATTTCATTATTTGAATATGTTATAAGTATGTATTATTAATTCAACTTAAACAATAATTATTTTAAAATACAACTTAAATGTAGTATAAAAATTCAAATTGATTTAAACCCTCAAAAATCTATAAGATATAATAAAGTGGGCACCCAAACGTTATCTTTTATCATCTGAGTAGGTGCAAATGCAACGAGTGCTTCTTTAGAGATTCTTTAGAGATTCTTTAGTTCTATGGAATCCTCCTCAGGATCTTTTGGAATCCAACTTAGCAAAGCATATAAAAAAGATTCCCTCTAAATTATAAGCCTTCTTACTATAGAAATAGATAAATAAAAAAGCAAGGGGGCCTATGCGCCTATCTCAGTAGCTCTATGGCTATATATTCTATTTTTAGGTTTGTATTTATATTATAATTTCACGCCCGGTGAAACTTATTCATGCTATAAAATTAATATTATTTCACTTACAAATTGATATCATTATTTTTATAAACTGATATCACTACTCTTAAAAACTAATACATATAAAATTTACTATTATGATATCAATTTACAAGTGTAACGATATTAGTTGTTAAGTGTTGTGATTAATTTATAATTGTAATGATATAAATTTTATACAATGAACAAGTTTCATCGGAGCCTTGTTTTTATAATTTTATTCAATACAAGGATCATATGGCATGCATTCACCTTTCTTCAATAATTAAAGCTTACAAATATGAGAGAAAAATCCTTCTCAATAATTAAAGCTTCAAGTAATAAAGGCTAGACACTATATTTGTGGGATGTGGTGTGAAATATTCAACCAAATATTTTCTAAATCTTTATTTTAGTTAACTTAAATTCATATTAATAAATACGTAAAGATGATGACGAATGGAAAGTTATTAAGATTGAAGAAGTGACTCAGGTTGAATGAATTCAAAGTATGAGGAACGATTACAAGTTTTGGAGAGAATTTTTCTAATGGAAGGGATGAAAACAACTTGTTAAACTAAGTAATTAACATGTCTAACTCTCCTACTGTAACGTATTAGTATCACCTGTTGTACAGTAAAGTATCGCTAGTTAAAAGGGACTGAGTAACCGATTCTATATCTTTAAAACCCGTCAAAATGGGTGTGAATATTCAAAAGACCAATTATGGGAAATGAATCATGCTGAATGAATTCAAAGAACGAGGAACGACTACAAATTATGAGAGAAAGAACTGTTGGGATTGTTGGAGCCTGATCGAAACCGGAATGCAGAGCGCGGGAGGCGCTCGACCAGTGCTCGTGGTCGAGCACATCTGCTCGATCGAGCGCCCCCCCTTTTCAGCGCGCAGAAGGCGCTCGACCATCAGAAGAGATCGAGCACTTCCGCTCTGTTTTCGGATTTTAGGGTTTTGGCCCAAGTCTCATATTTAAATACTTTTGACTCATTGTATTTGCACATCACTAAATATTATAGTAGATCTCCTGTCTTGGTAGTGCCCCCAGAAGTAGTCATTCCTGACGAACTGGATAACCAAATTTGTGTTCCTTAATTCTTGTTTCTATTATTTTCTCCATAATTGTTGCTTTAATCCTAACAACTGGTATCTAGAGCATCGGGTTCAAGGGATCTGGTGTGAGCAATTATGATGGCTGAAGAGAAATCGTCTGTTGAGAAGTTTGATGGAACGGATTTCGGATTCTGGAAATTGCAGATCGAGGATTACCTGTACGGTAAAGATCTATATCAACCTTTAAGTTCAAAACCAGAAGGTATGAAGGACAACGAGTGAAAGTTGCTGGACAGGAAGGCGATAAGTGTGGTTCGTCTGTCGTTATCCAGGAACGTCGCCCTCCATACGGTGAAAGCAAAAACCACGAAGGAGATGCTGGAGATTTTGACTGAGATGTATGAAAAACCGTTTGCAGCAAACAAGGTTCATCTGATGCGGAGATTATTCAACCTGAGGATGGCTAAGGATACTGTGGTAGTCAATCATCTCAACGAGTTCAATATGACAATAGCTCAATTGAGCTCGGTTGAGATTGATTTTGATGATGAGGTTCAAGCCCTAATTTTGTTGTCTTCTTTACCAGAAAGTTGGAGTGGGACAGTAACGGCTGTTAGTGCTTCAGCAGGTAAAGTGAAACTTAAATTTGATGAGGTTAGAGATCTAATCATGAGCGAAGAGATTCGCAGGAAAGAATTGGGTGTGGCCACAGGATCAGCCTTGAGTGCGGGAAACGGAAGCAGATCAGAATCCAAAGGGAAGCCAAATCGGGGTAGATCAAAGTCAAGGGGCAAAGATAAGCCCAAGAAGGACAAGAGTCAGATCGAGTGCTACAATTGTCATGAACTTGGTCATTACAAAAGGGAGTGCAAGGCACCAGCGAAGGCACGAGGGAATGCACCAAAGAAGGATGACAACTCAGCAAACGCCGCTACTGATGAGGGCTCAGATGCATTAATCTTGAGCGTAAGCAGTCCATTCGAATCTTGGGTGTTAGATTCTGGAGCATCGTTTCATTCGTGCAGCAGTGCTAACGTAATGGTGAAGTACACTTCCGTGAACTTTGGGAAGGTTTATCTAGCTGATGAAAAGCCTCTGGAAATCAAAGGGAATGGGGATGTTCAGATCAAGACACGGAATGGAACTGTTTTGCAGTTGAGAGATGTGAGACATATTCCTGGGTTAAAGAGGAATTTACTTTCAGTAGGGCAGCTTGATGACGAGGGATATAATGTGATCTTCGGATGCAACATGTGGAAGATATCTAAAGGTGCAATGGTAGTGGCTCGAGACAATAAGGAGGGAACGTTGTACATGACAGGCAACACCCGGGACAACATTGCTCTTGCAGGTGAAAAGGGGAATGCAGATTTGTGGCATTGTCGTCTTGGCCACATGAGTGAGAAAGGGATGAAAGTGATGTGTTCAAAGGGTAAACTGTCAGACCTCAAGACAGTTGACATCGGGTTATGTGAGGACTGTGTATTCGGAAAACAGAAAAGGGTAAGTTTTTCGAAGGGAGGCAGAACCTTGAAGAAGAAGAAGCTGAAGTTAGTCCACAACGACTTGTGGGGTCCAACACCAGTGACATCTCTTGGTGGAGTGTCATATTACATGACTTTCATTGACGACTCTACGAGGAAGGTATGGGTTTATTTTCTGAAAAATAAGTCAGATGCCTTTAATGCTTTCAGGAAGTGGAAGGCCCTTGTAGAAACTGAAACGAGTCTCAAAGTGAAGTGTTTAAGATCTAATAATGGTGGAGAGTACGAGCTCCGTGAGTTTAAAGAATTCTGTGAGGCGAATGGAATTCGAATGGAGAAAACCGTGAGAGGAAACCCCCAGCAGAACGGTGTGGCAGAACGTATGAACAAAACATTATGTGAACGTGCTAGAAGTATGAGATTGAAGTGTGGGCTGCCAAAGATGTTTTGGGTAGAAGCAGTTAACACTGCGGCCTACTTGATAAACAGAGGACCCTCAACTCCCTTGGAAAATGGCATACCAGAGGAGGTCTGGTCTGGTAAGGAGGTAAATCTGTCCTTTCTTCGAATATTTGGGTGTGTTTCATATGTTCACATTGATGCTGCTAGTAGAAGTAAATTGGATGCTAAGTCTGTTAAGTGTACGTTTGTTGGATATCGCGGTGATGGATTTGGCTATCGATTTTGGGATGAGGAAAATCGAAAGATAATTTGTAGTCGAGATGTCGTATTTAATGAGCAGATTTTGTACAAAGACAGGTCGGGGATATCCAAAGAAGGTAGTTCTAAGACTCAGGTTGTGGAGTTAGACATTTCGAACTCAGGTGGGAGCAAGGAGGTTCTAGATGATCATGTGATTATTGAGGGAGAACCAAGTACACCACCACCAACAATTCCGCTGCGGAGATCCATGAGAGAGCATAGATCTCCTGATAGGTATTCACCTTCTCTTCATTATTTATTGTTGACTGATGGTGGTGAGCCTGAATGTTATGCAGAGGCTACACATAGTGAGCAGGTGAGCAAGTGGAAACTTGCGATGGATGATGAGATGAATTCGTTGATGACCAACGGAACCTGGGAACTAGTTGAGCTCCCTAAGGGCAAGAAGGCACTGCATAATAAGTGGGTTTACAGAATCAAAGAGGAGGTTGATGGAAGCAAGCGTTACAAGGCAAAACTGGTTGTGAAGGGGTTTCAGCAGAAACATTGTATTGATTATACTGATGTTTTTACTCCAGTTGTGAAGCTAACTACCATTCGGTTATTTCTTAGTTTGGTGGCTGCAGAGAACTTGGTGTTAGAACAGATGGATGTGAAAACAACCTTTCTTCATGGTGCCTTAGATGAGGACATCTACATGAAGCAACCGGAAGGATACTTGTCAAATGGGAATAGTGAGCTTGTTTGCAAATTGAAGAAGAGCTTGTATGGTGTGAAACAAGCTCCATTACAGTGGTATAAGAAGTTTGATGGTTTCATGCACGAGATTGGGATTAATAGGTGTGAAGCTGACCATTGTTGTTACTTCAAGAGGTATGATGATGGTTATATCATTTTGCTATTATATGTTGATGACACGTTGATAGCAGGCACTAGTGCTCGGGAAGTGAGCAAGTTGAAGAAGAAGTTGTCTGATAGGTTTGCTATGAAGGACCTTGGAGAGGCCAAGCAAATCTTAGGTATGTGAATCGATCGTGATAGGGTGGCAGGAAGGTTGTACATTTCACAGGCTGAATACATAAATAAGGTCTTGAAGAGATTTAGTATGGAAGATGCAAAACCAGTTCGTGTCCCGTTGGGAAGTCAATTCAAGCTATCCAACAAGGACTCACCTAGCAGCGATGAGGAGCGAGCCTACATGCAAAACACCCCGTATGCTTCGGCAATTGGCAGTTTGATGTATGCTATGGTGTGTACAAGACCAGATATTGCACATGCAGTGGGAGTGGTTAGCCGGTTTATGAGTAATCCGGGCAAGCAGCATTGGGAGGCAGTGAAGTGGATCCTTAAGTACTTGAGAGGTACTACTGAACAAGCTTTGTGTTTTGAGGGCAAAAGTGTTGAATTGGTAGGATATGTTGATGCAGACTTGGCATCCAGTGATCTTGACAAAAGGAGGAGTACAATAGGGTATGTGTTTACTTTTGGTGGTACAACAATTTCTTGGGCTTCTAAGTTGCAGAAGATCGTAGCGCAGTCCACTGCAGAAGCAGAGTACATTGCAGTTACTGAGACTAGCAAGGAGGTGGTTTGGTTGCAGAATCTCTCGTGTGAGTTGGGAAAGGAGCAAAAAGATAGTATTATGTATAGTGACAATCAGAGTGCTATTCACTTGGCAAAGAATCTGGCCTTTCACTCGAGGACGAAGCATATTGAGTTAAGGTATCATTACATACGTTACCTCATTGAGAACAAGATCTTACAGCTGATGAAGACTCGAGGAAGTGAGAATCCTGCTGACATGCTGACTAAGGTTGTGACCTTAGAGAAGTTGAAGTTATGCATGACTTCAACTGGCCTTGGAAACTGAGATGAAGGCCTGACACTACCACCAGTGAGAGAGACCGTTCAAACGGAGGAGACAAGTTACAGTTGAAGTCAGTCTCCAGGTGGGAGATTGTTGGAGCCTGATCGAAACCGGGATGCAGAGCGCGGGAGGCCCTCGATCAGTGCTCGTGGTCGAGCACATCTGCTCGATCGAGTGCCCCCCCTTTTCAGCGCGCAGAAGGCGCTCGACCATCAGAAGAGATCGAGCACTTCCGCTCGACCTCGGGCGCGGATTCGACGGCCTGTTTTCGGATTTTAGGGTTTTGGCCCAAGTCTCATATTTAAATATTTTTGACTCATTGTATTTGCACATCACCAAAAATTATAGTAGATCTTCTGGCTTGGTAGTGCCCCCAAACGTAGTCATTCCTGACGAACTGGGTAACCAAATTTGTGTTCCTTAATTCTTGTTTCTATTATTTTCTCCATAATTGCTGCTTTAATCCTAACAAGAATTATTCTAACAAAAAGGATGAAAACAACTTAATTGTTATACTAACTAGCATGTCTAACGCTCCTATTTACACTAACCATACAATATCACCTATTGTACTGTGTAAGGTATTAGTATATCACATGTTGTACAGTAAAGTATCGGTAGTAAAAATGACTAAGTAACCGATTCTATATCTTTAGAAAGGTCTATTTTGACTACAGTAAAATAACTACTATCCCATCAATTTAAGTGTGATATAGGGAATAATAGTGTATCCCTATTGCGAAATATGTAAGGCTAGTGCCTACTTTCAACTCTTTATTGGTTCAGCGTTTTTCCTTTCGAGAATTTTTTTAAAAAAAAGTAATATTAATTAATTAAGTAATATTACCATCCTTTAAGCTACCTGATTTTCAATCCATAACATGTTTAGCATACGAAACTAACCTTGAGGCTATCTGGTATAATCAGTTTCCATGGGGTGGAAGCTAATGCTTTTGGTCAAGGAAAATTATACGAAGAAATAAAACCCTTGAGTCCATGCAGCAATGAAACATCAAAACAAAAAAAAAAAGTTACACACTGAATGGAGTTTCCATCCAACAGCGAATGCCGCTAAACTTTTCAATTATTTCAACCTTTCATCTTAAGAACGCGATCATGAAATAGCAAAATAAACATGATGATGGTAATAAAAATCTACAGGTAATAAAATTCAAAGGATACCCCTCTTGGTAACCAGGCTTCTTATCTGTAGAAATGTTCATCGAACCAATTCTCTGAGCTGTGGTCTGCTCATATGTATTCTGATTTCTTTCCCCAAATACTTGCTGATTTTCAGCAGCATTACCATCTTTTGCAGCACTTTCTGCATGTGAAGGCATTCATGAAGCACATGTATGAGTTTAATTTATTTAAACACCCCAGCTATATGCTAAACTCACCAGAGAGTTCAGACCAAATTCTTGTGTGATCAGATGGATGCCCAGAAGTGTTTCCTTTTGACCCCTGCTGGCCTGGGGCCTGTTTCAAATTTTGTCAAATTATATTCAACAAGAATGGCTCATTTTCCATAGTAACAAATAAAATTCCAACAAGTGTATTGACAGTGTCTCAGAAAATGTGCAAATGGAACAGACTCTTGGTTAAGTTGCGGAGAAGAGCATTACAATGCATGATATTGAGGTGGTTTTTGCAAGATATAGGAAATGGTAACTTGTGCATTTTAACCTCATAGGTGTTAATTTACACGAGTCTCTTGGCTTCTTGAATGAGATAATTTGACACATGAATAATTAGAGCCAAAATCAAGCCACTGATGGCAGTCTATCCTAGTCAATAAGTCCATCTAACTTGTACAGAAGTGGCTTCACAAGTACAACAAGAAGAAAAATAAAAGACAAGGTCTTATTCAATACTTAGCACTATCAACTTCACAGCACTCACAGAATGACAATAAATGCATGGAGCAAGAGAAAAACTGAAAGGATGTAAGTGAAGTAGACTATAAAAAACGAAAAAATGAAGCATGATCCCAAGTTAGAGAATATATAATAATTATAGCTTTCCTTTTTAGAGGTTGGTTTCAACAAGGAGTCGAAGCATGAGTTTGGAGGTTATAAAGTAATGCGTTGGAACACTGTTGCATCACCTTCAGCTCCTTCGCCCCAAAGGTTATAACAACGGGATCACGGGAATGAGTACACTGCACAACTGAGTATGCAGTGATGAATCAATTTCTGAGATTGGAAAACTGATGTTTAACTTCAGCTGTAAGGTGAGTATGCTGGAGAAAAATAATCACAAATTTGCCTAGCTCGACTTTGATTGGGTCTATATAACTTCTAAGTTCAACAGCTTTTCCCCCAATCCGATCAGCAGCATCGGGAGGCAAGACAGATTGTTGGGATGCAATGATTGTAATCTCTTGAAGAGTCGACTGAAATTTAGCCAGTAACCTGTTGAGGTCACGAGGTTTGACTACAAAGCTGCTGGGAAGCTTTCTTCTATCAAGTGTTGTATATCAGGTTCAACATTGCAAGTAATCCAATAACAATGAAGGTTGAAAGAACAGGGCACTGATCAAAAGTGATATATTGTGTGAAATGTGAACTGTGATAATACAGCTGCCCGTAGCTATCAGAGGGGAAAAAATCCCTACTAGTAGTATTGATGGTGAACGCTTGAGATGTATTGGAATGGTGCATTGAATCCACTGATGGTGTGTTAGAGTTCTACTAGGTTTGAAATTTGCTAATGCCTCTTCATAATTCATAATTATAAGAGTTTAATCAGCTACTTTGCAAAAATTTTAAGATAACTGAGAAATTGTATCAAATAGGATTTGTATCAAACTTCTCTACAAAATAATAAATGTGCTGTTAATATAAAGACATTCAACTAGAAGCAAACAAGTTTCTAGTTCTAAAAAATATCCAGTGAAACCAACGGCAAGGGGAAGTACAATAAAGCAAAAAGGTTCATACCATTATAACAGTCCAGAGTCCACTGCACTTTTGACGCATCAGAATCAGTCAACAGTATACTCAGGTGATATATACTAGCAATTGGAGTTCTTAGTAAATAAGCTAGATGGCATAAGCTAAACGGGGTAGAAGGTGAGCCAGCATACTAGTGTTCCACACATGAAGTCCAATAGGCTCACCATAAATGACATCGCCGTGCAGTGAACAGCAAAATGATTCAAAAATCTAAGATGAAGTTAGCCCAACAGAAAGGAAAAGTAGCGAGAGACAGGAAATGGAATATTCAGTCAATAACAGCAAAAAGATCCTCTATACCACACACCAAAACACTCATCCCATATTATCAGCCGGCTGCTGATGCTGTCCTCCAGCTTGATCGGCATCGTTTTCACCCGGCTCAGTGATGCGGGTCATGGGAGGGGCCGTGTGTCTTGTGTAGCGGCCATGTAGTTCAATCAGTGCGTGCACTAAGTTAGTATTCACTCCCACCAGAGGCTTGAAGTTTGTCATGGCAGGGGATACGGAATTCTGGAGCTGCTTTGCTACAGCAAAGATTGTTATGAACTTTGACCTCTGCAGCATCGGAAAATACCTCATATCTCCAAGGATCCGATAGTACTGGGGATAATCGAGTTGGCAAATGACTTTAAAAGCTTCATGGAGCGCATATGCCTCATGTCGTATAGATGGCTCAAGAAGGACTGGAGACTCTTTCAATACAAGCATATTGAAGATAGTTTGCAGAGCGGTCATCTCATTCCATTCCAAGATGTTGCAGATATAGTTGCAGACTGTCTTGAGAAGGTGGTCCTTAGTCTCAACAATCGATATCATCTGATACAGGAGACGCTGCTTGAACACATAGGAGCTGCCCAAGGTCCCGTTGATGATGACCGCTTTATCAAAAGGAACAGCATTAAATGGGAGCACAGTAGTTGGCACACCAGCATGAGTTTTCAGAGCATTTGTGCGACGCAAAACAAAGTCATTGTTGCTGTTGAGGCTGATGTTCTTAACAACACAAAGATACATTGCCCTAGGTAAACATGGCTCAAACCAAGCGAGTGGGTGACGAGATTGTCAACTGCATGGAGGGTTCGTTCAGCATTACTATTGATCTGGGTGACAGTATACCCTAAGTCCTGAAGTGCCTTCAATGCTGACTCTTTGACATTCGGAAAGAAGCAGCAGATTGCAGAAAGGTAATAGGCGACAAGCTGAGGGCCGTCTTCTCAGTGCCAATGTAGCCAACACAGGTAGCAAAGACACTCATGTTCTCATCTCGGGCCGGATTGTGAAACTGAACAACAATGTTGGGGTCAACTCCCTCACCAGTGTCAGTTGGCATAATTGCGAGGGGGCCATATTCAAGGTTTTCTTTGAACTTTGAAATTTACAATTGGGTGTCACGAGAGGGATTGAGTCCTGCCAAAACAATATGTTCCTGAGCAATTTGACGACGTGCTCCAGTATTTGCCATGGCCATTTCTGATGTTTGCTCTAATAGTTACCTGAACTTTGAGCGTTGTTAGGGTAGGATGCAAGATTCAATTGAATACCGAATAGTGTAAAGTTAAGGTGCCTAATTGAGGTTGAAATTTCTTAAGATTTGCTCCACATTCTTATCAAATCCAACAATTTTACAATTATAAGTTCATGAACACTAGTCACTTCTATTGCTTATGCATCAACTTAGAATCAAACAAAATAGTTATTGATGAAAGTGAAATAACAACACGACAAAGGGAATCGCTGAAAACTTGGCTCCCCTTCTGGATTTTTATAACTATAACTCTATCAACTTTATATTATTATGTATAATCCCAAATCTCAGGTACTTTGGGGTCAATGAATTGAATTTTTTTTATTTTTTTTTTAACAATACGAATTTTGAAACTATATCCTTCCAATTCTATTTCCAGATATTCAATTACTTGGAAGCAAACATTGTGATCGATTATATGGAGCAAAAACCATCCGAACCCTAACAAATGTCGGTAAAATAAATCGAAGTACCAAACTCGAACTATACGTAGCTTGTTAATCCGAAAGTTATCACTTCCGGAATTTGATTTTAATTCTCAAAGTAGTTATAAATGATTAACCACTGCAACAAAAGTAGGAAATTGCTTGAATTGAGAGGAAATCGGGAACCTGAGAAGCAGAGGACTGAAAGACGAGGTAGATAACGGATCGAGCAAAAGTTCTAAGTGCACTCCCGCTCAAACTGAACCTCCATTACTGATCTGCAATTCTTCAAACTGAGCTCAAAAGCTTCTGTAGGACGTAGCGGCAAAAATGGCGTGCCTTTCTATGATTTAATTGAAAATGGGATTCTAATCGTTGGAGTTTGGACGTGTTGGATAGTTTTAATACTCCCACCCTCCCAACTATAATGGCTTGTTTTCTTTTTATGAATATTTTAAATATATAAATTTATTTTTATGTAAAATAATTTTTTTTAATTAATTTATTAATATAATTTTATACATTAATTAAGTTAAAAACTCTATCAATCATTAAATAGAGATATAATAGAAAGAAATTTTGTTTGTTTAATTTATTTTGTAAATAGGGATATAATAGAAAAAAAAATTGTTTGTTTAATTTGTTTTTTCAATATAATTTCTTAATATGTGTGAAAAGTCAAACAAGTTTATATATTTAGGACGGGAGAGTATTATTTATCATATAATTTAACTTTGTTCACAATAAATTAATATTTTTTATAATATAAAAATAGATTCCGATTAAATTGTTCCTAACAATAAATTTATATCATCATTCTTATAAACTTATATCATAATACTTATTAACTGATATCACGATACATATTAGTGTTATGACCTAGTTATTAAAAAAAAATACGACTGAGAAGAAATAATTACAGGAAGAAAGGTTGATAACCAAACATGATATAGCAATTATCTTATTTAGGAAGAATAATAGTGTCATTTGTCATCTTTTATTTTCATTAATCATTTTATTTTCGCCCTTTTCATTTGGGATAAAGACTAAATTATGATTTTTTTTGGTTAAAAACACTAATGATTTTTCCTTTTCTTTTTTTGAGTGGGTCCTTGCACTGTGCACTCATGATACATTTTAAAAGTATACAATTTATTATATTGAAAAATACAAATTATTTACTCTGAAATTTTTAATTATCTTTAAATATTAATAGTAGCATTATTTAATATAAATAGATTACATAATTCTAAAATTCATTATAAATACACTGTGCAACTGAATACATATCAAACTTAGGTAGCTATTTTTTCAAGGTAAATAACTCTCTTGACCCTACTAGATTTGTAACTTGGATATTAAAATGTGTGTGCGTCCTGTAAAATATGATGGCTATAGAATTTGAATAGAAGAGAAAATATTATATTTCATATTACATCTTATCATATTACCAGAGACAGAATATAAGCACAAGTTAATGGCACCTACAGTAATGCTATTCAAAATTCAAAAGAAACTCTATCCAAAAATATCTACAAATAGAAGGACTTACTAATAGATATATTTTAGAATTGTAATCAGACTAACAGTTATAAAATGATTGAATATACGTAGATACATTTATATTTTTGCGTGTAATTTTAATTATATATGCTCGTTTGTTTCTAGTAGTAATTTGCATTAAAAAAAATTATATTTATGAATAACTTTTCCATAAAATATTATCACATTTAAGCCTGCCGATAAAATCACTATTTTTTCGCAAATTTCAATCTAAGTTCAACTTATAGATTTTGTTATATAAAAGCTCACTTTATCAATATTTTGCAATTTTAGCTTACGTACATAATACCTCATTCCACATGGGAAGGTTAAACTTCGTTGTTAATATATTATTAAAATGAAGTTTTATTAATTAAAATTCAAAGTTTAAATTAAATTATAATTTGCATAAAGTTAATACTCCCTCCGTTCCGGAAGATTCTGTGTCAACATTTCGGCGCAGATATTAAGAAAATTTATTTTTATGGAGGGTAGTAAATGTGTGGGGGTAATAAGTGTGTATTGTAAAAATAATAAGTATCTATTTTTTGGTGTGCAAAGTTTTATAAAACATACCATAAAGAAAAGGTTGCTAAGTCTTTTGGGACGGAGAGAGTAATAATTTTGTTCGCAATTAAAAATTTTAAAATTCAAAATCTAGTGAAACTTTGTTTTTTTAAGAAAAAACTATGAAGTTAATGTTATATACACAAAATTAAGTCAAAATGTCCTCGTTTCCAAAGTATTCACCCGCATGATGATTTTTTTTTAATTTTTCTATGATCAAACTTGAAAGGTTCTTTTATGCTAGTAGCCATTCATATATTAAATAGAGTAAGTTTATAGCAAAATTTGTTCGTAACATAAAATTTATACAATTAAATTTATAAATTAATATTATAACACTGAGAAAAGTGAAGTGGTAGAGAGAAGGAAGAAAGACTGAGAGAATCTGTTGCAACCTTTCCCATTCCGCGTTTTTCAACCAAGAAATCTCCGGCAGCGGTCTTGGCGGAAATGTCAGTGTAGCGGTGAAGCCTACCTCATTAACTTCGTCTTTTTTTTTAGAGCAACCATTAACTTCGTCATGAACTTAAGAATATTTGCCCTAAATTAATTTTTCTCTACAATGTCCTCCTAATTGTAAATTTCAAGCTTTGATAAAAAAAATTTCTCAATTTCAGATTATGTGTTTCTTGCAATTCCTTTCGTCTCTTTCATCTCCTCTCTCCATTGCAATTGATTATGTTGTTCTCTTCTGTTGGGAAAATATGGGTGTCCGGATCTATTCGAGATGATTTTAAATACATATTTAAATTAACCAATTGATTATTAACATGAATTAATCATAAATCAATTCAACATAATAATTAATAAGAGAATAAACAATCATGCGTACACATAATCCACGTAAATCCTAAGCATGCGAAATCTAGGAATTACGAAATTACATACCTCTTGTAGAGACAACCTTTGAGATGTTGGATCAACCCAAAGAGCCTTCCCAAATATGTCTCAAGTCCACGAACACAATCCGGTGGGAGGATTCTCACGAACGATTTAACAAGAGAGAAAACCAAAAATATTTTGCCACCACCTTTGTGGATTTCTAATATCTTTTTCCGTGGAGATGGCGGCAGCCGGGGCCGGCCAACATCCTTGGCTGTGGTGATGGTGACCGAGAAAAAACTTAAATATTTTAATATATAATGTATCGAGTATTTCTCTAAAAAAAATACAAAATATGTTACTCCCTCTGTCCCACTATAATTTTATTTTTTTTTTTTATTGACGTTCAACTATAACTTTCACATTCCATAAATGAAAAAAGTAACACTTCATTACCTTATATTTTTATCCCCAATAAAACAAAAAGGCTCATAATTTAATATGTCACTCCTCACTTTTCATCCACAATAAAGTAAAAAGGCTCACCATTTAATATTTTAATATTAATATTATTCTTTGGACCATTTAATAAATAAAAAATGAGACAATTACAAAGAAATTGAAGAGGAGTGGGTGTTATTTTTTCATTAAGGGCTAGGGGTGAGTGTTGAATTCGAACTCGACTAGATTAAAACACTCGAAGCTCGAAACTGACTCGAACTTGGTCGAACATAATTTTTTAAGCTCGAGCTCGACTTAAGAAGAAACTTGATATACTTGAACTCGGCTCGAGTTCGATCCGATTACCTATATAATTTTATAAAATTAAATATAAAATATATTATTAAAATATAAATATATATATAAATATCTAGTAAAATTAATAGCAGAAATTTGATATACTCGAACTCGGCTCGAGCTCGTCTCAATTACCTATATAATTTTATAAAATATAAATATATATATATATATATATATATTTAGTGAAATTAATGGCATGATAGTAATTATTATGCAAGTTCAATTAGGCTCACGAGCCTCTTGAGCTGAGTATTTATGAGTTCGAACTAGATAGCTTACTCGAGTAGCTCGAACTCGACTCGATTCGATTATGATCGAGTTGATTTCAATCATTTTATGAGTTGAAAAAGAGCTTTTCTTAAACGATACACTTGTAGCTCGCATGAAAAGAATCTTGACTCACTTACATCCCTATTACAGGACAATCATTCCATGCTCTTAACCTCTAGACTGAATCCTCCCATATAAGATCGTCCAATTTGATACTCCATCCGTCTCAATCTTAACTACATGTTTACTGTGTGTTTGGAGTTTAACAAAGGGTTACTTATTGGTATTTTAAGTGATAAAGTGATAAAATATTTAAGGTAGAAAATGGTAATTCAACTTTATAGAAAAATATAATAATATTTATTAGATGTGATAAAGTGTTGAGGGTATGAAAGTGTAACATATGGTAACTAAATGTGTGTTTAAAGAATATGAGTTAAAATGAATATTTTTATTTAAGAAAATATACAGTTAAGATTATGACAGGCGAAATGAAAATAGTATAGTTAAAGATTGGGACGGAGGGTGGGAGTATAACTCAAGGAAGGGGGTGGTGCTATATGCACATTGAGTTATTTGACAAGTTTAGGTTAGGTGATGATGTGAGTGATGATTATGCTATGATTATGGTGATGATGTGAATTAGTGATGGGGTGATGATTAGGTGTTGATGTGGTGATGATGGGTTAATTTTTTTTTTTTAATTTTTATTCTTTTTATTATTTAGTTTATTGTATTGTATATATAATGTAAAATAATTAATTAATTAAGTAAAATACTCTAATTATTTTATAAAAATATGCAGTCATATAAGAAGGCTTAGTTTATTAAAAAATAACTGTTGTTTAGGGTTGAAAGTATTAGTTGTTTCATTTAAAATTATTAGTTGTTTAGATTTGAATGTATTAGTTGTTTCATTTAAAAACATTTGTTGTTTCATTGAAAGATATTAAAATCGAACAATAAATAATTTTGTAATTATAATTTTCATAAATATTTATTTTTATTATAAAGTTATTCATTTAAGTAAAATACATTTATGATAAATAAAAATTAAATATTTTAACAATAGACAACTTAATTAATTGATTAATAAAAAAGAAAATACATGAAATTTAAATGTATTTTCCTCAATCCAATCACTTCCTCTTTTTTATCTGTGATCCTCCAGGACCGTCAACATATATTGGGGGAAACAACTACTACATTTCAGTGAAACAACCAATACCTTTCAATAAAACAACCAATACTTTTCAATAAAACAACTAATACTTTTATATTAAACAATCAACTTATACTTTTCAATGAAACATGTAAAAAATATTAAAATAAAAAATAAAACAAAACATGGTAGTAACACCAACTAATTACAAAAAAAAAAAAAAAAACTCATGGTCCCATCGTGTATAGGACACGATTCCTACGGCGAGGGGCACCTTAGGATCATTGGGGGGGACACTAGGACACGACATCTTCAGATTCATCGAACCTCTGGGAAGCATGCCCCGTCGTGTTCTTGCTTCTCATACACCTTATCCACGTCTTCATCGGTGTCGAGAGTATCCGCTTTTTTGTCGCATTCTCGACACGACATACTCCTTTGTCAAATCCTTTTCCATGCGAGATATAACATTTGTGGTTATAACACCTCCACCAGTATAGATGCGCTAACCCATAACACTCATTCTCTCTCTATATATAAAGTTGCATAAATTGAATTAAATGTCCTACTTGTTGCGTGATCGCTAATGTAGGATCAAATTAACTCAAGCGTATAAAATATTTTAAAATCAGTGAATTGCAGGAATGTTGTCTCATCTTGACTAATTTAGTTTACTTAATTATTTAAAATTGAGATTAAGTTAGAATCAACAGATCCCTCAACAATTGAATAATGGCAAACTCTAGGTGAACAAATTTCATGCTATTAAATTGGTTTTTAATTCATGAATATCCGGAGTATGATTCAGGTTAAGTTTAATGGGTTAAAAAAGTGTGTTGAAATGGGTCAAACAACTTCAATTTTATAGTATAAACTTGTTCATGAGAAATCAACTCTGAAAGGATATAATGTGTGGTAGGTGAAGATTTATAAGAAGAGATAGAGCTACTCACACATATTTTATATAGGAATTAATTAAATCAAGTTGTTCATGACAGTAAGAGTTAGAGATTACATGCATGAATGAGAATGAATGAATGATCTCCTAGACAGGTTTCATGGCTGAGATCATGACGAAAAGTCTATTTCTGGTGCACGTGAAGTTGATAAGTCCGCAAGCTTTACACAGATCTTCAAGTTCTCTCTCAGATAAAAACACATGGCTTCCCGACAGTTGTGCAAAGTTCTGCATCAAACCATAATCTCACCTCAAACTTTTCAACAATCTAAACCAATATATGATCAAAGCTACTAACAGATTCATCACATCATCTATTGCAATATATGTGAATAGGTATGTTATTTGCTCAACTAAGAAATTGAGTTTCAAAATCTGTTGCAACAAAAGGTAATAATATACAAACTTTGAATTCCAAAGATACCCAATTAAGGCAATTATAATTCCTAGTTATTCATCTAAATCAAATTAAAATGTTCAACTTATTGCGTGCAATTGACATTTGGAATCAAATTAAATTAAGTGTATGAATTACTCTAAAATTAACATCCCCTAACACCCATAAGAAAAAAATATTTCAAAATTTAGAAGTAAAGGGAATAGAGTGGATTGGAAGGGAGTCTTCTTTGTCACCCATTTATATTTTCCAGAAATGAATTTTAAATTTAATTATATGTTCAACTTAATGAGTAAAAAAATAACATTCTTGATCGATTAACTTTTATTTATTGTATATAATGTAAAATAATTAATTAATTAATTAAGTATTTTTATCTTAAAAATTTATTTAAAAATAAAAATAGGTTAGGGTTGTTTATAAAGTGCTCAAAATGAAGTATATAAACATTTATGCTTTTAAAATTGTATCACTTAAATTATGGTAAAAACCCATTAATTACCATAAATTTTTATAATGTTGTGAATATTTTTATATAGGAATTAATTAAATCTGGTAACAAAGGGAATAATATAAAAAAAAAACGACTCCAAATTATTATTCCCTTTGTTACAACAAAAAACACATGTGAAACTTAATTTCTCAAACTCGAATTATGTGAATAGCTAAAAATTGTATACTTTGGATTTAAAGCTCTCTTTGAGGAGCATATATATTTTTCCAACATCATCAACATACTATGGTGATCAAAAGTTTTTTGTCAATTACACATATTTATGCATTCTATTTAAAGAAAACATTTCGAATGATTTAAAAGTGCTCAAAAAAAAAGAAAACCCATTAATTACCATAAATTTTGTTGTGAATATTCTCGTAGTGGTTTTGCGTGATTCCCCTTGAGGAATGTATGAAAAGAAGGCCATCTACAATATAAGTAGTAGCAATGAACACCCCTCCGGGTTTTTTCAACACGGCTTATTTCTTTAACCTAGTAAAAAAAGGTGAAAAAAACACCCCTCGGGTTTTGCAATCAAATAAATAATAATAAAGTACATCTTCCCCCATAATATTTATACCTAAATGTACAACCAACTTTGCTAACATACGAGCACATTCTCAAATTCTTTCTTTTTATTTCATACTTTGGCATACCATAATAATAACTCAAGAGAAGTTGGTTTTGTTCCACACTTTGGAAAATTCAATAGAAATTATATTATGTAAATCCAGAAAATAAAAAAGTATGCTCACAGCTGCTGATGGTGAAGGCCAACAGTGTAAAGCAGCACCAGCATGAACAACATCCATACTACTTGAAGCTAATGGCATCCTCGAGATATCAGCTCTAACCAGAACTATGTTTCTGCACAAATTATGCAGAATTGAATTGAAATGAATTCATTGCTAAGAAAAATACAGGAAAAGAAAAGATCCAGAACGAACATACTCTTGAGGGAAGTTGTCCTCTTGCTTAATGAAGTCATAACATTGACGCAACATTGGCTCCGAGTAGTCCAGAGCAACAACCACGGAAAATAGTTTGCTTTTGGCAAAAAGTCTTGAAAACATACCACTTCCACAACTTGCATCAACAATATTTCCGCCAAGCACAGGTTTCAGGTAATCCTTTATCAATTCAAACTGCATCAGGATAATGCATATATTAGACATCAATAATAATAAAGACAAATTATTGAATAGAAAATCGCAAAAAGAGAGTAATTCAGTATTTTTTAAAGACAAACTTATGATCTCAATCAATAATAGTATAAAACATTTAAGGATAATGGTAATATAAAAATGTTACTCACCTCCTTTTCTGGGCCAGGAAAGCCACCCCAAAACCAAAAACTTTGCCGCCAACCTCTTTCGTAGAGGAATGATACCAAAGGAGACCTACATTAAAAGACAATAATGTGAGTTTTGGGAAAGTTCATGTGGAAGACGAAAAAAGTGGAATTCTTAAGTGTCATGGTGAAAATGCATTCTCTACTTATCAAGTCAAATAACTATAATTGATATATTTAGAGTTAGGATTGCATAAGCAATACTATGAATACTAGCATTAGAAAATTTATTATAGTTTTTCCCAGTTTGAGCTAATCGAAATTGATACTATTTTTTCAGTACGTACTATAGATTCCTTGTGAAACATAAGCTGTTTGGACAAGGATGGCATAACATGGATAATATTTTCAAACGGTAATATAGATGAATCCGACGAAGCAAACCTTTATTTCAAGTATTGTTAACAAGATACGCCCAAAAATATTCCTCACCCGATTATGGTAACCCAAATTCAAAAAAAATAGAATTTTGGACACAAATATACGGTTTTGATATAGAACCAGATGGTGGGTTTCTTATCTAGCCCAATACCCCCATAAACTACTTGTACCATGGCTACAATGCACAAATGTCATATGCAGGTGTTGGGCTCCATTAAATTTCAACCATCGGGCACCATATCATTACTCTCTCTCTCTCTCTATGTATATATATATGACGAAAAGAAGGTATCCATCACTTTAAGCCAAGTATTTCTTTAACTTCCACCAAGATAGTGTGGGGGTCAAACAACAACAAGTTCATGAATTGTTAATTTGTTTAGGTCCTAGCATACATTAAATGATCCACAACTTCGTTAACTCTTGTTATCCTTAGTTAAAAGTGATATAAACAGTGAACGGAAACAAGAGTTAATGAATATAATTATACCTAAAAAGCTCAGTAGAGACTGCCATAGGTTCACCATACACTCTGTTACCGCCAGCAGTTAGAGTCAAATCAAGATGTGAATCCAAGCCAGAGTATGACTTCCTGCACTTGCTGCACTCCAGCTTCGTCTCACCTATTCCTCCCCTGCAAATTACCACCATTTATTTTGTTTTTATTTATAGGAGGAGGAGCAAATTATCCTTGAAATAGATAATGAATATTACGACTTCTGGTCTCACAATGATAGGTCGGTGGAATCATTCCAAGTAAGTCGCTCGTAGCAAATCGGACAAGCAATCATATCCTTCCGGATCTTCAATTTTGCCTTGTCAACAATAAGCTCCTACAATCATCAAACATCAAACAACTAATCGTCCAACCACAGAGGAAAAACAAAAAAAAACAAAAAAAAAACCCCAAATGCAGCAAATACAATAAAAAGGGAAAAACAACCAAAATGCTAGTTAAATTGATTCATTCGGAAAATGTAAGGATCAAGCAATAATTTATAATAATCAGCAGTGGTCTCGTTCTTCTATCACTGGCATCAATTTCTAAATCCAAATGCATAATTACTTGTGGAAATCCCCAAATTGGTTTCCATATTTTTGAATTAATACGAAGAGAGAGAGAGAAGTACAGGTTTGGAGTTGGTTTGGAGAGCAGAAGTGGATGAAGCATGAGTGAAAAGGCGGCCATGAATTCTAGCAGGAATTGAGAGAGATGTTTTGAATACATAGAAACAGCATCCCACATGGTTGAAATTGGGAAGCAACGAAGAAGAAGAAGATAGGGCCAACGTTTTGCTCCCTGTCACCATCACCTCTGCTTACAAATAGATACAAATAATAATTTTAAATTTATGAATATGTTATGTATAGTATAGTACACACATATGATATCTCTGCATATTAAAATGGGTAGTGACGTGCTGTAACCAGTTGTCCAAAAATATACTATTACTATTATTTCCTTTACTTTAGTACATTTTTGAACTTGTAATCTTTACTTACTTATTGTCAGTGGATTGAAATCTATCTTGATGTGACTATACTTGACTAATGCCAATGTATTTAGTTTAATGGAGGTAGTCTTACTTTTCGTTTTAACCGAGTAACCCCCATTCAATTAAAATATTCCATGTTTGAAGGATAATAAAATAATAAGGCGTGAAAAATGGTCAAAACCAAAACCCAATATTGCAACTTTTGATGAAAAGCAATGGCTTTAAATAAAGGACACCAAAAACAAGGTGTTAAAAGCCAGGCTCAAACTTCAGACTTTACACATCAGATGGAATAAGTAGTTTTCCTATTAGGGTTTATCATCACACAAACCAAGCATTTGCAACATTTAATTATTCAACGAAATATTATTCAACGAAAATATTCTAAATTGGAATTATTTAGAATTAAAGTGACGAATTAACAACTACATATTTAAGAAATTCGTGGAATCGGAGCATTCGGCCTCTCAAGAAAAATTATGAGTCTGATTTGATAAAATATTATTTGAAAGATCTGAAAAAGTTAGAAATGAGATTATCTTTAAAGAGAGAGTATTTATTCATTTAAAAAACTCTTAGATGAAATTAAATTTTGCCCGTGAAAATTGATAAAATCACACTACCCGTTATTTTCTGCTGTTCCGTTTATATTTCGGGAACATCATCATTAGGGCGTGCTTCTCATGAGTCCAACGAGTCGACCGACTCAGGTCCAAGGATTTCGAGTATTTTTAGGGGCCCAAAACTATATATATTTTATTTACTTTATATATTTATAAAACTAATTTACAAATATACATTTAACAAGCGTATGATCAAATGGTTGGAGGGCTTAATCCAGTTTATCTAGGTACACATTCTGAGCCCTTAAGTCTGTTTAATATATAATTTTAAAGTATATTCATTTTTTTACAATAGTTATTGATTAATAGCGATATGAAATTTAAATTTAACACATTTATTTGCGTGTATATATATGTCTTTTCATATTTTTTAAATCAATAGTAATTATGATTTGTCAAGTATTTGTATATAATTAATTACATCATTATCATGCCTTTTAAATATATGTTTGGATATCAAATTAAAGAGAAAATGTAATAGGAAGAGAGATAATCAAGCTAATAATTTGTTTGATGAAGGAAAATGTTAATTGGAAGTTGAAAAATTTTGAAAGTGAACAATGAACTTGGTGTTGAAGAAATGAAAGAAAATAATGATATACATATATCAAATGATAATAAAGAAGTGATTGCACATGAGAAAAATGATGATATTTATAAGTATGACAATGTAAAGTGGAACGATATTAATCACAAAGTGAGAGGTTACGATGGGCCTAATTTTAAACTCGACTCAGACTTTGTAATTGGTAAAATTGACCTGATCATCCTTTAAATTATTTACCTTTAAAATTTTAAAGCAAAGTAACTCTTTGTGCAATTATTGGGATTAGAGTACCTTTTATCCTTTGATATTGAAATTTCATCCTTTTTTCTTTAATTTTTTTTGTACATATTTAATACGTGTTAGACAATCAATGGCACATTACAAAGTGTTCCTTTTGTTTTCTTGTTTATGCGCATTGCTTTATTGTGTTGGATTTTTTTTCTTTAAAGAAATAAGAAATTGGTTCGATCATAATTAATACACCTTTTTTGTTTAAAAAAAATCTTATCTCTGTTGTAGACATAACACCAATGTCGAGTTGCTTATAATACCACCACACATTCTCATTAGCAGACACAATATTAATATGTTAATAAATTTTTTAATCGATGTAATACGAGATAAATCTTTTAACATATATTTTCTTATATTATTTTAACATTAACAATATCCAAAATTACTCGATAAATTATACTACCTCCATATGGGGATAACGCGCACTTGTTAGTGTTTTAGCAAGTGTATTTTTTTATTAATATTTAAAATGATAAAATAATTTTAAAAAAATATATAATAGAAGAGATGTAGATTTATAATAAAAGTGTAATGTGCACATTATTATGAGACGGATAAAATAGTTTAGATATGAGATTCTTTTAATAACATGCAATTTCAGTATAGTTTTTCCAAAAAGATAAACGCTCATAACCTAATTATTCTTCCAAAAGAAGCTCATAATACTTGACAACTAAAATAAGTAATTAGACACCTCAACAGGAAAGATTGTAACTAAAAATGATACAAATAATAGAGTGTAGAAATAATAAATAAATACTAATTGTTAAAGACTCAAAGATATCAACTTGAATAATTTTTTGATTTACGTGATCTCCTCTACTGAATATCTTCACTTAATTAATTATTTGGAGATCAAAACTAAAAGACGTGAATGATACTTGGGATGTGTGAGTATCTTCACTATTATTTCGTTTGACATTTGAACATTACTTGAGATGTATTGCTATTGCCAATACATTGGGGTGGCAAAAATTAATGGTTTTAAAAAAGTGATTAAAATTAGTGATTATGAAAAAAGTGATTAATAGTAGAAGTTGATAGTGTTTGTAAGAAAATTTTAAAAAAAGTTGATAGTGATTATAAAAAATGTTAAATTTTTTTTTTAAAAAAGACTAATAAGCTACTAAAAGTACCCTTT
This sequence comes from Stenogyne calaminthoides, assembly GCA_037126765.1. Classification (NCBI taxonomy): domain Eukaryota; kingdom Viridiplantae; phylum Streptophyta; class Magnoliopsida; order Lamiales; family Lamiaceae; genus Stenogyne; species Stenogyne calaminthoides. The sequence continues at coordinate 6,503,704 of JBBCBC010000031.1, read as the reverse complement.
TAAGAATTTATTTAAACTACTAAAAGAAAAATAAAACATTCCAAATTACTTTTGCACACAATTCTAGGTGACTATAACCACTTATAAATTTTTTAAAATACCCCCTAGTAGTTGACCATATCAGATTTTTGCACAAACTTAAAAGCATTTTTCAGAAGCTAAAATATAAGAGGACACTTTGAAAAATAATTCATTCCACTAGAATTTACAAACACACCCTTAATATGTTTATACAAAATCAGAATGAAACTGTAATTTGGAGATATCAAACAGAATTACGTGGTCAGATAATAATTTATTGGAAGACAAAATGTGCATATCCTATTTCTATTGAATTTTAATGTTCTAATTTCAATCTTAATTTAGTTGATAAAGTACTACGATTCGACCATCAAACTTTATTATTATTATTATTAGAGTTGATCTCATAAAAAAAATTTATGGCATAATTATTTTGAATATTAGTTATAATATAACGGTGTGCACGTAAAAAGCTACTAAGATTAAAATCAAACTACCTCAAATAAAAGGAAATAAGAAAAAAAAACTACACTACTGCCCAAATATACTTATACAAGCTGTATAAGCAAAGTATATTACATAACGAAACACCCATTCGGATTTTCATCGCTAAACATTTCAAACGAATCCAACGGCTGCCGTGGATTCAAATCAGGATCAAACGGTGGAGGCTGCGCATAGTAAGGATCCAACGGTGGGGGCTCGTGGTGCATATAAGCGTGCGCATACGGTGGTTGCGCAGCGTAGTACGACGCCGTGTAGCTGCTCGTAGGGTGCGCCGTGTTGTAACTGACGGCGTACGCAGGCTGATGTGGCGGCGGCGCATAATAAGAGTGTGGAGGCGGATATTGATGGCCACGTGGGGGGCTGTGGTTGGCTGGAGGAGGTAGTGGGCCCGGTTCTTTATTCTTTGATTCTCTCTGTTCTGGTGGAGCTACAGCTACTCCACTCGGTGCGGCGAAATTATCACTTTTCCCTTTCTTCTTCTTTTTACCAGACGTGCCACCGCCACCGCCACCACCGCCGCCGTTACTTTTCTCAACCGCCCCCTTCTCCGCCGGGGGCGGTGCTTCCGCAGCGGCGGCGCAATTCTCTGCGCTCTTTTTTCCCTCCGGTTTTGCTTCCTGAACGCCGCCGTGAGCTCCGTCGTCTCCTTTAATTGGTCCGCCAATTCCGTCGCGGAATTTGACAGAGACTTCGGATTTCGTTGAAATAGCCGGCGATTTTGAATCTGAAACGGAAATTGCTTCTCGATTATCGATTTTCCTCTGCGATTCGGTCTCCTTCTCCGCGCTTTTTCCATTTCCGTTAATTTTCTCCTTCTTCTCTGCCTTTTGTGGCCAAATTTCAGCGTTTTTGCCGGATTTAACTAATTTCTTCACCAAAGTATCAGGATCGACATTACCAGTCACGGTTACTTTCTGTTGCCTTATATCAACGTCTACACACTCGACGCCTGATTTTTTTTAAGAAATATGAACAATAATCAGTAATTGCGAATTATCATCCATACATATGTGAAAATAAAATAAAATTGTGCATATATACCTTGAACTTGGTTGAGAAGTTTTTTGACTTTGCGTTTGCAGCCCTCGCAGTGGATGGAAGCTTTGAGGAAAGTCTGAAATTCCATGGAAAATGGTTAATTCATTGAATCAACGAACAGATCTAGTAATGAGTTCGTTTGTGAATAGGGGAACGTACCTTTTGTTTGATGGATTCAACAGGTTCATCCGCAGTTTCCGCCATGAATATGTGTGTTTGTGAGAGAGAAAGTGGGAAAGAGAGGGAAATGGAGAGTGAGTTGGGAAAACAGGGGAAGAAATGATGGAAATAAAATGGCTTTAAGAAAGAAAACCTAACAAAGTATAAAGACTGACTGATACTGCTAATTTCACTTTTGAGTTTTATATATTGCGCGCTTCAAAATAAATATACCGTTGGTAAATTGGGGTCGAAAAAAATGAAGATTAATGAATTGGGGACTTTTATTCATAAACAAGAATGTACAACTGTAAGGTTGTGTTTGTTTTGAGATTCACACGAACTTAGGACTTTGTGCTCCCCATTTTATACGAGTTTGAGATTTAGAGTTTGATTTTTAAATTCCACACTCAATTCATATCTACAAATCTATTAAAACCCTTCTCAATGCATCACACTTTATTACTCTTTTTAATGTAATATAATAATATAAAATCAATCACTATTAAATATTAATTTGACATAAAGTTAAATCTTATCATATTTAAATCTCAAAACAAACGCACATATTTACTATTTATCAATAATTTTAAATATCTAAATTCTAAAATTTTGACTTGCTTTGCATATTTAAATCACGAAACAAACGCAGTCTAAAGAAAAAAACATGCTAATATATCACCACACGAATTTTTATTACTTTTGAGTTTTGATATATTGCTCCATTTAATGTTTGCACAGTCACCGAGAACAATGAAAAATGAATTCAAATCTCTTCAAATTTGACATGTTGTCAGTTGTCACTTTTCATGGTCCTAAAATCCTCACAAGGTATTGCATTAACATACATGAACAAAGAACAAAAATAAATTAGGAAAATAAATTAAAATTCAAAAAATTAAGGGGGATTCAGGTGTGTGTATGTTTATTTTGGGATTCCTATGATTTGAAAGTTTTGGTGAATAGTAAAAAAATCATCATTCTTTAGGGTTTTACTCGAATCGCTCATATGAATTTGAATAATTTGAAAAGTTTTTATTAAGTTTAATGAATAGTAGTATGTGTTTATTTTGAAAATAGTTGTTTATTTAATTTTATATGATAAAGTGATAATTTTAAAGTTTAAAGTGTTAAATCAATTTTTAATAAAAGATTGAAAAAGTATGATATTATTTATTTTGTGATTTTAATAGGGAAAAAATTTATTTTAAATTTTTAATAATGATTGATATTGAATTTATTATAAAAATTGAGAGTGGGAAAATAGTGATTTGATTGTATTGAATTTTGTGAAAAATAGAGGTGTAGGTGTACTTTATAGGAGAAGATTTTGAAGTCTAATTTTAAATCTCAAACTATAATGAGACGGGTTTTTAAAGTCCTAAATTCATTCGGGTGAGTCCGAAACAAACATGCCCTAGAGAACACAAGATCTGCAATGGAAAAAAAGACGCAATTAACCAGCAAATATTCTCATAAAAAGAAATCTATCGACTTATCGAGGATAGATAGGTTCTATACACACTGCGAGTGAAATATGAATAAAAACAAGAGTACAATTTTACATATATACACTACACCTAATAACTAAAAGATCTCCTAATCTAGGAAAGAGTAAATTAAAATTAATTTACAGTTAAATATATTATAAGCAAAGTCAAAGATATGAATCCTAATAATTAATTAGCAAGATACCTTCAATATTATTTTTGGGTGTCATCCCTTCAAGCAAGACATGGGAAGAGGTCTGACTTGCAGCTTGGATCGAAAGAATTCAAAGAGTGGATGAGGAAGAGACTTCGTGAGTATATCTGCAAGCTGGAAATTTGAAGCGATGAATTATGTGGCGAGTTTTCCTGAAAAGATCAGTTCCCGAACGAAATAGTAGTCAATATCAATGTGTTTGGTGCTTGTCTGAGCTGCCGATTTTTAACCGAGAAAAATCGTACTATTGTTGTCAAAGATAAGCTTTGGGGAATCAGAGAGCTGGACATTAAGTACCCGTTTACAAACTCTACAAGTGCTCTAGAAGCACTTATTCTTTTAAAAAATTGTGTCTAACAGCTTTAAAAATAAGTGCTTCTGGAGCACTTTTAAGAGTTCTAAAACAGGCTCTAAGTTCTCTCAGAAGATGTTTGATGCTAATGACCTCCGAAGCAACATTACCAAGAGCTTGATACTTTGCACAATTGAAACGAGAAACAGTAGGCTGCTCTTAGCACTCCAAGATATAAGTCTTTCACCCAGAAAAATCGAGTAACCGTAAATGGATCGTCTCATTTCAACACAATGAGCTCAATCGACATCAAAGTAGCTAACTATACCGAATGCAGACCCAAGAAAGAAAGAAAGAAAGACTAAAGGCTGCAGTGTGCTTGACATAACGAAGTATTCGTTCAACTGCATGAAAATGCTCAAGGGTAGGTTGTTGAAGAAACTGACTCGCCAAATTAACGATAAATAAAATATCGGGTAATGTAATGTGAGATTAATGAGGGCACCAACTAAGGGCTGGTACAACATAATATTATAAGTAATTTGTTTGCCTAAAAAATTATTTGAGTAGACAATTACAAGACATGATAGCGTATGAATTTTTTTTTTGAGAAATTTGAAGAAATTTTGGGATGAATTTGATGGTTTTACTCGGATTATGGGTTGTACCCGTGGGAAATGCATGTGTGAGATAGATAAACAATTGAATGAAAATTATATGCATGGCTGTTTGATTCTATTTTTTGTCCTTCTAATTTTTTTTCCTTTCTAGTTGGAATCAAAGAAACCCCCTTACTTTCGAAAATCACATAATGAAGTTCTTCGTTGTCCAATTTTATTTAAAATAGGGGCTTATTTAAACAATGTGACTTATCTCACCTGGTCATTGGACTTCTCATTTGAGTGGGAGACCCAGGTTCGATTCCCACCTGGGAACGAATTGGAGTTATGGGAGTTATAAGGTGAATTGACGATTTCGTGAAGTATTTGAGTGCTTGGTGTACTAACAACTAACTTTGTCCGATAAAAAAAAATTTGATCTCATTTGAAAAAGAAGAGGGGCTAGTTTTAAATTTGAAATGTATTTATTTAATTTAATTTATTGTTTCATTTCTTCTTTAAATAAAAAAAATTAAGGTAAATGTATTAAAGAAAAAAAGAGTACGTGAAGATGTGCTTTCTATATAAAAGGAAATATGCATTAAATGCGCTTTCAAAAAAATTACGTAAGCACATGATATATGCTTTAAAAAAAGATTTAGGTAAACATGTGCTTTAAAAAAAAAAGGGTAAACACTTTTCACTCTCTGCCCTAATTAGGTAAATATGATTCTTTTTTAACATGACAAGGTCTCAAATACATAATGTGCACGGATTTAGAATCTTTGCCCTCGCCCCTACCCTACCCAATTTATTTAAATTCGGGTTATAACTTTTTTTTCTTTTTTAAGTTTTGATTTAATTTGTTTTAACTTTAGTTTCAGTTTTAGATTTTTTTTTTAATTTTTAAATACCCAACTTGGCCCAAATATTTCATGGTTCATCCGACCCAAATAATTCATATGTAATTAAGGGTTCACTATTTAGGAGTTAGGGTTTAGAGTGTACCAATTTGAATTGACCCACTCAAATGAAAAAAAACTAGTTTAGGGCCAATCTTTTTGTTGATAAATTGATATCTGGTACAATGACTGACTAATTAATTAGTGAGACAAAACCCATCTTTCATTAATGTGGGCACATTTTCAAGCCAAATCAAAGCTCTGTATAAAAGTTTAGGAGCTGATTTTTTATTATTTTTTTATGAACAAAAAAATATTATATTACGTAAGAATTGGAGCACAATGGCTACTCCCGTCCATACAAATAGATGTAAGAATTACAACTCCACAGGACTTACATTACAATTTTTCACAATTACAAATATTAACTATTCTTAGGATCCTTTCGTCAAGTCGAGTAAGACAGATTTCTTGGTGTCAAGTACCAAGTTTTTATTTTGATCTCCTTCGTTATCGTGTTCGAATCCAAAATGATACTGTTAAAAATCTGATTTGATCCTCACTTCTAATATTAAGGGATAAACTGACTCATATATTTTTCCTTTTTAATTTGATAAAAAAAAATAAGCTTAATTGTTTGATTTTATTAGAATAAGAGCTTATTTGATCCATATTGAAAAAGAAAAAGATTTCGATGTACAAAAAAATTAATTTAAGGATCTGTTAGATCCTCACCCCTAACATTAGTGGCTAAATTGAACTTTTTACTGAAAAAAAATTAAAAAAATTTGTGTGTTTTCTAACCGTGGTGGCAAGAGGCATGCATGAGGTTACTGAATTCTTCAAGTTACATGATCATGAGTGGTTTAATAATTTGAAGTAAACTAGAAAAGTTATGGCTCATTGCATTGATGATACCTTGGTTTTGGAAAGTTTTTCTATGGAGCATAGTTGAGAGAATTCCGTCTCATCTAAAAGCTAGAGCTTGTAGAGAAGGTCGGGAATAATCTATTTATTTAATTTCCCTCAACACTCCCCCTCACTCGTGGGCCGAATCATTGTCTCTGCTCTCTGGAGAGGAGGCCCAACAGAGTGGACAATTTAAATGGGTGGAGTGCTTCCACGGGAATCGAACCCACAACCTGGGCTCTGATACCATGAGAGAATTCCGTCTCATCTAAAAACTCGAGCTTGTAGAGAGGGTCGGGAATAATCTATTTATTTAATTTCTCTCAACAATAGTGCTCCATCAACTCTTGGAATTAATTCTTAAAGTGCACATATCATACAACAATTGTCATATACTTAGCAAATCCCAGGAAGAACAAAATCATTTTGGATAAATCACAACACCAGAACTTTGTTCATATGGTGAAATATATATGTGTATAGTGTAGGTCTCAAACGAGTGTAGTGAGAGTTAGACCACTAAAGGAGGAGAGGGATGAGTAATAGAATTTTAAACAATTTTTGTGTGATTCGGCTTATAAGTTAAGTTTCATAAGTTAGCTTCAGATAAGTGCTAAGCTAAATGGAGAAAAAATTGCAAATGGTCCTGCAACTTTGTTTGTTTTCATAATTGGTCATGTAAATTTTTATTTTATCAATTTTGATACATTTAGGGGGTGTTTGGTATAATTCAAAGGAATGGGAAAGGGTATGGATTTGAGGGGGTGATGAATCAAACCCATAGGTCTCATTTTGGTAAGGAATGGTTGGTTCCCAAAAAATGAGGTTTCATTCCATTCCTCACCTTATACCAAACAAATAAATTCAATTCCATACTCATTCCTTACCCTCAAAAGTGCTTAACCAAGCATACCATTAGTGTCAATTTTAGTCATTTTCGCTGGAAAATTGAAAATTTGATCGGAAAATTAACATAGCTTTTTTTATTTTAGTCGCATTGACGGTTGTCACCGCTCTAGTTTGAAGTGTCTCTCATCGAGGAAGAAAAACCGTCAATCAATGTAATGTTTTTATTACACCTCTCCTGTTAATCGCGACTTTAAAATTACGAATTTTATTCATTCTTGTAGCTAATTACGAGTGATTTACATTGAGTCGGGGGTCGAGATCTATATTATTCTCTTCCTCTTGCGAAACCCATCATTTTGATATCTTTTTCATTTCATTTTGTATGTTACAACATATTTCCGACCATTTTCCGGTCAACATTCAAAAAAAAATTAGAGAAAATGACTAAAATTGATACTAAAATGATCAATACTGAGTAAAAACTTAATAAACTATTTGTGGCCACAAGCAAAGCTACAGGATCAAGTTAAATGCACATGGTTAAATTCAAATCGATGATCATCCTACTGACCGTTAGAGTTAGCTTATCACTTGGACAATTATCTAGACAAGCATTATGCGGAAATGTATAGGCTCATAAATTATACATTTGCTTAATAAAAACCACTCTATTAAAATTCAAAACCTCTTGTGAAAAAGTCAGTTTACTTGATCTAAATGTATTGTACGTTTGCTTTATGAGATTAGATAAAAATTGATGTGTGAAGAGATAAAGCATCAAAACAGTGCACGAGAATTTTATAATGGTTTGAAGACTCGTCTTCTACGTTTATTCTTCCAAAACAAGATGAGATATATAATTAATTTAAAATATAAATTTATTTTTAATTGATACAAATTAATTAAAAAGTTATTTTATATAAGTAAAATTAAAAAAAAAGTAAATACTAGTATTAGAATTCTCTAAGATCCGGAAGGAACATCAATGCTATCCGGGCAAATGAACGATTAATGTGATGCTCAGGGCACCTGTGTGTGATAATTGTGAGATTGAAAGGTAGGAACATTAACGCTATCCGGGCAAATGAGCGATAAAGTTATGCCTTGGTGACCGCACTGTCGAGGTGCGACAAAAATAAATACCCTATTTTACCCTACTAACTCGTAGTAGTGGCAAGCAAGAGGTCGATCCACAGGGAACGTAGAATAATTATTATGCTAATTGTATGAATTTATAGGGACAAACACGCAACACAAAAAGGGGGGTTTGGATTGGATTTCTAAAACCACTAATAACAAATTACTAGGAAAATAACAATTAATCTAATAAAGAATTCAATAATAAAAAGCATTCCAATTCACATTTCATTCATCACTCGACTTTAATGTTGTTAACTGACATCGACGTTTAACCTATTTAACTTTAGGATTAATGTCCCTCAGTAGTCAACAAGCTCTGGCTACCGGTTATTATCTCTTAATTATAATCAATTGAAACAAGCTCTCCAAAGATTCTTTTTAACTGAACAGTCTAGATACGATCTAAATTTAATCCAATCAAAATCATTAAACTCTAGGATAAAGGATAAAAAAATTCCAGAATACGCAAGCTCGATTCGAAAGAACCCGATTTAAATCACCCTAGCAAAATACTAGTTGCTGCCAATTGCTATAAATCTGCAACAATTACGGATTACAAATTTATGAACTAGCAGACATACAAGAATAATCTAATCTAGGTGATCAATCTAAATTAAATATCCAAGTATGTTGAAAGTTAAAATAGATTAAATAAATAATCATGAAATAAATATTGTAAACGTCTCAGATCAATTAACAAGCATTAAAATACGAGTTCAGAAATTCCTGGAATTCAAATAAAAACACAAACTAAATATAAAAGCAGGCATCTTCCCCAAAGTTACTGCGTCTCTAGTTCTGCTGCTGGACGTTGCGTCCAGAGAATATCCTCCCCTTCGTTTTCCAAAACTGCCGTGCCTATTCTCTCTTTTATATATGCATGCATGGGCCTTTAATTCCTTAAGGCTAATCCACCCTCCCCCAATCTGATCACCATATTCCTTATATATGCCAAAAGATATTAATTAATCTTTTCCTAATCTTCAATAAACTCTCGTCCAAATCCTCTAGAACCAATCAAATATATGTGCGAATCTTCCTCAATCTTCACGTGTAAATATTTCTTTCTTCCCCAACGACAATTTATTTGGGCTTCTTACAACATAAATTGGCCCAAAAACTCTCTACTTTTGCATGGGCTTTTTTATTCCAAATTAATGTTCCACAAGAAACACCTTGATACACCAAAAAAAATACAAGAATCGATCAAGTGCGGAATAATATCATCAAAATTCACATAAATAATTAATCATGTCATTTTAATAGAAACGAGTTCAAAAAATTGCACTCTAATATATTAAAATATGCATAATTTTCTACTTATCACTTGGGTGCCTACTTTTTGCCATTTCTAGGTTTTGTAGATCTATTTATTCACCATTCTGGTATTACTCTCCTTTGTGGAGAGGCTTTGAGTTTTGTTCTTTAAGGGTTTCAAGTTATCTCTGTCCCTGCGTTATCTTGTTGGCAATGGAGAACCTGATGAACAACATGACGATCTCAACGGAGGAAGATGAGGATATGGTCATCGAGGAGAATGTTGACAACATTGAGGTGTATTGTTGGTCGATTCTTGACGGAACAATCAACCAATTTCAATATTTTACGCAGCCGTATGGCTAGCGTGTGGAGTCCAAAGAAATGAGTGTCGATCAAAGAAATTGACAATGGAAGGATACTATGTCAGTTTTATCACGTGTTGGATGTCAAAATGGACCTTCGGTAGCCATCCCCTTTTGGTACACAGATTGAGCCTTGGCGAAAACCCTTTGAACGTTCCTCTTACCAAAAATCCCTTTTGGGTAAGAGTGGACAATATTCCGGCGGGGTGCTTCACGGAGAAAGTCGGGAAGATGCTGTGCAACTTTATCGGATGATTCATGGAGTATGATGGGTCCAATAAAGGGTCTGTTTGGCTGAATTTTATTCGTTTAAGGGTGGAGATCGATTCGACCTTACCACTGAAACGATTTCAATATTTGAAACTGGTGAACGGAACTTCTGAAAAGGTTACTTTGAATCTTTTTTGCTTCATCTGTGGAAAATTGGACCAGTTTTTGCAACGTGGCTTTCGAGTCCAAGGATGGCGTGGTGGAGAAAGGGTGGGGACCAAGCTACGGGTCACGGAGTGGAAAGGCAGACCGATGAAGGGGATCGTTGGTTGCCAAGTGACGACGGTGATGATCGGAAATTTGCGGGAAGATTCCGGAAATCATGGAGGACGTTTCACCTGGGGCGCAAAATCAGGGAAGCGAGAATCAAATCCATTAATTCCCGTCAACTCCAATTCGAAACTTCCCAAAACTGTTAGCGCAAATCAAGGGATCATTATTACAAATGGGATGACCCATAATCCTATATTTGAAGACGACCAGATAGGAGACCTGGATGGTAATGACCAAGTTGCCCTTGACTTAAAAAAAACGCATTAATGCCATGCAATCTTACAATCAGTGACTCACAACTGAAGGAAAGAACAAAGGTCTTAGGGAAGATGAAAACGAGACCGGGATGGATGAAGAGAGAGATAACACCAACATGGAACAAAACCATTTTTTAACGGCAGGCCCCGGTCACCGGGCCGACCGATATCAATGATTTTTCTAAGTTGGAATTGCAGGGGATTGGGTCACTCCGCTGCAATTCCGTTCCTTCATGACCTTGTTCGCGTGCGTAAGCCTGATGTAATTTTTCCGTGTGAAACGATTTCTCGTTCAAATAAGATTGCTGAAATAAAAGTTTGTTTGCGTTATGAGTGTGCATTCATCGTTAATTATGTGGGTCGTAGTGGAGGGTTATGTGTTCTATGGAAGAACTCTTCAATGTGTAACATTATTAGTTACTCGCAAAACCATATTGATATGACTATTAATGATGCCGCTGGACCATGGCGGTTCACGGGTTTTTATAGGCATCCCGGGATGGGAGGGCGACGACATTCGTGGAGTTTATTAAGGCATTTGGCAAATGTAAACTCCCTCCCTTGGATTTGTATGAGAGATTATAACGACTTGCTTACGGATGCAGAGAAAAAAAGAGGTAGCCTTAGACCAAATTGGATGTATAGAGGCTTTAGAGAGACTGTCTCGACTGCAACCTTTTCGACGTTGACCTTTTGGGTTATGCATTTACATTGAGCAAGGATAGAGGAGCCAACAATTTTCTAGAAGAAAGGCTGGATAGGGCGATGGGCACTCTGAGTAGGCATGATCGGTTTAAGACGGCTCAACTGAGGACCTTAGTGGCTCCTATATCGGACCACAATCCTATTTTACTGGAAATCGAAACTATGATCACATTTTCAAGGCCTCGAAAGTTCAGATTTGAGAATAAATGGCTTGATGAGCCGGATATTGAGAGCGTAGTGTTGGGGAATTAATTGCTCGGATCTATTCGAGGTGAATATTTAAATACAAATTTAATTCTAACAATTATTACTAGCATGAATTAATCCTATATTAATTCAAATAATAATTCAACAACAAATCATGCATACAAATAATTCACATAAATCCTACGCATGCGGAATTGCTAGGAGTTTATGTGAACTAACCTCTCGAAGTGACAACCATTGAGAAGATGGATCCCGTTCAAATGAACACACCAAAAAGCCTTCTCAAGTATTCCCTCGTCCTTGTCCGACAATCCGGTGGTAGGATGCTCGCGAACAATTAACAAAAGGAAAAATAAAATTATGTTGCACCACCTTTGTGGATTTCTAATTTTTCCAACACATGAAATTACTTTGGGGATGAAAAATTCATCCACTATTTATAGAGATATATTATTTTCTCCATATTTAAAATATTTCATAAAAATCCTACTTTATCTTGTTATGGGAATTTTCAAAAAAATAAGGGATAAAGAATCCAAGATTTGGATATTCTTGAATTTATGAGATATCCTTGTAATGCAAGAATACATATCTTCCATAATATATTTTCAAGAAAATCAAGAAAATCTTTCCTTCCCTTTATTTTCTCAAATTTTTGAAAATTGCTTAATAAATAACTAAGTGGGAGATTTCTTGAATTTAATGAGATAATCTTGTATTCCAAGAATACATATATTCATTCCATAACAAAATTAAAAAAAAAATCTTTCTCCCTCTTTTATTTATTATTTTCGAAAAAAACATGGAAAAATAGCAACAATAATTTGTTTTATTTTTAAACATTTTTTCAGTTATTGGACTTTATCTTTGGGCTACTTGAGGGGCCTTTAGGAGAATTAAGATTGGATCTTCCAATGGACCTTGAATTTTCAATATTGAGCCACAATATTATTCAAGCCCATAAATATTAATTAATCTCACTACATAATTAATATTGCACTATTCATCTTAACCCATATTACTGTTAATATGGCTCCCGGTTATTATTTTTTGTGTTTAAGATTATCCAGTCCATTAATTATTTTAATCCACTGAAATAACTTCACTTTAATTAATATCTTTTTCATTGGTTCAGGAACGACTCAACATTATTATCCATACCGGAAACTAATTCCACTTGCAAGATCTAGTATGATAAAACTTCTGAGCCTCCCAAGGGGAAAAATCAAGCAAGACGTACTTGCACGCGATTCTCCGTATTAAATCTTAGCAATCGTCGTGTAACTAACAATATTGCCAAGATATAAGGTATTGAATCACATTGATTCTCTACCCATCATAAGTCAAAGTAATAGTTATTAATTCCACACGATCCTATATAAGGAACGGAGATTAAGAAATAATGAACCACTGAGGTCTAATTCTTCTATATTCAGTATTGAATAATTTATCCTCTTGTAGGTCATATTCAGTGCATCATAATGCACTAGTGCAGTCTCTTGGTCAAGACAAGCCAATCTGCGCCTTACACTTCAACCTTCCACGATGGATTGTTCATTTCCATCTGGGTTGTGAATTCTGTACTTTTAGTTACAAGGGACTGTTAATTTAATCTTCTATGATCTGGTATCACTAAATTAACTACAATGTAACACGTACTATTTATTGAACAATTATGCAGAAAATATATGTAACATTCAATGATATTTAAAGCAACAGTGATAAATAATTTATTTCAGCAAATAAGACAGAAATTCAGTCTGGTTATACAAATGTAAAAGCATACTTTCCAGTATAACCCCAACACGTAGTTGGGAGGAGTTGGGAAGGTTTAAAAGATTTTGATGTTCTTCAAAGGCTTAGGGCGACTTCTGGAGTTTTGGAGGACTGGGGCAAGCACATAGCAAGGGCGAATGCTATAAATCGGCAGGAACTTGAAAACGAGATTGCATGTTTGAGAAGGTTAAGTCATGGGGTTGGGTCCGATCGGTTAGTTGAGGCGAGGAAAGAACTTGCAAATATTCTGGTAAAAGAGGAGAAACATTGGAAGCAAAGGGCCAAACTTTTTTGGCTTAAATGGGGTGACCTCAACACAAGGTTTTTTAATCAAATAGCGAGTGCTCGGAAAAAAGCGAATTGAATTAAAGGGTTGTATGACGAGAACAACAATTAGGTGTCATCACAACAAGAGCTAAATGATGTTATCCAACAGTACTTCTCAGGATTATTTGTGGCAAATGAAAATTTGCATGATACTGATCAGGTTATAGCAGCTGTCAGACCGGGTATTTCTATAGAGGATAATCAAGTTTTGACAAGACCATTCGAAGCAGAAGAGTTTAAGTTGGCAATCTCGCAGATGCACAAGGACAAAGCTCCGGGTCCGGATGGATTTAATCCGAGATTTTACAAGCAGTTTTGGGGAACGCTGGGGCCGGCTATTGTGGAAGCAAGCATTCGTTGGCTTGATACGGGAGCTTTCCCAAATGGCTTGAACAACACAACGGTGGTTCTCATTCCTAAATGCGAACAACCGAAGTCTATACGTGACCTCCGGCCCATCTCACTATGTAACGTGGTATATAAGATTTTGTCCAAAGTGTTGTGCAACAGGCTTAAATTGGTTTTGCCTCAACTCATAGACGAAGCACAATCAGTTTTTCAATCGGGTAGGTCGATTCAAGACAATGTCCTCATAGCTTTTGAAACTCTACATGCTATGAAGGAAAGATGAAAAGGAAAACATGGTGATGTGGCTATAAAAATCGATATTAGTAAGACATATGACAGGGTTGATTGGATATTCTTAGATTGCATCCTGAGGAAAATGGGGTTCTGTGATATATGGTTGAATTGGATGAAGCTATTTACTCAATCAGTGTCATATTCGTTCCTCGTCAATGGTGGTATTGTTGGTCCTATTTTTCCGGGTCGTGGCCTTAGTCAAGGTGATCCTCTCTCACCTTATCTATTCATATTGCGTGCGAAGGGTCTCTCTAGTTTATTGAGACGAGAGAATAATAGAGGAACTATACACGGCAGCCGAGTTAATAGGCGAGCTCCGTCCATATCACATCTCCTCTTCGCCGACGACTCTTTTTTTTTTTTGCAGAGTGTGTGTCGCGGAATATGATTCGCTAAAGAGTACTCTGAACTTGTATGAACGTGCTTCGGGTCAAGCCATTAATTTTGCAACGTCCGGTATATTTTTTAGTCCTAATGTCACGCATGATGTTAGAAATAAGTTGCAAAACATTTTGGGCATCTTAAATCCACTGAACACTGGAAAATACATGAGTCTCCCATCACTTATTGGGTGTGGGAAAGTCGAGATCTTTAGTTATATTCGAGACAGGCTTTGGACTAGATTGCAACATTGGAGGGGGAAAAAATTCGAAAGCCGGGAAAGAGATCCTTTTGAAATCAGCTGCTCAGGCAATCCCTGCTTATTGTATGAGTACATTCCTCTTACCTTCAACTTTGTTGGACGAGTTACACCGTATGATGAATTCTTTTTGGTGGGGGCATGGCACGGATCTGAAGAAGGGAGTGCAATGGAAAACCTGGGAATCCTTTTGTAAACATAAAAACGATGGAGGGATGGGTTTCCGGAATCTCCATATTTTCAACATTGCTATGCTGGGAAAGCTAGCATGGAGACTTCACACTCAACCTACCTCAATCTTAAGCTGATTACTCAAAGCCAGATACTACCCGAATTCTGAGTTCTTTGACGCCAGGTTAGGATATAACCCGAGCTATACTTGGAAGGGAATTCACACTGCAATCGATATAGTTAAACGTGGGACAAGGTGGAAAGTGGGGAGAGGAGACCAAGTTCGGATGTGAGGAGATCCATGGAATGACAGTGATTGAACATTTTTTATTGAAACTACCCCGGTGCCGACGTTTGAAGATATGGTTATTCGAGATTTCTATGTTCCTGGTACTAGAGTTTAGGATAAACCTCTTATTCAATATGTATTTCCTGAGGCTGAATGTGAGAGGATATTGAAGATGACTCCAAGTCCTCATGGGGTTGAAGACAAAGAGGTATGGCATTTTTCTCCTAATGGGTTGTATTCAGTTAAATCCGCTTATCATCTTGCCATGAGAGTTATACAATATTCCTGTGAGTTTAATGATACTTCATGGAAACACTGGTGGAAATTCAAAGTCCCACCTAGAGTCAAGAATTTCTACTGGAGGTTGTGTAAAGACTTTGTTGTCGTTCGAGCAAAGTTGGGCAAATGGTATCCCGGCATGAACACTTTATGTCCGTTATGTTCGGGTATGAGCTGTTGGGAAAATATGGGTGCCCGTGTCTATTCGAGATTATTTTAAATACATATTTAAATTAATCAATTAATTACTAACATGAATTAATCATAAATAAATTCAACATAATAATTAATAAGCAAATAAACAATCATGCGTACACATAATCCACGTAAATCCTAAGCATGCGGAATCTAGGAGTTACGAGATTACGTACCTCTTGTAGAGACAATCGTTGAGACGTTGGATCAACCCAAAGAGCCTTCCCAAATATGTCTCAAATCCACGAACGTAATCCAGTGGGAGGATTCACACGAACGATTTTAACAAGAGAAAAATAAAATATTTTGCCACCACCTTTGTGGATTTCTAATATTTCCAACACATGGAATTGTCTTTGGGAATGAAAGATTCATCCCCTATATATAGGACAAGGGGGGCCGATTTTTTGAGGAGAAAAATAAGGAAGAAAAACTTTTTCTTGGTATCCAAGAAATCTTGAATATATCTCCTATATTCTTTTCTCCTTAATTAAATTTTTCCATAATAATCTCTCTTCCCCTTTTCCCTAAATTTTCAAAAATAACAAGGCAATAGGAATCAAGATTTGACTTCTTGAATTTATGGGATAATTATGTATTCCAAAAATACTTATCTCTTTCCACAAAATATCTACAAGAAAATCTTTTCTTCCTTTTTCCTACAAATTTTCGAAAAAAATAAGAAATATTAGGCAAAATATTTTCTTCTTCTTTTCGTTAATTGAACTTTATTTTGGGCTATTTGATGGGCCTTTAGGAGAATTAAGATTTGACCTTCAATGGACTATGAAGCTATAATATTGGGCCAAATATTATTCAAGTCCATTAATATTAATTTACTCCACTATAAAATTAATATTGAACTATCCATCTTAACCCATATACGACTTTACTATAATATGGCTCCAGGTCATTATTTCTCGTGTTTAAGATTATCTTAGTCCATTAATTAATTAAGCCACTGAACAAGCTTTATATTAATTAATATCTTTGTCCTTGGAGTAAAGACAACTCAACTTTATTATCCATACCGGAAATAAATTTTCACTTGCAAGATTCGGTATGATAAAGATTCTGAGCCCACCAAGGGGACAAATCAAGCAAGACGTACTTGCACACGATTCTCTTTATTAAATGTCAGCAATCGTCATGTAATTAATAATATTGCCCAAGATATAAGGTATCGAATCACATTGACTCTCTTCCTATCATAAGTCAAAGCAATAGTTATTAATTCAACATGATCCTATTTAAGGGATGGAGATTAAGAAATAATACACCACTGAGGTCTAATTCTTGTATATTCAGTACCGAAGAATTTATCCTCCTGTAGGTAAAAAAGTGACTTATATTAAGTACCATCCTTTAGACAAGACAAAGAATGTTTCTTCTGTTAAATACTATGACCTACACACGATTTCCCCTCTATGTTAAAGGCCCGATGGGGCATTCGAAAGATCGGAAGGAAAATCAAAGTGTTAAACTTCGGACAAAGCTCTATCCGGTGGCAATATTCCCCACACTAAAAAGCATATAAGATGCAAGCCTTCGTATTCGACCCTCTGGATGTCATCATTAAGACAAAACTGGGAACTCTTTTTTTTTTTTTTTGAAAGTCTACCTCCACACACAATGCATATAGACCCCTAGAGGAATCCACTGTGCATTGATCAGCCCGGACTGCTTTGACCAGTTTCTTCCCACTAAGATAAGGTTCATTATTTAATTCAATCGGGATCTCTGGGAGTCGCACCCAGACTAAGGTAGATGAAAAAGACTTTGATGTTTGTTCGGTCTCAGCTTGCATTAAATAATGCCCTCTTTCCACCCTGGGACCATTAGGAAGGACATGGAGATAGTCCTTATAGACTCTAACCATAAAGAACCCATGATCGATCATTTCAAAGCCAAGCTCCAGTCCCAAAAGCTCAGAAACTTTATGCTCCAATATCTTAACTTCCCCAGGACTTTGATAAGGGCTCTACGCCAGGGCTTCCATAAACTGATGCACTCCTCTTTGGTGATAGTGACCCTAGGCCATGGACCTTTCTTCACTGAGTCCGCAGATGTTTTCGTCAGACTTTTAGACTTAGCCTCCTTTCTTCTTCATCATCCGAGCGATCGGAGAGTTCTCCTTACAAAAAAGGGTATCCTTTCAAGATATGTCACCCCAACCAGTTGGGATTGCATTAGTGGATCCCTTCCACTGGTTCTATGTCTATAACCTGGGACATAACAGCCAACCAAATCTCCCGATGAGCGGCCTTTCAACTTCTTAGTGCTACGAGAGATGAGATCATCCTCTTCGGTTTTGCAGGAGAAGTGATCACAGATTGGATTTATGACGACATGGGAGCTCTGATGGTGATGGTGCAGAAGGCCAAGAAGTCGCGGAAGTGCGACAAGCTCTCGATAAAGATTTTTTTTTGTTTTGTATAGGCTCCAAAGGAGATCAATGGAAATTCGTAAAAAAGCTGTCGAAGAAGCTGCTAAAAGCCTTTTCTGCTTTGAGTCGCCGTTCCTTTGGCGCTCGGGTTTCTTTTTTATCGATTCTTCATCCCTTTCTTTGAACCTTGTCGATAATCAAACTTAAAGATATGAACTGAGTTCCATTTGATGAGTAACTGAGAACAAAGGAGAGGGATATGGAAAGAATAAAGTAATGAAAGAGGAAGTCATTGCTAGTAGTAACGACTTGTCACGATCCATTGGTTCATATAGAATCCATGTCCTAGGTGTATCAAAAAACATTCTTTTCGCTAAGCGTATATAATAAAATAGAGTGAAAGGGTCCACCCCGAAAGCAAGGGTTGTCTTGTCTAAAGGATTGTACTTAATATATGTCACTTTTTTTGAAAACATTACACGAAGCGAGAGTGCATGGTCAACACTCATCTAAAGCTCCTGCGTTCCGCTTGCAGCCACAACCTAACTTGCACGAGATTCAACAACCGGCTACTGGTAGGCCCCTCGGGCATGCTCTTTGTCTAAGCAAGCGAAGAGCTAATGAGGGCCGGAATGGAATATCATATGTAGTGTAAAATCAGATCTGAAGCTCTTTGGAATTGGAACAAGTGAGGAACGAGCGACCACAAGCTCCGCTTAAGCGCTCGACATGTAGTTAGCTTAAAACATGTTCATCATGTGGCCGAGCGAAGCGCACCTCTCATGCTACCGGAACCTACCCGACTTCCGATGATTTGTTTGGATAGAGGTCGGAAGAAGAAGGCATACCCACCAAGTTTAGGGAGTCGGAGGTTAGTGATTCTTAAGCTAACTTTGGATCGTCCCTAGTTAGAGATCCAAAACCGGGTTTCATAGAAAAAAGCATTCGCATAAAGCTAGCGGCTTCCTATGATCACCGATAAAATAGCATCACGCCGAGAAAGGATTTATCCTCAAATCAAGTAAGTCTTCCCTCCCTTGGAAAGAACGGATCAAGAAGTGGTGGTTCACCACTTCGGTAGGGGATTCGTGATGTCATCTATATGGTCTTGTTGTTGATGGTACCTCATTGGTCTTTGCCCAGCCGAGAGCTAACTACAGTTCAAATAGATCGCGATCACCCGCACCTTTCTAATACTTAAATCATGTATACGAAATATCTTCTGTAGCTTACTCGACCTAAGCAAGCCAGACCGAACACCCGAAAAAGAAGTTCTTTCTCCATCGAACGGAAATGGACGAAGAGCGATGAGGAATTCTTCAGAGAGAAGAGCCTAGAGAAATTTCACGATAACTTAAGAGGGAATGCGGAGAATGCTAAAGTTTGGCCCTCTGGTTGTCATTTCATCCTTGATAATTGTATGTGAACATGGCTATCCTCCTAGGGTAGGGGCTTTCGCCTTCACCAAAGAATCACTTAGTAGTGTAATTCGAAGATCTTTCCTAATGGATGATTAGTATTGTGTTGTCATGATTAAAATGGTTCTTATTATGTTGGGGAGGTGCCGCCGAAGGTTGTTTAATGTACCATCTGTGCAGACTAGTTGCCCTTCAGGGGAATATCGAATCGACTCTTATTCCTGCTTTAATTCAAAGGCCAATCAATCTTATGAAAGAGCCCTGCCTCGGGTCGGATCTCATCTTACTAGATGAAGGAAAGGCTAAGAGCGAATTCTATGCCTAGTGGTTTTGGGAAATGGGCAATCAGTTAACTGTCAGCCCAGAGACCTTTTGGCTCGCTAGGCCCCTTACCTTACTATTACAACATGCCCTCCTACTGCTACTTTGAATCTGAAGGAGGCTTACAGCCCTGCTAACTCGTTTAAAGAAAGTCAACCCATGCACCAATCGACGGTTCTGAGTTGGAAGATAAAGTTAGAGAGTTTTTTGATAAAAAAAGTAAACCAGAAAGATTTGAGCTTGGTCTTCTTAATATCTGACATATTACCATGTGCTTCAATGAAAGTGGTCATTGAGTGAAAGAGAATCTCTTGGTTATTGGCAAAGTACGCAATATAATTTAACAATTCCTCTAACATTAACGCGGATTGGTTTTGTTTATTACTGAAAATTTTTGTGAAAAATATCTTTAACAAGACAATAGGAATTATGATTTCGATTCTTCATGATGATGAACCCTTTCAAATCATAATGAACCCATTTTGTACTTTATCCATTCAGAAACGAGGAGTAGTAAGACTCTACATGAGCACTTTTAAGACTCGAGTAGAGGACTTACTATTGATTTCTTATTAGTAAATAGCTTATTTTCCCATTCTTTGAAGTAGGATATCTAGCAGCAACATCAACTTCTTTATGGTATGGTAAGTTCTGCCACTTCTTTTTTTCCAGCTTCAGGAAGAGAAAAGAGAAACTTTATTGAAATTCGTACCCCTCTATCTAATACTATATGCCTGTATTGGTTTGAGCTGCTTGCTATGAGAGGCACTCTCCCCAAAATAGGGATGATAAACAGCTATTCTTGTTCACCGCTCATGTTTCGTAGGAACTAAGCCGAGTGCATGCAGCGTGGGCCAGGCATAGCTGACTGGTTTGACCCCGGGGTGCTCCAGCCTATATTAGGATAGCTAATTCTGAAGGAAGAATGAATCAATTCAGGAGTCGTTAAACTCTGAAATCAATTCAAACATAGTACAACTCCTGTATGGAAGACACTACTTCCTAGTGCTAAGAAAGCAAAAGCTAAAGATCCAGCATCTAGGTCATAGTATTTAACAGGAGAAACATTATTTGTCTTGTCTAAAGGATGGTACTTAATATAGGTCACTTTTTTACTTCTTGATTGAGCTCTTTCTACACCGATATCTACATCGATAGCAGTCTTTAGTTCAACTTGCTGTACATCTTGTTGCCGGACCAGAGCTTCCTGCCGAGCTAGAGCTTCCCTTTGGGCTAGGCTTTGCCTTCTCAATTCCTCTCGCCTTCTTGCCAGCAGGATCTCCTTCTAGTCATTGCCCAGTGTTCTAGATCTGTGCACATCTCGAGCCGAGGGTTCAAGCAGAATAGGGGTATACGAAGCTGAAATGCAGGCTCAACTAACAGAAGATAAAATCATGTTCCTTTCTATCCCTTTCTTCACTTCAAAACAAGGGTTCCTCTCAAAGAGTTCTACCTAATAAGATGCGCAGCGCATAAGCCACCTATCCATACTTTATCTTCCTTAAGTATTTTGATAAAAAAAGTAAACCAGAAAGATTTGAGCTTGGTTTTCTTAATATCTGACATATTACCATGTGCTTCAATGAAAGTGGTCATTGAGTGAAAGAGAATCTCTTGGTTATTGACAAAGTACGCAATAGAATTTAAAAATTCCTCTAACATTAACGCGGATTGGTTTTGTTTATTACTGATCATTTTTGTGAAAAATATCTTTAACAAGACAATAGGAATTATGATTTCGATTCTTCATGATGATGAACCCTTTCAAATCATAATGAACCCATTTTGTACTTTATCCATTCAGAAACGAGGAGTAGTAAGACTCTACATGAGCACTTTTAAGACTCGAGTAGAGGTCCCTCGTATGGAGAACAAATCCTATCTCTTATCTCTCTAGTTCCGGAGAATATAGATAACTTCTTTCTTTTACGCCTTATTAGTTATGAAAGCGGAACCTAACCAACTTGATCGATTCAGTGCTTGGATTAGGTCCGGGTAGAGAACAGGTAATGTCGGTAGGCTTTGAACTTTAGCCGTTGTTATTCAAGGCCTTACTTGTTTCATTTTTTATCCCTCTTTCTTTGGTTTGGGAGTCCATAGATGAAAGCCTCTTCAGTAAACTCTTTCCGCTTCTGCTTCTGAATCTGGATGGCAGTGGAAAAGAGAGTGTTTCAGTTATGGTTTAGGGCTAGTGAGTTACTATACGTTCGTTAAGGCAAACAAGCGCTCGTAGACAGAAAACCATTTTCGCTGAGCGACTTAGAGAAAACACTTCTTATTTCGAAAAGCGATGCGTACAGTTCCGGGGGTTGTAGAACAACTACTTCTTTGCCGTTCTTTTTCCGTTAGCCAGTATCGAGACTCTAAGACTCCTTGCGCTTAGCCCCCCGCAGGTGCTTTGATAGAGATTTCGGGTTTCATTGAGTGAAAGAGAATCTCTTGGTTATTTCCTTATTCAGTGCATCTAAATGCACTAGTATAATCTATTGGTCAAGACAAGCCAATCTGAGCCCTATACTTCAACCTTTCATGATAGTTTGTTCATTTTCATCTGGGTTGTGAATTTGTACTTAATTACGAGGAGCTGTTTTATTTGATCTTCTATGATCTGGTATCACCAAATTAACTACAACGTAATACATACTTAACGTATTGATCGGGTTTGCAATAAATATATATAACATTCATTCATATTTAATGCAACCGTGATTAATAGATTATTTCAGTAAATAAATAAGAAAATTCAGTTTGGTTATACAAAGTAACAACATACTTTTCAGTATAACCCCAACAATCACCCACTTATACTCAAAGTCTGCTTTTAAGTATACTACAACATGTCTCGTGTTATATGTGACATCTAATGTCACCTACACGAACCTAATAATATTTCTCCCACTTATACTCAAAGCAGATTGGCAACGTTCATGACACTCATTCCCTCCACATGTCTCTCGAATGTACTCTGAGGCAGACTCTTTGTGAATGGATCTGCTAGGATGTCTTCCGATGCAATCTCTGCCACCTCAATGTCTCATCTCTTAATGATTTCTCATATAAGATGGTATTTTCTTTCAATGTGTTTGCTGACCTTGTGTGCTCTCGGTTCCCTCGAATTTGCAACTGACTGCTCTGGTGTTATCACAATAAACTGTGATCGTGCTGGGCAAATCTGGGAAAACGTCCAAGTCCACTAGGAAGTTCTTGAGCTAAATCGCTTCATTCGCTGCTTCACAAGCAGCTACGTATTCGGCTTCCATGGTAGAATCGGCGATGCATTTCTGCTTTACGCTTCTCCATGTCATGGCTCCTCCCCCCATGCAAAACACAATACCCGAGGTAGACTTTCTGGAGTCCATGTCTGATTGGAAATCTGAGTCCGTGTAACCGATTGGGATTAGAATATCTGACTGATAAATCAACATTCTGTCCCGTGTCCTCTTCTAATACTTCAGAATGTTCTTAACTGCAGTCCAATGCTCTTTCCCAAGGTTGCTTTGATATCTTGCTACCATGCCTACGACAAAGCAAATATCCGGTCTCGTGCACAGTATTGCATACATGAGGCTTCCCACAGCTGAAGCATAAGGGATGCTCTTCATGTCATCTATCTCCTTCTGTATTTTGGGACACGTCTTTTTGGATAGATGGATTATGTGTCTGTAGGGCACAAAGCCTTTCTTGGAATCTTGCATGCTGAATCGCTTCAAAATAGTGTCTATGTATGAGGCCTGCGAAAGCCCGATCATTCTTTTCCTGCGATCTCGAGTGATCTTGATCCCTAGGATGTGACCGGCTTCCCCTAAATCCTTCATATCAAATTGTTTTGACAACCATGCCCTTACGTCTGATAACACCTTTACATCGTTTCCGATGAGCAGGATGTCGTCTACGAATAGTACCAAAAATACCAAGGCAGTTCCGTCACGCTTTTTATAAACACAACTTTCAAAGTTGTTCTGATAAAAACCGTAGGATTTTATAACTTGATCAAAACACTGATTCCAAGCCCGGGATGCCTGCTTTAGCCCATAAATGGACTTCTTAAGCTTGCAAACCAGATGCTCTTGGCCTTTTTTTATGAAGCCTTCGAGTTGTTGCATATAGATTTCTTCGTCAAGACTTCCATTGAGGAAAGCGGTCTTGACATCCATTTGCCAGATCTCAAAGTCTAAATGCGCAGCAATCGACAAGAGAATGCAGATGGACTTGAGCATGGCTACGGGCGAAAAGGTTTTCTCATAATCGATCCATTCTTTCTGAGTGTACCCTTTCGCCACTAGTCTTGCTTTAAAGGTTTCAACCTTTCCGTCTGGTCCTCTCTTTCTCTTGTATACCCACTTGCATCCAATGGGTTTTACCCCCATTAAGTGGTTTGACTAGCTCCCACACTTTATTGTGATCCATTGAATCCATCTCGGCTTCCATTGTTGTTTGCCAAGATTTTGCATCCTTGTCTTGGATTGCCTCGTTGTAGGACCATGGATCTGATTCTTCTCCTGAGATCAAGTCCGAAGACTCTCCAATCTCTAAGAATCGCTCGGGTTGTCTGACAACCCTCCCACTACGATGAGGTTCCGGTTGTGTAGGTGTGACGATTGGTATATCATTTTGTACAATTGGAAATGGAGTTGGCCCCTTAAGTTCTTCTAAGGTAATCTCACTTCTAGGCTTTTTATCGTTCATATAGTCTTCTTCCAAAAATCTAAAGTGCGTACTGATTACCACCTTTTGATCTTCGGGACCATAGAACATGCATCCTTTTGTTCCTTCGGGGTACCCAATGAACAACTTAATTCTGAACGTGCATCCAATTTACCAGCTTCCTTTTCCAACACATATGCCAGACACCCCCAGATCCTGATGTGTCCTAAACTGGGCTTGTGCCCTGTCCACAATTCTCTTGGGGTTTTAGGAACTGATTTGGATGACACTAAGTTTAGAATATAAGCCGCTGTTTCCAAAGC
This sequence comes from Stenogyne calaminthoides, assembly GCA_037126765.1. Taxonomy (NCBI): domain Eukaryota; kingdom Viridiplantae; phylum Streptophyta; class Magnoliopsida; order Lamiales; family Lamiaceae; genus Stenogyne; species Stenogyne calaminthoides. The sequence continues at coordinate 6,478,839 of JBBCBC010000031.1, read as the reverse complement.
GTAACCCCATAACAATTTTGGTAAATCTGCATAACTCATCATTGACCTTACCATTTCTTAAAGCGTTCTATTTCTTCGTTCTGCAACCCCGTTTTGTTGAGGGGTACCAGGTGCAGTCAATTGGGATGCAATCCCCTCTTCTGACAGGTAGTTCAAAAATTCATCGCTGGGGTATTCGCCTCCACGATCAGATCGTAGAAACTTGATAGTCTTTTCCTTATGATTCTCTGTTTGAGCCTTAAATTCTTTGAATTTATCAAAGGTCTCAGACTTATGCTTCATTAGGAAAATGTATCCATAGCGTGAGTAATTATCGATAAATGTAACAAAATACTCGTAGCCACCTCTAGCTTTGATTTGCATTGGACCACACACGTCGGTGTGAACGATATCTAACACTTCCTTAGCTCTAAGCCCCTTGGCTCCAAATATCCTCTTGGTCATTTTACCCTCCAAGCATGATTCGCAAGTTGGAAATGGTTTAATCTGGAGAGACCCCAATGAACCATCTTGAACCAACCTTTGAATCCTTTTTGGGTTAATGTGACCTAATCTTAGGTGCCAAAGAAGTGTTTCGTTCACGTCAGCCGAACACTTTCTTTTACATGAAATGGTAGATGTGTTATAGGATGCATTATGTGAGTGATGTGCACGGTTAAAAATATAGAGATTATTCTGAAAAGTTCCACGACAGATAATCACATCGTTACGTAAAACAGTAACATGCTTATTAAAACGAACAAAATATCCATCGACAAATAGTTTAGAAACTGAAATAAGGTTTTTCCAAAAAACAGGAACATAAAGAACATCTCTTAAAATTAAAAGTTTGTCTTCAAAAGACAGGTGCACTTCTCCCACTTCTCCCACTGCTTCAGCTGCCACTCTCGTAGCATCGCCTAGCGTGATGAGGATCTCACTTCCACTAAGTTGTCGGGTCCGCTTGAACCCCTGTAACGTGAAACAAACATGATCAGTGGATCCCGTATCCACTACCCACGAATGGGTAGCATACTCCGCCAAACAAGTTTCAACAACTAGTGAGTGAGAATTACCTTTATTTCCATTCCTTTTGGGTTTGGAACAGGCTGACCTCCAATGTCCTTCTTCACCGCAGTTGAAATATTTTCCTTTTGGTTTCTTCTGGACCTTTAACCAACTTGCTTTCTTACATGTTTTCTTAGTGGCCTTGCTTTGGATCGGACCATTCATCTTCTTTACGATCTTACCCACCATTGGTCTAGATCTTGAGAGAAGTTTCTTAGTCACCAAAGCTTCGTCTTCTTGTCCCAAGTGTTTCTCTACTGTCTCCAAGATCTCTTGTAAAGTATCCATGGTAAACATGTGATCACTCATCACAAAATTATAACATAACTCATTAAAGCACCTTGGAAGAGTTAGGAACAAGAATTCAATTTGAGCCTCATCACAGTACCGTATACCGAGGTAAGCAAGTTTTTTCAAAATGACGTCTGACCTTGAGAACGTGATCCCTCACGGGCGTTCCCTCGATCATCTTTAGTTTTTCCACACCATTTTGATGAAACTCTTTGGTCATGCAGCTCTCTGAGGAAACATTTCCTCAAGACTTTGCACAATTTCCGCAGCTGAATCAACTCCCTCATGAATGAGTCTTAAATCATCAGACAGTGAAGTAAAGATTATAAGTTTCATTGATTCGTTTGCTTGCTCCCAGACTTTGTACAAACATCTTTTTGCATTTGATGACCTTTCAGTGGATTTTTCAGGTTTTGGTCCGCCAAGAACCCAATGATGTTTTTGTGCAGTGAGGACAAAAGACATATTACATTTCCAAATGACATAGTTTTCACCAGTGAGTTGGTTTTCTTTGAGCATATATTTCAGCGGATTAAAAGGTGCAACATGATGAAACTGAAAATAAGCATACATCTTGTGTCAATACCCGGATCAACACAAAGAAAATCACACAATTCGATCACAGGATTCATATTAAAATCTAAAAAAATATGAACATGCATCAGCCAACATCTCAAAACTGATTTAAATGAGCCTCTTGGGAGGGTAATCATTTAAATCACATTCAAGCAGGTTACAAACAAGAACAGTTACAAACCTTTAATTTAAAAAAAATTAATAGTCGGCTCTCACTTGACCAATATAAAATTGACAGGGACTTCGGTGAAGTATATGCATATCAATTTTATACCTAAGTAATAACCATGATTAAATACAGAATTACTACTTCGTTTTGATCGAGCCTCTTGGGAGGGTCATCGTCGCCACTAATAATAATTCACAATCATCCTTTTTAGAATTTATTCATGTGAAAGTTATCTTTTGGCCGTCCCGTAGGGGAATTTCTCCAAAAGATTTCACAAATAAATAAATCATGGAGGTCAAAATTAATTTGATTCGAAACCAAATTAATTATTAAAACATACTTAGTAATTTTTTGAATTTGAGATTTTTCGTTGGACAATTCTCATGCAAACACATTTAAACAAATTAAATAAAGCATAAGAAAAAACAACAATAAATCAAGCAAAGCAAAAAATAAACATATTGGGCACAAATTATCCAACTATCATGGTTTGATTTTTCTTAGCTTGATCTTGAAGAAATGTCGTCTTGAATTTCTCCCACTCGTTCGTCTCGAAAAAAAAATTGTCTCGAAAAAATCGCCAAGTAGCTCAAGTAGCCCAGATGCTGCGCCAAGATCCCAGGCCGCAACAGCGGCGATTGCTCCCGTCAAGCGTAAAAAGATGTGTTGTTTCTCGGTTCCTCTGTAGCCTCGGCAGGCGATGGGTCGGTGAAGCGCCAAGCTACCCGTGCCGCTTCGCTTCCACCCCCGATTTCGCTCATGGATGGTCCTTATACAAGACTGTGGCGTCTTAGCGTTACTGTTCGTCGCGTCATAGCGTCCGGGCCGACTCCGCCTAGCGCCGTGCGCCATGCCCATTCGCTTAGCGACGTCCGCGTCACGTGCGTGCCTCCCTTGTCACGTTTCGCGCAATGCACGTTGCCTACGTACGGTTCCGGATCTATTTTAACTCCTCGTTTCCGTCCTCGTCTTCGATCAGGTTATAATTTATTTAACAAAAAATAAATACACCTTAAATCTAGACTAGTCTATTACATTGAACAAATCAAATAGCCTAATCTACTCGTGGATTTTCTCACGAGAAAAACAAATCCGAACGAGTCGAATTAAAAAACATTCATACGCATGAAAAATAAATACATTAAATACCATGACAATTGTTGGGGATTATACTGAAAAGTATGCTTTTTACTTTGTATAATCGAAACTGAATTTCCAGACTTATTTACTGAAATAAATTGTTTATCACTGATGCTTTAAATATGATTGAATGTTATATATATTTACTGCATAACTGTTCAATAATTCGTTACGTGTTACACTGTAGTTAATTTAGTGATACCAGATCACAGAAGATTAAATTAATAAATTTGTAACTAAAAAAGTACGCCATTCAAGACCTAGATGGAAATGAACAACCATCGCGAAAGGTTGAGGTGTAAGGCTCAGATTGGTTTGTCTTGACCAAGAGATTACACTAGTGCATGACTGATGCGCTGAATAGGACCTACAGGAGGATAAATTCTTCAGAACTGAACAAGGAAGAATTAGACCTCAGTGGTTCGTTATTTCTTAACCTTCGTCCCTTAAATAGGATCACGTGGGATCGGTAACTATTGCTTTGACTTATCATGGGTAGCGAATTAGAGAGAGATTCAATACTTTTTATCTTGGGCAATATTATTGGTCACACGTGATTGCTAAGATTTAATACTTAAGAATCGTGTGCAAGTACGCTTGCTTGATTTGCCCCCTTGGGAGGTTCATAAGTTTTATCATACCAAATCTTGCAAGTGGAATTAGTTTCCGGTATGGATAATAATGTTGAACCGTTCCTTGACCAAGGACAAAGATATTAATTAATGGAAAGCTATTTCAGTGGCTTGAATTAATTAATGGGCTAGATAATCTTAAACACGGGAAATAATGACCGGGAGCCATATTGACTGTAATATGGGTTAAGATGGATAGTACAATATTAATTATGTAGTGGGATTAATTAATATTTATGGGCTTGAATTATATTGTGGCTCAATATTAGATATTCAAGATCCATTAGAAGGTCCAATCTTAATTCTCCTAAAGGCCCCCTGAGTAGCCCAACATATAGTCCAATAACTGAAAAGGTGATTAAAATAAAATAAATATTGTTGCTTATATTTCCTCATTATTTTCGAAAATTATGGATAAAAGAGGGAGAAAGATTTTCTTTGAATTTTGTTATGGAATGAAGATATGTATTCTTGGAATACAAGATTATCTCATTAAATTCAAGAAATCTCCCACTTGGTTATTCATTAAGTATTTTCGAAATTTTTGGAAAATAGAGGGCAAGAAAGATTTTCTTGATTTTCTTGAAAAGATATTATGGAAGATATGTATTTCTTGAAATACAAGAATATCTCATAAATTCAAGAAGATCCAAATCTTGGATTCTTGCACACTCATTTTTTTGAAAATTCCATAAAGAAAGAGGAGGTGGATTTTTGTGGAATATTTTAATTATGGGAAAAAAAATATATGAGATATATTCAAGATTTCTTGGTGACTAAGAAAAGTCTTTTCCCACATTGAAAATTCACATAAATTTCGTGCCCCTCCTCTCCTATAAATAGGGGATGATTAGTTCATTCCCAAGTACAATTCCATGTGCTGGAAATATTAGCAAATCCACATAAGTGGTGCAACAAAGTTTATTTTTTTCCTTTTGTTAATTGTTCGCGAGTATCCTTCCACCGGATTGTCGAGCAAGGGCTAAGGGAATACTTGGGAAGTCCTTTTGGTTAGTCCGTCCGACCAAAAGCCACTACCATCCCGAGATACGCTCACGTAAACCCGTAGATTCCGTGATGTAGGTTTTACGTGGCTTTTTATATGCATGATATGTTGTTGCAATTATTATTTGAATTAATATAGGATTAATCCATGCTAGTAATAATAAATGAATTAAATTTGTATTTAAATATTCACCCCGAATAGATTTGTGCAACTCATTCCCCAACAAGCGCATCGAGCCACCGTTTGCTCAATTTTTTTAAATTGTAATTTAATTCATGGACATTAAATTTGAAATTGGATAGTAGAACTGTTAGATCTCTTTTTGCGGTATCCAATTGTCATGGATTTTAATGTTTTATTTTGCATGCATATAAACCGTGGTTTTTTAATTCGATTCGTTCGGATTTGTTTTGCCACGTGAGAAAATCCACGAGTAGACTAGGATTTGTTTGATTTGATCAATGTAATAGACTAGTCTAGATCTAGGTTTATTTATTTTTTGTAAATAAATTGTAACCGGATCGGGAAACGAAGAGATGAAGAATTAAAGGACGAAATCCCAACCAGCGTGGCGGGGCGCGGGCGCGCGCTGGCACGCATGGGCGCAGGGCGAGGCCAGGCGGGCCGAGCGCACGCGAGGATGCAGGCCGGCGCACGGGCGGTGCGTGCTCCAGGCCGGGGGGACACCGCGAGCGCGCGCACAGGCGCGCGCGGAGACGCGGGCGAGGTCGATGTCGCGGGCGAGGCGGAGGCAGGCGAGCGCGCGCGCGGATGCGCGCGACGCGCGCGTCGCCTACCGAGGACTGCCGACTTCTGCCTACAGCTGCCGAGGCGTGCCGAGGCGCTGGCGGGCGTGGCCTGCCAGACGGTGCCGAGGCTGCCTAGGTTGTCCTAGGCCAAGCGGCCGGCGGATCTTGGCGTGCATCCCGGCCGCGAGCTGCTTGGCGTGGCGGTTCGAGACGGCAGTATTTTTTTCGAGAACGAACGGGAGAAATTCGAGACGTGTTTCTTCAAGATCAAGCCAAGAAAAATCAAACCATGACAATTGGATAATTTGTGCCCAATATGTTTATTTTTCTGTTTTGCTTGATTTATTTGTGCTATCTTATGCTTTATTTAATTTGTTTAAATGTGATTGCATGAGGGTTGCCAAATTGAAAAATCTCAACTCCAAAATTACTAAGTATGTTTTAAATAATTAATTGACAATTTTATTCCGGATAATAAAATTGAATTAATTTTGACCTCCATGATTTATTTATTTGTGAATTCTTTTGGAGAAATTCCCCCCACGGGATGGTCAAAAGATAGGCTTCACATGAATGAATTCCGAAAGGATGATTGTGGGTTATTACTAATGGCGACGATGACCCTCCCCACGAGGCTCGATCAAAGCGAAATAGTAATACTGCATTTAATCATGGTTATTACTTAGGTATAAAATTGATATGCATATACTTCCCCGAAGTCCCTGTCAATTTTATATTGGTCAAGTGTGAGCCAACTATTAATCTGGATATTAAAGGTTTGTAACTGTTCTTGTTTGTAACCTGCTTGAATGTGTTTAAATAATGACCCACCCCACGTGGCTTATTTAAACTGTTTTGAGATGTTGGCTGATGCATGTTCATATTTTTTTTGAGATTTTAATATGATGCATGTGATCAAACTTTGTGATAATTTTGTGCTTATGCATATTATTGTTTATTTCAGTTCATCATGTCGCAACCTTTTAATCCACTGTTATATACACTCAAAGAACACCAATTATCTGGAGAAAACTATAATGTTTGGAAACGAAATATGATGCATGTCCTACCTGCACAAAAACATTATTGGATTCTTGATGTACCCAAGCCACGTAAACCTCTTGATGAATCAACCGATCTTGCAAGACATGAGTATAATATTTGGGAGCAAAAAGAATGAACCCATGAAACGTGTAATCTTGACTTCACTGTCTGATGATTTGAAACACGTTCATGAAGGTGTTGAGTCCGCTGCGGAAATTATGCAAAGTCTTGAAGAAATGTTTTCAACAAAAGACCGCATGATCGATCAGTTTAAAAATGACGACGTGGGCTAGGCTTTGAAAATGGTTGAGGGAACACCAGAAGGGAGCATGTTCTCGAGTTAAAAAAACCATTTTCAAACCGCTTATCTCGGAACTAAGTATTGTGATGAGGCCCAAATCGAATTTCTGTTGCTTACTCTTCCAAGGAGCTTCGATGAATTTTACTGTGGTTTTGTGATGAGTGATCACATGTTTACCATGGATGATCTTCAAGAAGCCTTGGAGATAATGAGAAGCATTTAGGAAAGAAAGACGAAGCATTGGTGACCAAAAGCCTTTTCTCGAGATCTAGGCCAGTGGAAGGCAAGTCTCAAGAAAAGGAAAGTGGTCAGAACCAAAGCAAGCTCATCATTAAGAAAAGTGAAAAAAAAAAGCGGTTAGCTGGTTGGGTGTCAAGAAAGAGCCAAAAGGAATATGTTTTAATCAAGGGGAGAAAGGACATTGGAGGTCAGCCTGTTCCAATCCCAAAAGGAAAGGAAAGAAAGGTAATCCTCACTCACTAGTTGTTGAAACTTGTTTAGCGGCGTATGCCTCCCATTTATGGGTGGTGGATACGGGATCAACTAATCATGTTTGTTTCACGTTACAGGGGTTCAAAAGGACCCGACAACTAAGTGGAAGTGAGATCCTCATCACACTGGGCGATGCTACGAGAGTGGCAGCTGAAGCAGTGGGAGAAGTGCACCTGTCTTTTGAAGACAAAATTTTAATTTTAAGAGATGTTCTGTACGTTCCAAGTTTTAGAAAGAATTTGATTTCAGTTTCTAAACTTTTTCATGATGGATATTCGGTTACTTTTAATAAAGTTGTTACCATTTCTCTTTATGATAAATTTATCTGTCATGGAACGTTGGCGAATAATCTCTATACAATTAACTGTGCACACCACTCAAGAAATGCATCCTATAACACATCAACTATTTCCGAGAAAAGAAAACGTTCATCAGACGTGAACGAGACACTTCTTTGGCATCTAAGATTGGGTCATATAAATCCAAAGAGGATCCAAAGGTTGGTGAAAGACGGTTCACTAGAACTTCTCCAAGTTGAACCGTTTCCAACCTGCGAATCATGTTTGGAGGGGAAAATGACCAAGAGGGCATTTGGAGCCAAGGGGAATAGGGCCAAAGAAGTGTTGGATATCGTTCACACAGATGTATGTGGTCCAATGTCAACCAAAGCAAGAGGAGGTTATGAGTATTTCGTCACTTTCATTGATGATTACTCAAGGTACGGTTATATTTTCCTTATGAAGCATAAATCTGAGACCTTTGAGAAATTCAAAGAATTTAAGGCTCAAGCAGAGAATCATAGGGAAAAACGTATCAAGTCTCTACGATCTGATCGTGGAGGCGAATACCTCAGCGATGAGTTTTGAACTACTTATCTGATGAAGGGATTGTATCCCAGCTTCATCGCACCTTAACCCCTCAACAAAACGGGGTTGCAGAGCGAAGAAACAGAACTCTTTTGGAAATGGTTAGATCAATGATGAGTTATGCGGATCTTCCCAAGTCGTTCTGGGGTCATGCCTTGGAAACAGCGGCTTACATTCTGAACTTGGTGCCATCCAAATCGGTTCCCAAAACTCCCAAAGAATTGTGGACCGGGCGCAAGCCTAGTATGAGACACATGAAGATTTGGGGGTGTCCGGCCTACGTGTTGGATAAGGAAGCCGATAAATTGGATCCTCGATCGTAATTAAAATTTGTTTTGTAGGATACCCCGAGGAACAAAAAGGGTTTATGTTCTATGGTCCTCAAGATCAAAAGGTGGTCATAAGCACCCACTTTAGATTTTTGGAGAAAGACTATATGAACCAAAGAAAACCCAGAAGTGAGATTACCTTAAATGAGCTTAGAGGGCAAACCTCATTGCTAACCGCATTTTAGATGATATACCAAATGATACGCTTTCACAACCGAGCCTCATCGTAGTGGGAGGGTTGTTAGACAGTTTAAGAGATTCATGGAAATAGGAGAGTCCTCGGACTTGATTCCCGACAAGACGAATCGCACCCATGGACGTATGACGAGGCACTCCAAGATAAGGATGCAGATTCTTGGCAAATAAAGAATGAAAAGCGAAAATGGGTTCTATGTTTCATAATAGAGTGTGGGAGCTAGTCGAACCACTTAATGGGGTCAAACCCATTGGATGCAAGTGGGTATATAAGAGAAAAGAGGACCGGAGACGGGAAGGTTGAAACCTTCAAAGCAAGACTAGTGGCGAAAGGTTATACTCGTAAAAGAAGGATCGATTATGAGGAAACTTTTTTCGCCAAAGAGCTATGCTTAAGTCCATCCAGATTCTCTTATCGATTGTTTGCAAGATTTCGACTTTGAAATCGGCAAATGGATGTCAAGATGGCTTTCCCTTAACGGAAGTCTTGACGAAGAGATCTATATGCAACAACCCCAAGGTTTCATTGAAACATGCCAAGAACATCTTGTTTGTAAGCTCAAGAAGTCCATTTACGGACTCAAACAGCATCCGAGCTTGGAACCAATGTTTTGATCATGTTATAAAGTCTTATGGGTTTGATCAAAATGAGTTTGAAAGTTGCCTTAAAAAAGCGTTTGAACTGATTGGTATTCTTAATCGTGAAGACATTCCAAGAAAGTGAAGGTTATCGACGTAAGGGCATGGCTTTCAAAATAGTTTGATATGGAATCCATCACTCATCGCAAGAGAAAATGTCCCCTAAGAAGCGAAACATAGAGAGATAGATGACATGAAAGGCATTCCTTATGGAATCTCTATCCAAGAAAATGTCCCCTAAGACGAAAGAGGAGATCTTATGTATTCCTTAATCTTATGCAATGTTTGTGTCACGAGACCGGATATCCGCTTTCTGCCGTAGGCATGGTGGCAAGATATCAAAGTAACCCCGGAAAGAGCATTGAACGGCGATTAAAAAATTTCAAGTATCTCGAAAGAACTTCGGGATAGAATGTTGGTTTATCAGTCAGGAAGTCCAATCCCCATTGGTTACACGGACTCGGATTTCCAATCAGACATGGACTCCAGAAAATCTACCTCCGGTAGTGTGTTTTGCATGGGGGGAGGAGCCGTAACATGGAGAAGCGTCAAGCAGAAATGCATCGCAGATTCTACCATGGAAGCCGAATATGTAGCTGCTAGCGAGGCAGCGAAAGAAGCGGTTTGGCTCAAGCACTTCCTTGTGGACTTAGATGTGGTTCGAATTTGCCCAAATAGAATCATTTATTTATTGTGAAAATGCCGAGCAGCGATTGCAAATTCAAGGAACCAAGAGCCCACAAAGCCAAAAAAAACACATTGAAAGAAAATACCATCTTATACGAGTCATCGTTAAGAGAGGAGATATAGATGTGGCAGAGATAGCGTCTGAGGACAACCTAGCAGATCCATTCACAAAGAGTCTGCCTCTGCATACATTCGAGAGACATGTGGAAGGAATGGGTGTCAAGACCGTTGCCAATCTGCTTTGAGTATAAGTGGGAGAAATTATTAGGTTCGTGTAGGTGACATTAGATGTCACGGACTACTCGAGACGTGTTGTAGTATACTTAAAAGCTGACTTTGAGTATAAGTGGGAGTAAGTGGGAGATTGTTGGGGATTATACTAAAAAGTATGCTTTTTACTTTGTATAATCGAAATTCCAGACTTATTTACTGAAATAAATTGTTTATCACCGATGCTTTAAATATGATTGAATGTTATATATATTTATTTGCATAATCGCTTCAATAATTAGATGCGTGTTACATCAGAAGTTAATTTAGTGATACCGGTTCACGAAAGATTAAATTAACGATCCCTTGTAACTAAAAAAGTACGCCATTCACGACCTAGATGGAAATGAACAACCATCGCGAAAGGTTGAGGTGTAAGGCTCGATTGGTTTGTCTTGACCAAGAGATTACACTAGTGCATGACCGATCTTGTTGAATAGGACCTCTGGGAGGATAAATTCTTGAACCGAACAAGGAAGAATTAGACCTCGATGGTTCGTTATTTCTTAACCTTCGTCCCTTAAATAGGATCACGTGGGATCGGTAACTATTGCTTTGACTTATCATGGGTAGCGAATCGGAGAGATTCAATACTTTTTATCTTGGGCAATATTATTGGTCACATGTGATTGCTAAGATTTAATCTGAAGAATCGTGTGCAAGTACGCTTGCTTGATTTGCCCTTGGGGAGGTTCATAAGTTTTATCATACCAAATCTTGCAAAGTGGAATTAGTTTCCCAGTATGGATAATAATGTTGAACCGCTCCTTGACCAAGGACAAAGATATTAATTAATGGAAAGCTATTTCAAATGGCTTGAATTAATTAATGGGCTAGATAATCTTAAACACGGAAATAATGACCGGAGCCATATTGACTGTAATATGGGTTAAGATGGATAATACAATATTAATTATGTAGTGGGATTAATTAATATTTATGGGCTTGAATTATATTGTGGCTCAATATTAGATATTCAAGATCCATTAGAAGGTCCAATCTTAATTCTCCTAAAGGCCCCCCGAAAGTAGCCCAACATATAGTCCAATAACCTAAAAGGTGATTAAAATAAAATAAATATTGTTGCTTATATTTCCTCATTATTTTCTAAAATTATGGATAAAAGAGGAGAAAGATTTTCTTTGAATTTTGTTATGGAATGAAGATATGTATTCTTGGAATACAAGATTATCTCATTAAATTCAAGAAATCTCCCACTTGGTTATTTATTAAGTATTTTCGAATTTTTTGGAAAATAGAGGGCAAGAAAGATTTTCTTGATTTTCTTGAAAAGATATTATGGAAGATATGTATTTCTTGAAATACAAGAATATCTCATAAATTCAAGAAGATCAAAATCTTGGATTCTTGCACACTCATTTTTTTTTTGAAAATTCCATAAAGAAAGAGGAGGTGGATTTTTGTGGAATATTTTAATTATGGGAAAAAAGAATATATGGGATATATTCAAGATTTCTTGGTGACCAAGAAAAGTCTTTCCCCACATTGAAAATTCACATAAATTTCGTGCCCCTCCTCTCCTATAAATAGGGGATGATTAGTTCATTCCCAAGTACAATTCCATGTGCTGGAAATATTAGCAAATCCACATAAGTGGTGCAACAAAGTTTATTTTTTCCTTTTGTTAATTGTTCATGAGTATCCTTCCACCCCGGATTGTCGAGCAAGGGCTAAGGAATACTTGGGAAGTCCTTTTGGTTAGTCCGTCCGACCAAAGCCACCGCCATCCCCCAGAGGCGCTCACGTAAACCCGTAGATTCCGCATGCGTAGGTTTTACGTGGCTTTTTATATGCATGATATGTTGTTGCAATTATTATTTGAAGTAATATAGGATTAATTCATGCTAGTAATAATAAATGAATTAAATTTGTATTTAAATATTCACCCCGAATAGATCTGTGCAACTCATTCCCCAACACAATTGGATACCTGCAAAACAGATCTAGCAATTCTACTACCCAATTTTCAATTTAATGTCCAACATAATTTAAATAACAATTTAAAAGTCAGAGCTCAAAACATGAGCTCTGATACCAGTTGTTGGGAAAATATGGGTGCACGTGTCTATTCGAGATGATTTTAAATACATATTTAAATTAATCAATTAATTACTAACATGAATTAATCCTAAATCAATTCAACATAATAATTAATAAGCAAATAATCAATCATGCGTACACATAATCCACGTAAATCCTACGCATGCGGAATTTAGGAGTTACGAGATTACGTACCTCTTGTAGAGACAACCGTTGAGACGTTGGATCAACCCAAAGAGCCTTCCCAAATATGTCCCAAGTCCACGAACGTAATCCGATGGGAGGATTCACACGAACGATTTTAACAAGAGAAAAATAAAATATTTTGCAACCACCTTTGTGGATTTCTTATATTTCCAACACATGGAATTTCCCTTGGGAATGAAAGATTCATCTCCTATATATAGGACAAAGGTGGGGGGGATTTTTTGAGGAGAAAAATAAGGAAGAAAAATCTTTTTCTTGGTCTCCAAGAAATCTTGAATATATCTCATATATTCTTTTCTCCTTAATTAAATTTTTTCCATAAAAATCTCTCTTCCCCTTTTCCCTAAATTTTCAAAAATAACAAGGCAATAGGCATCAAGATTTGACTTTTAGAATTTATGGGATAATTATGTATTCCAAGAATACTTATCTCTTTCCACAAAATATCTATAAGAAAATCAAGAAAATCTTTTCTTCCTTTTTCCCACAAATTTTCGAAAAAAATAAGAAATATTAGGCAAAATATTTTCTTCTCCTTTTCGTTAATTGGACTTTTTTTTGGGCTATTTGAGGGGCCTTTAGGAGAATTAAGATTGGACCTTCAATGGATTATGAAGCTATAATATTGGGCCAAATATTATTCAAGTCCATTAATATTAATTTACTCCACTATAAAATTAATATTGAACTATCCATCTTAACCCATATTACGACTTTACTATAATATGGGTCCAGGTCATTATTTCCCGTGTTTAAGATTATCTTAGTCCATTAATTAATTAAGCCACTGAACAAGCTTTATATTAATTAATATTTTTGTCTTTGGAGTAAAGACAGTTCAACGTTATTATCCATACCAGAAATAAATTTTCACTTGCAAGATTTGGTATGATAAAGATTCTGGGCCCACCAAGGGGACAAATCAAGCAAGACGTACTTGCACACGATTCTCCGTATTAAATGTCAGCAATCGTCATGTAATTAATAATATTGCCCAAGATATAAGGTGTCGAATCACATTGACTCTCTTCCTATCATAAGTCAAAGCAATAGTTATTAATTCCACACGATCTTATTTAAGGGATGTAGATTAAGAAATAACACACCACTGAGGTCTAATTCTTGTATATTCAGTACCGAAGAATTTATCTTCCTGTAGGTCCTTATTCAGTACATCTAAATGCACTAGTATAATCTCTTGGTCAAGACAAGTCAATCCGAGCCTTATACTTCAACCTTTCATGATAGTTTGTTCATTTCCATCTAGGTTGTGAATTTGTACTTAATTACGAGGAGCTGTTAATTTGATCTTCGGTGATCTGGTATCACCAAATTAACTACAACGTAATACGTACTTAAGTTATTGAACGGGTTTGCAATAAATATATATAACATTCATTCATATTTAATGCAACAGTGATTAATAGATTATTTCAGTAAATAAATAAGAAAATCCAGTTTGGTTATACAAAGTAAAAACATACTTTTCAGTATAACCCCAACATGAGCGAGACGACGTGGCATCTATTTGTGGACTGTCCATTTGCCAAAGGGTGTTGGGAAGTTGGCAACTTATGGGAGAAAATTGACGCCATGTGCTATGAAGTAGATAGCCAACTTGAACTATTTTTGCGACCCACGCGGGCCTTCGAACCAGATGAAGTGGAGAGGGCCATGGGCATTGTTTGGGCGATTTGGCGAGAGAGAAACAACGTGGTGTGGAATGAAGAATCGACTACGCCTAGTCAAGTGGTGTATGGGGCGAAGGTGTTCATGGAAGAGTGGAAGGGGGTGCGACTCAAGCCCGATTTGGGAAGTAGCACAGTAAAGTGTAATCGGTGGCATGCACCTAGGTCTCATCATGTTAAAATAAATGTTGATGCCAGTTTTTTTGCGGATTCCATGCAAACGGGAGTGAGCATGATAATTCATGATGATGAGGGGAATTTTATGCTATGTCGTACTATGGTTCGAGAGGGTTTGCTTCGTATTGATGATGGTGAAGCTTGGGGCACGATGGAAGCGCTACTTTGGGCCAGAAATCTGGGTCTTCAAAATGTTCAAGTAGAAACGGACTCCAAGAGGGTGGCGGACGTATTCAAGACAGAGGTTAATGGTCATACCCCGTTTGGGGATTTCATTCAAATGGGGAAACGTTGTTTGGATGATGGGCCGTTGTATACGGTCACGTGAGTTTGTTGTAATGCCAATAGCTTGGCACATAATCTTGCTAGGACTGCTCGGAATTTTGATAGTCCTCAGTGTTGGGTAGAGCCTCCAACTCACGTGGATGGCCTGCTCGATAGGTGCACTACTTGCATTTAACTTTCTTTCCAGTAAAAAAAACAAATAAGTATTATTAATTTAAAAAATGAATGTTATTAAATTCTAACATAATTTTGTGTTTATTATATAATGCATAATTAAAGACAATTATATATATATATATTAAAGAAAAGGTAGAGCTCACATATCTTTTATTATTATTATTATTATTATTATTGTAAATATATATACTATTCGTATGAGTATCGCATACATGATAAACATTTAATAATGCATAGATAAATTAGAACCTTCATCACGGGCTCTTTTTAAAAGAGTAAGTCTCCAATGAAACTTGTTTATAATATAAAATTTAAACCATTTTATTTATAAATTGATATTATTATATTTATTAATTTTTATTATTATATTTATAAATTAATATCATAATGCTATTTCCGTCCCGAATTCGAAGTCACATTTACTTTTCATACGTATTTTTGCAAGTGAATTTTGTATTAGTAATTGAAATGATAAATTGAATTTTAAAGAGGGGTATAATAGATGAGCCTCTTATCTATCATACCCCTCCTTAAAAATTAATTTATCATTTCAATTACTAATACAAAACTCGCTCACAAAAACGCGTGCAAACAATAAAATCGCCTTTGAATTCGGGACGGTGGGAGTATTAAATTAATGCTATTGACATTAATTTATAAAAGTAGTGATATCAATTTATAAGTGTAATGGTATGAGTCTCATATGGTGAACAAATTTCATAGGAGAATTTGTAATTTTATATTTAAAACTGGGCTAAGTCTTGTATGCATCCAGGTTCACTATGCACTCTTAATTAATTTTAGAACCATACAACTTATTATACTAAAATATGCAACTTATTTACACTGAACCACACAACTATTAATATGAAAAAGTGACTGCACAGTTAATTATAAATAAATTGCATCTTTCAATATATAACAAGTTGCATAATTTTAAAGTGCACTATAAGTATGCAGTGCATCTGAATATGCATGGTTCTAAATTGACGGTTTTAAAAAGGTATGAGAGACAGGAGTTTCAGAACCGACACCGGGTGGACGAATTATTATATTTTGACGAAGAACCAATTAGTTACTATAATTCACAGTTTTGTTAAAATTAAATTACAATATTTTGATAAAAAATTTAGTCAAGGCCTTCTCAAAACAAAAGTAAATATTCCAGGAATTTTATAAATGCATCTTGTCATGGAAAATATAGAAAAATATTAACTAGTTGCTGCAATTAACATTTATAAAATCACATATATTATTCACTTTCATAATTTTGAATAGAATCTACAATTGTCATTATTATGTAACTATTTAAATCTAAAATTCCCAAATACTATATGTAATTAATAGTCAAGGTTATTAAATGATAAGCAAAATCATTGACTATAATCTAATTGCATGTTAACACTACTACATATTTAGGCTTGCACAGCTGCACTTGGACAGCTATTTTTTCAAACAGCTCTCCAAGTTATAGCTTGGAGAGCGGTTTTATTAAAAAAAAAAAAAAAAAAAGCGGTTTGACCGTTTGTCAAAATCACTTTGCACAATTTTAATAAATCATTGTCTAAGAAAACACTTGGACAAATGTTAATAACCGCTTTTTTTTTTTTTTTTATATATATCAAATATATGCTTCGGTACGCCGTAGTACTAGTCCGAACCTCGCCGCCTTTTCTTTCTTCTCCATTCCTCTCCCCAAATCGCCAAAAAAACCAAGACCTAACTCATCCCTCTCACCCAAATCGCACGCCGTCGCCGGGTTTCCTCCTCCAACCAAATCGCCGCCGTCATGATTGACCTAGCTAGCTTCTCCTCTCCCCCAAATCATTGCGCCCTCCTCCCTCCCTCTCCTACCCTCCTCCCCCTCCCGCCGCCATCCCTCCCATCATTGCTTTTTTCCCTCCATATATATAGGTATTTTTTCTTTATATATATATATATATTTTATTTATATATATATAAAATTAAAATATATATATATACATATATATAAAAGAAAAAATACCTATATATATATGGAGGAGGAAGGCGCGACGACGGACCCACCGCATTTAAGAGATTCTACTTTGACATCCCGAGCAAAACGCATATAATCGATCCTCGGCAGACCAATGATGTCAAATGGAAACTATATCGCATCTTCAACGCATTCTCAAGATCAAAGAGAGATGCCGAATGATACAAGCCTAAAAGAGTGAAGAATCGTAAGACTTCTCAGATCAATCGTTTTTAAATTCAAACTTTTCTCGATGTAACATGTAATCGACATATCTAATGAGAAAAAGTTTATTTTCCGATCCTAAGACAAAATCTCATTGTCTTCGATTATGTGCTTTTTTTTTCGTTCTATATTTATCAACTGTGTTTTGGTTTCTCGGTGTTTTAGTTTTATCAAAAAGGGGAAATTGTTGGGAAATTTATAGTTTTGATAAAAGTTCCAAAACACATGTAATAGGACCAAATGATCTGATTGGTAGATCGATGTTTATATTACCGTTTATAGAATACCAGTTGATAATTCTTCATAGAACAACTAATGTAATAGATAGGTCACATATTGAGGGGAACCTCAATATGTATAAGTCGATCCGAAAATCCAAAGAACAAATTGATATCCGATGCCGGGCGAAATCTTAGAGAAGAACAGAAGATCGATCGATCCGATCTAGTCGATATCTCACCAAAGTCATAAAGCTCAAACTCGTAATACTTGAAGATCGATGACTTCCGGAAGATCGGACCGGAAGACCTACATCACCGAAATCCGCTAGTTGAAGCTAAGTCAACCCAAGACAAGAAGACTCCATCGGTAGACCGATCGATTCGACCGATCGTCACCTCTCCGTGAAAAACCGATGTTTCACCCAATCATACGCCTATGATCCGAACAAGAAGAATGTCAACCTTAGTTGGAAGAACAAACACTAAAAAGTGCGTCTGTAACCAATAAGAACAAGACACGATGATCGGAGCCGACAATTAAAGGGATTTGATGTTGTTCTCTCTAACGGCTATAAAATACAAGTTCACGCCGCGCCATGCCGCTCCTCAAGACGCCACATCACATCCCCCGCAAAACTACCTAATATAAATTAAATTAAAATTACTCTCCAACGGCTCTTTGATTTCAAGGTCTATAAATATGGGATCACACTTGAGTGAAACACGGAAACACCGAACAATCAAGAAGCTCAAGCAATTATCCGATTTCATGCGAAGAACACGATCAAGAAGATTATTTTATTAAGTGTTCATCCCATAAGTTCTTAGCATAGAAATCTTTTCATCTAGCTGATAGGCTACCTTAAACACTAGAAAAGATTTCATAGTTGGAACCAAAACAATCTTATCCAAACCCAAGTTAGGTTAAGTTGTTTAGCAAGATTTCATACTAGGGTTTCTAGTTCTGATTTCTGGGATCGGTTGAGTGAGAACTCCTTAAATATCTGTCGGTGTACTGTGTTGAACTAACACATAAAACTAAGTTCTGTTGGTTAAGTTGGTACCCCTTGTGATAGGGAAGAGTGGACGTAGGGCTGGTTTGTCCGAACCACTATAAATCTTGTGTGCCTTTACCGCTTTGATTAACTGCCTGACAATTGCACACAACCTTTAAAAGCGCATACATATTCTAAGTTGAGATCATTAAGCACCAAGCTTCGATCCGATCAAGCTTGACACTTCACCAACCGTTAAAACACTAACTTTGAATCGATTTATAAAAACTGGTTTTTCACGGGTAAAACTTAAGCTTCCGCACACATCAGTTAAACTGATAGTTACCGAACTAATCTGCCTTCAGGCGATTAGTAAGTTGGTTATCAGCCCAAACTGATTCACTCGCACTCTGATCAAAGCAATCGCCTCACACCGATCAAGACAAAAAAGTTTTCAAGTCTATTCAACCTCCCCTCTAGACTTACGCCCTCACTAAACCTCGTTCGACCTACAAGTGGTATCGAGCAATGGTTCTCTGCACCAATCGACTTTTGTGTATCATCGATTCTTGAGGAAGAATCTTTGTGGTCGATCGAACCGATCTTGAAAAACCTTCTTAAAACTCATTCATTTTCCAAAAACACTCAAAGATGGATAACACCTCGGTATGTATCATGATCCGCCGTTCTCAATCGATGAGTATGCAGATTGGGCCATATATATGTCCAACCATCTAGGTTCGATCGAGGGCGTAATGATGGAAGTCATCGAAAAGAGGACCCATCATCATATATTACGACAACCCCGCGGTTGGAGAGATCCGCATTTTGCCCCTTTAAGTCTTGTACAAAAAAAGCCGGCCTTTGATGGATGCAGAGGAAAGGAAATCATACTCTAGATACTATCGCAAAGCATATTATCATGAAAACAATGGATAAGGTCACCAAGGAAAAGATTAAGTATCTCAAATCATGCGAAAGCAATGTGGGATACTCGCGCCAAAATATCGCGAGGAAATGACCGGATAAAAGACAAACCGTCTGCAGTTTAACCGGTAAAGTTCAAAAATTGAAGATGTCGCCTAACTAAAACCATCAACGAACTCGATGGAAGGATTACTATGTCAATAAACAAGCTTCGAGAACTTGGTAGAGAGATGTCCGATAAAGATATCAACTACAAAATTTTAAGGTCTCTCACCAAGAAATGGGACATGAAGGTCACGGAATCAAGGATTGCCAAGACATTTAAAAAATGAAGCCAAGTAGCTTGTTCTTGAGCCTTAAAGCTCACGAGTTCGATTTAATTGAGAGAGGACAAGCGATGAAGATGAGGTGTCCGCCGAAGCCTCAACTTCCAAATCGGTTGCTTTTAAGGCAACCAAAGAAGAGATTGAAGACCAATGAGCCCATTGAAACATCATAAGTCGAGCGTAACAAATCACTCGCTTACCAGAAACTAGAGAAATCAAATACTCAACCGGGTAAGTATCGAAGATTCTATAAAGATTATCAACATAAATGAGGAAGAGATAGGAGATCGTACAATGATCTCCGAAAGAACCAGATCGATGATCGGAGAGATCACGGAGATGAAAGGAAAAGAGATAATCTAAATGATGAGAGAAGAGATAACCAATCGATGTAAGAAGCTCGGGATTACTATCGAAAAGGAAAATCACCTGATAGATCATACAGACGGAGTGATTCACCTGGAAGAAAAAATTATGTGGATCAAGGAGCGTGCTTCAATTGTGAGAAGCTTGTCACTACAAATAAGCAGATTTGCCTGCACTCGACGCCAAGAGAAAAGGGAAGAAAAGAGGAACAAAGAGAGCAACCAGACAGTGACGTAAAAGCTATGGTTGCCGACATCGCCAGAATTGACGATTCAGATTCCGCCCTCCGAGGACTCTCGGATACTCCTCTCAGAGAAGATTTTCGCCGACAAGAAAGGCTTTGTTGACTTCTATGGAAATGAAGATCTGATATTCTCTTCAGATGATGATGAGATCTGCCTGATGGCCAAGGAGGACCAATCTGAGGTAACCTCCAAACCTGCTTTTGTTCGCTTCTACACCTGCTATCATTAGCACACCTGCCGGGAGATTGACCAAGAACTCTACTCGAGCAATTGCTGAGGATCTCTCCAATGCAAAAGAGAGACACTTATGCTATAGTGGAAGTTTAAAATGATAAGCCGAGGACCGTAAATAATCACCATAAAGAAAATGATCTCAGTAAAGCCTCTGAACTTAAATCGGCTGAAACTGCTCAGAAGGCAACTGAGGAATTTAAAATTCTAAAAGTTAAAGCTTCTGATCAGGATAAGCAGATCAAAGATCACCGGCAATTAACAAACAAAGAAGTTCGATGACTTCAAAAAATCCTCGCAAGCAAAATTCGATGAAATGCTCCGGAAAGCATGAAAGTCTAAAATCATCTCGAGGATAATCTGCGTAAGAAAATAGAGGTTTTTACAAAATCATCTAAAACTGTTCAAGACATGAACACCTATTTTTGAACAACGATTAACAAGAAGGCACTTTGGTATGAGAACCCTTCCACATCCTCAAAAGCCCCGACCGATTCATCTCAAAAAGGTGTAATCGACGAGTTTACGACAAAGATACACCAAAAGCCAAACATGTATCTAATAAGGAAAAAGACCATTGAATGGTAAAGGCGGTGCCAACCGTATGAAAATGGAAATGGACCCCAATCGGTAAAGCATCGATCGAGAATCAACGTAAGAACCCGTTCTTCCGAAGAGACCTCAACTCGATCAACAGATCGAGAATCGAAAAAGACAACCCGTAAAAAGGGAAGTCCAATCTGAGACCCAATCAAGGTCACCGCCTAATAAGCATGCTTCGTAAACCGCAAAAACCACCTATGCCGAAAAAGATATGAATCTTTTGATGGTAGCGATCGTACCTACCCCTATAATCGTAAATCTAGGGTCACGCACTGTAACCACAATCGGATGAAAAGAAGACAAACAAAAAAGATAAATCCCAAGTCTTCTAAGTCACCCAAGGTTCACACTAATAATCATACTAATCGAAAAGATATAAAGAGACGATGATTATGTTGATAGGTATGGGAGACAAATCAGGGCTTCGATCTAACCGATCACAATAGAAGTGCTCGCTTGTATGGATCCCCAAAACTAATCCTAACCCCTTAGGACCCAATCCAAAAGGGGTACCTAAAGCTTGATTTGTCAGCAGGATCGCGTGGGTCCGGCCAACAAAGGAGGTGTGCAAGCAACTATCCGGTACATCGATAAGGATGCTCAAGGCACATGACCGAAGCAAACATCTCCTCGCCTCTTACATAGAAATGAAAAGGCCAGCGGTACTCTTTGGTGATGATAACTTTGGTTATACCAAAGGATTCGTAACCTTAGAGAATGATGATGTACAAATAATCGAGTCTCAGATGTCGAAGGTCCGAAAGACAACCTATTATCGGTTTCACAATTCTCACGACAAAACGATTTAGTGTTGAGTTCTCGATCGACCAATGCACTATCAAGAATCGAGCCACTCAATGATTTTGCTAATCGGTTCAAGGAAAGGGACGATCTACACACGGTGATTGGAACAAATTGCCCAAGAAATGCATGCCCGATTGTCAAGAGTTCCAAAAGTAGCGATTGGCTCGCACAAAAGAACGAGCCATCCGAACTTTAAAACTCTTAATAAGATAACAAGGATGTCTCTAGTGGAAGGACTTCCGAATGAAGTATTTTCAAAGGATCGGACATGTCTTGATGTCGGAAGGAAAAACAGTCAAAGCTTCATTCAAGGGAATTCCCGGACCATCCATCAGCCATCTTAGAATCGCTTCATATGGATCTATTTGGACCGGTTACACCAACGGTCTCAACGGACACAAATATACTCGTAAATCGTGGATGACTATTCCAAGTTTACTCGGGTTATATTCTTACATAAGAAGAATGAGACGACAACGAAGATACCCGAAATTTTTAAAAAGATTACAAAATGAGAAGGGTGTCGATTAGTAAAAAATCGATCGATAAAGGTACGAAATTTACGAACTCTTTTATTATCGATTTTTGCTCTAAGTTTGGTATATAACATGAAACATCACCGCAAGGACGCCACAACAAAATGGAGTAGCGAATCGGAGAAACAGAACTCTCAAAGAAGCTTTCCGCACAATGTTAAATTGAACATGCAATACCAAGCCGTTTCGCGTAAGTAATCAACACCGCATGCCATACTCGTAATGATGTCTTCCGACTAAGGCTCACTACAAAACACCCTATGAACTGTGGAAGGACGTAAAAACCTCGTGTCTCTTACTTCCATGTTTTTGGGTGTAAGTGTTTCATACACAACAAAAGGAAGAGTCGGGTTGAAGACTTTTGAGGCCAAGTCGATGAGGGTATATTCTTAGGATATTCCTCATCTAGCAAAAAGGCTTTCGGGGGTTTACAATGCATTTAACCCTACTTGTGGAAGAAACACCCCATGTAGTCTTTGATGAAGCATCTTCCGAACAAGAGAAATCTACCTCGAAACAAGATGTACACGATCAACAAGTACCGATGCTCGTAAAATGGATCACCTAATGATCAAGGAAAAAGAATCGAAACCGTAATAAAGATACATTCCAGATCTAGCCGATTCACCGATCATTCAGATCCTAAGGTATGAAAAAATCGTTGGTGAAGGAAGGTTCGACATACCGAGATAAGATCAATCGAACCATCCGGTTCAAGAACACTGAAGTTCCCACGAAACGACATCGAAGACATGATGAGTCCAACATCACCGAGACATGTTCTTATCAAGTGGATCATAATTACGCACCACTCCCAAATACTAGTAATGAACCTTTATCGAAATGGATGATGTTCTCCAAACCGACGCAAATCGAGCGAAGGACTGGATAACCGGTCATCCAACCGATCGATCATCGGAGACCCATCCGATAAAGTTAAAACTAGACATCAGTTGGTGAAAGTGCCATGTATTGTTGTTATTTGTCTATGAAGGAACAACCAACAATAGAGGAAGCTCTACAAGACGCAAAGTTGGATTCTAGCCATGCAGAAGAGCCGAAAGTTAATGCGAAATCAAGTTTGGGAACCGGTATGCACTAAATCATCAAGACGTAATTGGCACGAAGGGTTTTTCAGAACAAGAGAGATGAGAAAAATGTCATCACCGTAAATAAGGCAAGACTTGTTGCTAAAGGGGTATTCACAATTAGAAGGAATTGATTATGGCTAGACCTTTGCACCCGATCGCCGCCTAGAAGCCATTCGGTCAAGTTTTAGCATATGCTTCCCACGAGGGTTCATTTGTGTATCGATGGACGAAAAGAGTGCATTTTTAAACGGGGTACTAGCAGAGGAAGTTTATGTCGAACAACCTCCGTGCTTCAAAAGAACAACCAAGTGTACCGTTTATGAAAAGCTCTTTATGGTTCAAACAAGCTCCTCGAGCTTGGTATGATACACTCTCTCGCTTCTTGATCGACGGGGTTCACTAAAGGAACGAAGGACGTAACCTTATTCGAATAGAAGATGGAGAAGATATTCGATGGTTCAGATTCACGTGGATCGACATCATCTTCGGATCTCCTAACAAGAGTCTATGTGAAAAATTCAAAGAAGTCGATGCAAGGGAAGTTCGAGATGTCCATGATGGGACGATGAATTACTTTACGGGTCTCCAGGTGAAGCAAAGTCAAAGTATGAATATTCATCTCGCCAAAGCGAAGTACACTAGGAATTTATTGGCTAAGTTTGGAGTTCAAAATTGCAAGGAAGCCAAAATTCCTATGATGACCGGATTCAAGATGGATCCGTATTTGAGGATGGTCGAAAACAAATCGAAAAGAATATAGGGCTCTCATTGATCTCTCATCAGACCGATTGCAAAGCGCACCAGATATCACCTTTGCGGTAGGTGTATGTGTCGATTTCGTGCAAATCCAATGCAAAGCCACCTAGAAGCACTAAAGCGATTCTTAAGTATCCGAAGACAAGAAACCTTGGTTTATTTTACCCATCGATGATAATCTAGAGCTTAGTGGGTATTCTCGATTCGATTATGGAGGTTGCAAGATTGACAGAAGTCAACCTCGAACATGTCGGTTTTAGGAAGTAAACCGATCTCGTGGTTTTCAAAGAAGGACACATCGATTCATACATCTACTATTTGGCGAATATATGGTCAGCAGAAGTGTTGCTCCCAAACCGCTTTCTTTTAGTCGGAAATGAGGGATTATAACATCGTAGCTAAGAATGTACCTATATTCTCGCGATGATGAAGAATAATGCTATTGCAATCACTCGAAATCTCGTTTCTACATACAAGATGCAAGCATGTGGATGTCGACACCATTTTATAAGAGATCATGTTGAAAAGAAGAATATCGAAATGGAAAAGATTCACACCGATTTACGAAAAGTCGATATTCTAACCAAGCCACTAAATGAGATTAGATTCAGAGAATTGTGTAATGAGCTAGGGCTTCGGATCTTGGAGAAAAAAGCACCTAAAATGATTGATGGATTGTTCTCCGAAACAAACACCGGTTAAGAGACTAACCAGCCGAAAAGGAATCATTGAGTTTAGTATCTCAACCGATCGTAAGATCACCAAGGAAATGATGTGAGAAATCGATCGATTTACGAAGTTATCGATTAAAGGAACTTATCGATTTAAGGTTTATCGATTAAAGAAACGCACAATTTAAAAGGAATATCCGATTAAATCAACAAGTTATTTTACATCTTTGTAAGTCGATTTAGTTGATATTCAACAAGCAAGATTCACAGATTAAAGCCTACAATCGCATAAGAAAGCGTAGAATTTACACAACAATGGAATAATAGAACTTTTCATTGATAAAGACCAAGGTCGATTACATTACAAGTTACAAGTACAAAGGACCCGGAGAGGTCAAGACATAAGTCATAAATCGAAAACCTTAAACATATAACCCTAAACCCTCATCCTAACCCAAGAAGAAAGCGGGGAGAGAGAGATTTTAAATCTTATGCTCTCATTTTCCCCCACTTAACAAGGGTGAGAGAGGCTTTAAAGAAATCCTAAAGCCGCTAAATGGGCTAAAACCAAAGGAGCGAGAGCGGCGTTGATAGGATTTCTAAGCCGAGCCCCCTTAGACCGAAGTCAATGGACTCTCCAAATTTGTTAAATGGAGCACATGTGCCAAGAAATTGGTTCAAAAGACCTTATGGGCACATGTGTTACATGAAAAAAATTGAGTTGATATACGAAGATCACCGTTTGTCCGATCAAGACCGTATATCAAACTCATGTTTTAATCGACCGAGTCTGTTGATCTTTGGTTACGCTCATAACGATAGACACACAAAGGTGCATACGGTTAGGAGAAGTGTCTTCTCGATTCTTGCGACAAAGAGATCCGGCCATTGTGGTGGTAAAGGAGCTTAGCAACAATTGTATGTGAAATCTTTGATGACGCATTTAAAAATAGTGATAAGGGACACACATGGTTGATTTGAGAACTAAAATCATTGAAAAATGGGTAAAGGTGTTTGCCTTAAGTTTTCACCTTTAAATAAGGGTTCACCGTAATGCATGTTTTTACAAAGAAAGATAAGTATGGTGAATGGGTTATGTTGTGTAAAACATTGGTCCAATTTATAGAGACCAAGCAAGGGTGCAAATGCAAATTTGATTTCAAAAAGCCTTTTAGAGAAATTTGCATCACAAGGACAACGTGTAGAAATCACGCGACTGATAATTGGATAAATTTATGGCGGATTGACATATCAAGATATACGATTTATAATTACGATGTCAAATCGCTACAACTTAGGAATAGAGACTACTATTCTAGACTAAGTTTTGGCGGTAACACTTATCCCAAGAATTGGCTTGATCTGAGAAGAATCAGATTAGGTCAACCAAAATCTGATTACATACGAAACTGATCAGATAAGGAAGATCAGTTGAACTTGAAGCCTCAACAAATCAGATATATCAGTCTATGAGAAAACAGAAATATCAGTTGAAAGGGGAACTTCAACTGATCGAGGAGGATCAAAAGGGAAATCAGACACAAAATGAAACAGATCAGTTGAAAAGAACAGTTGGGAAATTATAAGGTTTAGGCAGAAAACTAAGATCAACAAGTGGAATCAACTTCAAGTGGTATTGACTGATTACTATATCAGTCAATCAGATACGCCTTTCTTTTCCCTTGTTATTTGCTTATTCATCGGATTTTATCTGTTTTTATTTACCTTACTGTACACATTACCTGTGTGACGTATCTCCTGCAAATCATTTAATGCGGACGTGGGGTACATGTATTAATTGCTACAAAAATGGGCTTTTAAATCCAAAAGGTTTTCGTACGTACTTTTCCCAACCATTCGATCAAAACCGCTTAATCTGGATCGTCTAATCTTTTCAAACGGTTGATCTTCCAAATCTTGTCTTTTTCCCTCCTCATCTTTATAAGGTTCATCAAAAACCCTACCAGAGTTTTCCAAATCACAAACTTGCGTTTTATTTTATGAAAACTCTCCAGATTACTTCTTTGCGATTCAAAGTGTTTTTCTTAAAGTCTCAACCAAAAAAACGAATCTGGTAATTTCGATAATTTGATGAATCATTCTTTTAAAACCATTGATCTTAAAGATCTTGTCAATCACGATATCCTCAGATTGTGGTCTTATTGTTTCTTGATTTCCGCTTATGTGATATTCTTAGTATTTATGCACAATTTTAACCAAATCTATCTTATCTCAGATGATCACTCACGGTATGGGTAAAATAATGTGCAACTATCTGAATCGACATTAAGGATTGTCGAGGACAAGTTCGCATAATTTGGGGTGACAAAGGATCCTAATCAATGGAAGTAGAGGAAACTCTAAAGAAAGCGGGACTTGAGAAATATTATCTTTGCTTAACGCAATCCAAAGAATGCAAAGATGAAGCCCTCGATTCATAAGGAATTTAAGGGTGGATACAGATGCTCCGGAGAAGAACTACTTTCGACAAATAACGGAGAAGAGATCGGTCGACGAATGAGGATATAACTCGTCTGCTCACCCTACCAAAAGGGCGAATCTACCATTCACTCTGAGGAGAATCAAGATGAGCTGATCGTAAACGAAGCTCATCGAGAGAGGCCGACAAACATCATACGTCGAGCTTTGTCGACCAATGCTCAAGAGGAAATACCGATTGTTGTTTGATATTTTGTCAAAAAACAATTATGGGTATTTCATTCAAATTTCAATGCTCTTACATCACCAAATCAGACAAAGATGGTCAGCAATAATTGATGAAGCCAAGAACATCAATTGGCATGGGTTCCTAAAGGCCATTCTACTCCAAGAACATG
This sequence comes from Stenogyne calaminthoides, assembly GCA_037126765.1. NCBI lineage: Eukaryota > Viridiplantae > Streptophyta > Magnoliopsida > Lamiales > Lamiaceae > Stenogyne > Stenogyne calaminthoides. The sequence continues at coordinate 6,450,981 of JBBCBC010000031.1, read as the reverse complement.
ATAAATTTGGAGTTGATGAGTGGAGGCAGTCTATCTTGAAGAAGAGGATCAACAATCTCAACAAGGTTGCAGTTATCCTACAAGACAAAATGCCAAATGCCAGATGGGAACAGAATGGATGGACCAAGCCCTACAAGGCATTCCTCTCCACCACTTTAGCCATATTTGGGCCACCAGACGATGATATGCGGCCAACTCCCCCAAAGACTAAGAAGGGAAAAAGCAAGGAAGCAACTTCGTCTACACCAGAAGCCCCCCCGAAGAAGAAAAGAAAAACGCGAAGGTCCAGGAAAAAAAAAGCCGAAGAAGGCGAAGCAAGCCTCCATGACTCGATGCTTTAGAAGATGAGTCGATGAAGAAAGAGCGCCAGATCGACCACAGCACCACAAAAATCAGGTGAAAAATCGAGACAGCAAAGCTTCTCAAAAATTTGAGAGCTCGCCACCATTCATTCGAGGAAAGAGCACTAGATTTAACGATCTCATTCTCCTCGGCTCGAGCCGATTCACCACTCGCACTAATGGTCACGAAAGCATGTCTCTCCTACTCTTCCACCCACCACGAACTCAAACTACATCACCTGCGAACACGAAACTACATCGGTCGCGAACTCAAATCGCAATAAACCGTAAACCTTACCTGTTGTGGAACTGGAGATCTATCCCACACGCTAGAACCTCCTGCAGTCGAGCCTATCGCACAACTTCCACCTACTCAAGCACCACCAGAACCCTCCACATCTCATCAACCGGAATGCGACGCACAATTCCTCGAGTCTAGATCATCAAAGACCATCACAGAAAAAATAGTCGAAATGCAAATCGAACGAGAAATTGATGAGATGTATCCGTAATCGTCGCCCATCCCGCTATTAGAGAACAAGTTATGGAGATCCTCACCGAGAGATCTCGATTAAAAAGCTTCTCGATTTTTATAATGATTATTGAGCAAATGGGCGGTCTTGATGAGTTTGCAGATTTTGATTTCGATATGAGGAAATCGCTAACGTAGGATCACCACCGAGCCGATAACTACTTGAATCTATCAAAGCTCGATCCACGAAGCCGATTGACTAAACAAGGTGAACCGAGATCGCCAAGAAGCTCCTCAAGCAGATGCTACAATAAAGGATACAGAGTCGCCGATGATAGTGGAACTGTGCCGCAGCTTCATGACCAACCACCGGAGGCACAAACAATCGAGATCGATCAAGTGACGCAAAACATTCCAACATCACATATAACCACGATCAACTTCGGAGATCGATCATGTTTCAAAGATCTCCCGAAAGAAGAAATTGAGGGAGTGATAAATGATCGAGGCAGATTGCCTCAAAGAAATAACAGATCAAAGGGAATTGGCTATTTCCCAGATTGCAGCGATCAAAGATCAGTTCTCCCAAACTGTTACCACCGTATTTGCCGATCTTATAAAATCCGTGGATGACAAGCTGATTCAGGTGGATCAACAACAAGTTTCTTTTCTGATGCTCACTGAAAAGCTCGATTTGACAAAGACAAACTTGACAAACCGATCTTTACATTTTCTTACGCCATCGAATCTGTCAAAGACCGAAATGATCTCGAAGGTTCAACTTCTAACGCTCCAGCCTCGTGCCTATCTCGCTGATCTCAACAGGCAATATCACCGGATTTTGGTTCCCTAACTTCCCACCTTACAACGCTTTTTGATCAAACCAAAAAGGGGGAAGGACGGACTGAGAAACCAACTGACATGATCAGAACAACAGAAGATCTAATTCAGATCAAGAAGCCTATGGACAAAGACTAGACCATCCGGATCTCTTTGTCAATGAAGTATCTCAAAAAGATTGAAAAATCAAAGGCAAGAAAGGTAGTTCATTGCGGTGCTTTGACATTACAAAAGGTAGTCTGCTGCGGGTGTGGGACATCACAACTGCACCAAATTACTCGCATTAAAATAGTCACAAGAAGCACAATAGCCGACATAAAGCCGATAAAGAATCGCCGAGAAATCGGCCCAAAGAAAGAAAGTTCAAGAGGCCCGAAAAAAAAGTCAAGAAGAAAGAAGGGCGTAAAAATTGACAGAGGCGTAAAATCAAGAAAAAATTCAGACGAGAGCGAAAGAAAGGAAAGGCCGGAAAATCAGACCATTCGTAACCTCACCGCCAAAGAAGAGTTGATGAGATCATTCCAAAAACTGCTGCACATGCTAAGAGGTTTGAGGAATGGAACAAGATCAGAAGTGAATGGCTTCTGGATGCATTTGTCCTTAATCTTGTTCCACGAGAAGAATCTCCGGATGATGAATTCCTCAACCGTTTAGAAAATAAATATCCGTATTTTTCAAGTATCCGGAAAATGAGGCCAAACTTATCAATGTAAAAATATCTCGCCAAGAGTATGATCTGCTGGATTACTCGAAGGCGGATGGTTCATTTGACAGACCGGCATTTAAGAGATTCTACTTTGACATCCTGAGCAAAACACATATAACTGATCCTCAGCAGACCAATGATGTCAAATGGAAACTATATCGGATCTTCAACGTCCTCAAGATCAAAGAGAGATGCCGAAGGATAAAAGCCTAAAGAGTGAAGAATCGAAAGACTTCTCATGATCACCGTTTTTAAATTCAAACTTTTCGATGTAACATGTAATCGATATATCTAATGAGAAAAGTTTATTTTCTCGATCCTAAGACAAAATCTCATTGTCTTACGATTATGTGATCTTTTTTCGTTCTATATTTATCAACTGTGTTTTGGTTTTCCGTGTGTTTTGGTTTTATCAAAAAAAAAAAAAAATTGTTGGGAAATTTATAGTTTTGATAAAAGTTCGAAAACACATGTAATAGACCCGATCGACCATTAGGTGATCGATGTTTATATTACCGTTTATAGAATACCAGTTGATAATTATTGTATAGAACAACCGATGTAATAGATAGGTCACATATTGAGGGGAACCTCAATATGTATAAGTCGATCTGAAAAATCCAAAGAACAAAATTGATATCCGATGGGCCGTAATGCTAGAGAAGAATGAAGATCGATCAATCCGATCTAGTCGATATCTCAAATTGAAGTCATAAAGCTCAAACTCGTAATACTTGAAGATCGATGACTTCCGGAAGATCGCACCGTAAGACCTACATCGGTCGAAATCCGCTAGTTGAAGCTAAGTCAACCCAAGACAAGAAGACTCCATCGTAGATCGATCGGGCCGATCGATCGGTCGACTCTCCGTGAAAACTCGATGTTTCACCCAATCATACGCCTATGATCCGAACAAGAAGAATGTCAACCTTAGTTGGAAGAACAAACACTGAAAAGTGCGTCTGTTAACCAATAAGAACAAGACACGTATGATCGGAGCCGACAATTAAGGGATTTGATGTTGTTCTCTCTAACGGCTATAAAATACAAGTTCACGCTTTTCGCCATTCCGCTCTCAAGACGCCACATCACCCCGCAAAACCACCTAATATAAATCGAAATTCAAATTGCTCTCCAACGGCTCTTTGATTTCAAGGTCTATAAATATGGGATCACACTTCAGAGTGAAACACTAAACACCGAACAATCAAGAAGCTCAAGCAATTATCGATTTCATACGAAGAACACGATCAAGAAGATTATTTTATTAAGTGTTCATCCCATAAGTTCTTAGCATAGAAATCTTTTCATCTAGCTGATAGGCTACCTTAAACACTAGAAAAGATTTCATAGTTGGAACCAAAACAATCTTATCCAAACCCAAGTTAGGTTAAGTTGTTTAGCAAGATTTCAGACTAGGGTTTCTAGTTCTGATTTCGGGATCGGCCGAGTGAGAACTCCTTAAATATCCTGGCCGATTATCTTGGTTGAACTAACACATAAAACTAAGTTCGGTTGGTTAAGTTGGTACCCTTGGATAGGGAAGAGTGGACGTAGGACCGGGTTTTGTCCGAACCACTATAAATCTTGTGTGCCTTTTACCGCTTTGATTAACTGCTCACACAATTGCACACAACCTTTAAAGCGATACATATTCTAAGTTGAGATCGCCTAGCACCAAGCTTCGATCCGATCAAGCTTGACACTTCACCAACTTGTTAAAACACTAACTTTGGAATTTGATTTATAAAAACTGGTTTTTCACGGGTAAAACTTAAGCTTCCGCACACATCAGTTAAACTAATAGTTACCGAACTAATCTGCCTTCAGGCGATTAGTAAGTTGGTTATCAGCTCAAACTGATTCACTCGAACTCGATCAAAGCTAATCGCCTCACACTGATTCAAGACAAAAAAGTTTTTAAGTCTATTCACCCTCCCTCTAGACTTCGCCTCACTAAACCTGTTCGACCTACAATATAATATATATATATATATATATATATATATATATATGTTTGGGATTAATTATTGTTAGGATATATATATATGTTTGAGATTAATTGTTATTTGTTGGGAAATTTAGAGTTTTGATGAAAGTTCTAAAACACATGTAATAGACCACCCGGTCGGACTGTTAGGTGATGTTTTTATTATCGTTTATAGAATACCAGATTGATAATTATTGTATAGAACAACCGATGTAGAAGATAGGTCACATATTGAGGGGAACCTCAATATGTATAGGTCAGATCTGAAGATCTAAAGAACAGCTGATATCCGACAGCCGGAAGGCAAGAGAAGGACGAAAGATCGATCGATCTGATCAAGTCGATATCCCACCAAGTCATGAAGCTCAAATTCAGAAGACTTGAAGATCAGATGACTTCCAGAAGATCAGACCAGAAGACCTACATCAACCGAGTCTGCTAGTTGAAGCTAAGATAACCGCACCGAAGACTCTATCGTAGATCGATAAGTTTTGATCGATCAAAGTCACCACCAGTGAAAAATCGATGTTTCACCAAATCATACGCTTATGATCCGAACAAGAAATGAATGTCAAGCCTAGTTGGTGGAACAACACCGAAAAGTGCTTCGCTAACCAATAAGAACAAGACACGATGATCGGGAGCCAAATTACGGGATTTGGTGCCGCTTTCTAACGGCTATAAAAGACACTATCCACGCTTTTTTTGGCCATGCCGCTTCTCAAGACGCCACATCAATCCTGCAAGTCTACCAAATATAGCCTGAAATTCAAATTGCTCTCCAACGGCTCTTTGATTTCGAGGTCTATATATATGGGATTACACTTCAGAGTGAATACACGGAAACTATCAAGAAGCTCAAGCTATAATCAAATTTCCGCACGACGAACACGAACTTGAAGATTATTTTCTATAGTGTTCAATCCCATAAGTTCTTAGCATAGAAATATTTTCATCTAGCTGTTAGGCTACTTAAAAACTAGAAAAGATTTCATAGTTGGAACCAAAACAATCTTACCCAAACCCAAAGTTAGGTTAAGTTGTTTAGCAAGATTTCGGACTAGGGTTTCTAGTTCTAATTTCTGGGATCGGTTGAGTGAGAACTCCTTAAATATCTGTTGGTGTACTGTGTTGGACTAACACAAAAATCTAAGTCCAGTTGGTTTAGTTGGTGCCCCTTGTGATAGGGAAGAGTGGACGTAGGATCGGTTTTGTCCAACCACTATAAATCTTGTGTGCCTTTTTACTTTTGGATTAATCACATACAATCGCACACAACTATTAAAGATGCATACATATTATAAGTTAAGATCAGCTAGCACCAAGCTTCTGATCTGATCAAGTTTGACACTTTAGTCAACTGGTTAAAAAGCTGACTTTGGAATCTGATTTACTAAAATTGGTTTTTCACACGGGTAAAACTTAGCTTCCGCACAAATCAGTTAAACTGATAGATACCGAATCGACTGCCCTTCAGCGATCAAGAAGTTAGATATCGATCCCAAATCGATTCACTTGCACTCGATCAAAGCTAATCGCCATCACACCCGATCTGCACAAAAAGTTTTCGAAGTCTATTCACCCTCCCCTAGACTTCGTCTCTCACAAAACCCATTTGGGACCTACAAGTGGTATCAGAGCAGTGGTTCTACAGACCACTGGCTTTGTGTATCATCGATTCTTGAGGAAGAATCTTTGTGGTTAATTGAATAGATCTTGAAAAACCGTTTTAAAACTCATTCGTTTTTCCAAAATCACTCAAAGATGGATAATACCTCTGCATGTATCATGATTTGCCAAGTTCTCAATTGATGAGTATGCAGATTGGGCCATTTATATGTGCAACCATCTAGGTTCGATTAGTGGCGTAATGATGGAAGTCATTGAAAGAGGACCCATCATCATATATTACGACAACCCTCGCGGTTGGAGGAGATCCAGACTTTGCTTGGAAGTCTTGTGCGCGAAAAAAGCCCAAATTTTTAATGGATGCAGAGGAAAAAAAAGTCAGATACTTTCTAGATACAATCGCCAGCATATTATCATGAAGACGATGGATAAAGTCACCAAGGAGAAGATAAAATATCTCAAAAATCAAAAAAGCAATGTGGGATACTCTAAATTTGAGATATGCGAAGGAAATGATCGATCAAAGACAAACCGCCTACAAGCCAAACTAGTAAAGTTCAAAAAATCAAGATGTTTGCCAATGAGACCATCAACGAGCTCGATGGAAGGATTACTATGTCGATGAATAAGCTACGAGAACTTGGTAGAGATGTCGACAAAAGATATCAACTATAAGATTTTAAGATCTCTCACCAAGAAATGAGACATGAAAGTCACGGTAATCAAGAATTGCCAAGACATTTCAAGGATGAAACCAAGTAGCTTGTTCCTAAGCCTTAAAGCTCACGAGTTCGATTTAATCGAAAGAGGACAAGTAGATGAAGACGAGGTGCCAACCGAAGCCTCAACGTCTAAATCGATTCATGTTTAAAAGACCAAAGAAAGCAGATCAAGACCACCGAACTCGTTGGAAACATAATAAGTCAGCAGTAATATATCGCTCTGCTTACTGCGAAGCTTGAAAAATCAAATATTCAACTTGGTAAGTATCAAGATTCTATAAAGATTATCAACATAGCGAGGAAGAGATAGAGATCGGCTAATGTATCTCCGTAAAAGAACCAGATCCGATGATCAAGAGATCACAAAGATGAAAAGAAAAGAGATAATCTGACTGATGAGAGAAGAGATAACAGATCTGACAGAAGGAGTTCAGATTACTATCAGAAAGGGAAGTCACCTGATAGATCCTATAGACGGAGTGACTCACCTGGAAGGAAAGGTTCCGTGGATCAAGAGCGTGTTTCAACCGGTGAGAAGCCAGTCACTACAAATAAGCAGACGCCTGCACTGACGCCAAAAGAAAGGGAAGGAAAGAGGAACATAAGAGAGCAACGTTATAGGACGTAAAAAGCCATGGTCACCGACACATCTGGAATTGATGATTCCTATCTGCCCTCTGAGGATTCAGGATATTCCTCTGTAGAAAATTTCTGTCTGATAAGCAGTGCTGTTGACTTCTATGAGAATGAAGATCTGATATTCTCTTCAGATGACGATGAGATCTGCCTGATGGCCAAGGAGGACCAATCTGAGGTAACCTCCAAACCTTCTGCTTTGTCTGCTTTCACACCTACTATTATTAGCACACCTTTGGGGAGATTGACCAGCAAATTACTCGAGCAATTGCTGATGATCTCTCCAATGCAAAGAGACACTTATGCTATGGTGGAAGTTGAGAATGACAAGCTAATGATCGTAAATAATCGCCTTTGTTAAAGAGAACGATCTCAAGAAAGCTAATGAATCGAAATTGGCTAAACCGCCGTTAAGTTAACCGAGGAACTTAACATTCAGAAAGTTAAATCTTCTGATCAGGAGTAATCAACAAACAACAAGTTGATGACTTCAAAATCCTTCAAGCTAAATTTGATGAGCTATTCCGACTACATGAGAGTCTAAAATCTTCTGAGGATAATTTGAGCAAGAAAATAGAGGTTTTCACAAAGTCATCTAAAACCGTTCAAGATATGAACGCCTATTTTCGAACAACGATTAACAAGAAGGGACTTGGGTATGAGAACCCTTCCACATCCTCAAAAGCCCCGTTTGATTCACTTCAAAAAGGTGTAATCAAACGAAGTTTCGGCAAAAGATACACTAAAAGCCAAACTTGTATCTAATAAGGAAAAAACACATTGTTGAGGTGTAAGGCGGTGCCTAATCGAAAAGGGAACAATGGACCCCAATCGGTAAAAGCATCACCGAGGAATCAACAACAAAAGAACCCGATTCTTCAAGAAACCTCAACCTGATCAACATATTAGGTACTAGAAAAGACAACCTGTAAAAGGGAAGTCTAATCTGAGACCCAATCAAGGTCAGCTGCCGAATAAGCAAGCTATAGGTAAACTGCAAAAACCACCTATGCCAAAAAAAGATATGAATCTTTTGATGGTAGCAAATCGTACCTACCCCTATAATCGAAAACCGAGGTCAAAGACCGAACCACCTTTCGATGAAAAGAAGACAAACAGAAAAGATAAATTCCAAGTCTTCCAAATCACCCAAGGTTCTCATTGGATCTTTACTATACCGATCGCCAAAGACCGGATATCACTTTTGGCAAGAGGGTGTATGTGCGGATTTCGCAAATCCAATGCAAAGCCACCTGAAAGCCTAAGCCATTCTTAAGTATCTGAAGGGACAAAGAAACCTTGGTTTATTTTACCCATCGATGATAATCTAGAAACTTAGTGGGTATTCGATTACGATTATGGAGGTTGCAAGATTGATGAAAAAATCAACCTCGAGAACATGTCGGTTTTTAGGAAGTAAACCGATCTCGTGGTTTTCAAAAAAGCGAGACATCGATTCGACATCTACTAACAAGGTAATATATGGTCAAGAAAATCGTTGCTTCCAATCGCTTCTAGCTTAGTCGAATCGAGGGATTATAACATTGTAGCTAAGAATGTACCTATATTCTGTGATGCGATAATAGTGCTATTGCAATCACTCGTAATCTCGTTTCTACATACAAGATGCAAGCATGTGGATGTCGAGACACCATTTTATAAGAGATCATGTTGAAAAGAAGAATATCGAAATGGAAAAGATTCATACCGATATACGTAAAGTTCGATATTCTAACCAAGCCACTAGTGAGATCGATTCGAGAATTATGCAATGAGCTAGGGCTTCGGATCTTGGAGAAAAAAGCACCTAAAATGTTTGATGGACTAATCTCGAGAACCAAATTTGGTTAAGAGACTAACCAAAGTTAAGAGGAATCATTGAGTTTGGTATCTCAATCGATCGTAAGATCGATCAAGAACCGATATGAAAAGCGATCGATTCTGGATTATCGATTAAAGGAATCGATCGATTAAGGATTATATGATTAAGTCAGTTTGGTTATTTCATTCTTTATAAGTTGATTAAGCTGATATTCAACAAGCAAGTTTCACAAGATTAAAGCTTATATCGCATAAGAAAACAGAAAATTTACACAACAATGGAATAATAGAAATTTTCATTGATAAAGACCCGAAGGTCAGATTTACATTACAAGTTACAAAAGGACCCGGAGGTCAGTACATAAACCCTAAACCTTAAACCCCTAAGCCTAACCCTTGAAGGGGGAGAGAGAGATTTTAACTGATGTTCCCATTTTCCCCACTTAACAAGGGGAGAAAAGGCTTTGAAATAATCCTAAAGCCACTTCAGGAAGCTAAAATTAATGGAGCGAGAGCGGCGTTGATAGGATTTCTAAGTCAGGAGCCCTTAGAGCTAAAGTCAATGGGCTCTCCAGCTGTTAAATGGAGCACATGTGCCAAGAAAGTGGTTCAAAAACCTTATGGGCACATGTGTCGCATGAAAAAATTGAGTTGATATAATGAAGATCGCCTATTATCCGATCTAGACCGTATCAAACTCATGTTTTATATCGATCGAGTCCGTTGATGCTAATTCCGTTATCTTGATAGACACACAAGGTGCATACGGTTAGAGAAGTGTCCTCTCGCCAGATGAAGAGATCCGCCCACTGTGGTGGTAGAAGTTTGGCAACAATTGAATGTGTAATCTTTGATGACGCATTTAAAATAGTAATAAGGGACACACATGGTTGATTTGAGAAAGTCAAATCATTGAAAAATGGGTAAAGGTGTTTCTTAAAAGTTTCAATTTAAAATAAGGGTTCACCAGAGAACATGATTTTACAAAGAAGATAAGTATGGTGAATGGTTTATGTTGTGTAAATCATTGGTCCAATTTATAGAGGTCAAGCAAGGGTGAAAATGCAAATTTGATTTCTCAGAACCTTTTAGAGAAATCTGCATCACAAGGACAGCGTGTAGGAATCACGCGACTGATTATTGGATAAATTTATGGCGATTTGACATTCCAAAGTATCGAGACTATCATTACAAATGTCAAATCGTCTTGACTTAGGAATCGAGATTACTATTCAAATCTTCAAGAACTAAGTTTTGGCGGTAACACTTATCCCAAGAATTGACTTGGTCTGAGTAGAATCAGATTAGGTCAACTGAAATCTGATTAGATAAGAGACTGATCTGCTAAGGAAGATCAGTTGAGTATGCTACCTCAACAAATAAGATAGATCAGTCAATAAGAAATCAGAAATAACAGTTGAATGGGGAACTTCAACCCATCAAGGAGGATCGATCGAAAGGAAAAATCGGACGCAAAAAGAAGAAGCGGATCGGTTTGAAAAGGACAATTGGGAAATTATAAGGATTAGGCAAAACTAAGATCAACAAGTGGAATCATCAACTACAAGTGGTATTGATCGACACAATATCGACCAACTAGATCACGATTTCTTTCCTTGTTTACTGCCTACTTATCTGATTTTATCTGATAATATTTGCCTTACTGTACACACTACGTTTGTGACATATTTCCTGCAAAATATTTAATGCGGACGTGGGGTACATGTATTAATTGCCACAAAATGTGCTTTTAAATCCAAAAGGCAATCGTACGTGCTTTTCCTGACCACACGATCAAAACCGTTCAATCTGGATCGTTTAATCTTTTCAAACGGTTGATCTTCCTATCTCGTTTTTCCCTCCTCCTCCTTATAAGGTTCATCAAAACCCTACCAGAGTTTTCTTATTCTCAAAAACTTGCGATTTATTCTCTGAAAACTCAAAATTACCTTTTTGTGATTCAAAGTGTTTTCTTGCGATTCAAACTTATCTTCCGAAAAACTGAATCTGGTAATTTCTGGTTATTTGATGAATTTCTTTTCTAAAATCCATCGATCATAGATTTTGTCTATATGTTATCCTGCGATTTGCCTTATCTTTTCTTGATATCCGTATGTGTTTATCGATTACTAGGCCTGTGAATAGGTCTGATAATCAATATATGATATCATTATGCTTATACACAATTTTAATCGAGTCTATCTTGTTGTAGATGGCCACTCACGGAATGGGAAAGATTATGTGCAACTATGCTGATCTCGCAACAAAGATTGTCGATGACAAATTTATGCACGATTTGGTGTCACGCGATCCGAGAATCCATGGAAGTTGAACAAATCTCAAGAAATGAGGTCTTGAAAAAATTATGTCCGCTCCATTGCAATCCAAAGGATGCAAAGACGAAGCACTCGAGTTCTTAAGGAATTTGAAGGTGGATACGGACAATCCTGGAGATGAACTGATTTCATCAGTTAACGGAGAGGAGATCGATCGTCGAATCTCGACATATCTCGCGTCTGCTCAAACTTGCCAAAAGGGAGAATCTCGCCTGCTCATTACAGGGAGAATGAAGATGAGCTGATCAGAAATGAACTCTTCAGAGAGGCTGACAAACATCAGACCGCAGGATTTGTCAGACCGATGTTAAAAAGAAAATACCGACAGTTGTTTGACATATTGTCAAAAACAATCATGGGTATCTCATTCAGCCCAGATGCTCTAACATCCGTAAAATTGTACAACGCATGACTGCGATAATCGATGAAGCCAAGAATATCAATTGGCATGGCTTTCTGAAGGTCATTCTGCTCCAAGAACATGAAAAATTTGGAGTTAATGAAATGAGGCAGGTCTATCTGAAGAAGAGGATCTGCAATCTCAACAAGGTTGCAGTTATTCTGAAAGACAAAATGCCAAATGCCGAATGGAATCAGAATGGACTGAAGTCCTACAAGGCCTTCCTCACAACCACTTCAGTCATATATGGGCCACCTGATGATGATATGAGCCCACCCCTCCAAAGGTGAAGAAAGGAAAAACCAAGGAGACAGCCACGTTTACACCAGATGCTCCCCAAAAGAAAAAGAGAAAACTAGTGAAGGCTCAGGAAAAGAGGCCGAAGAAGGCAAAATAGGCCTCCATGACTCTGTTTCTGGAAGACGAGTCAGATGAAGAAGGAGTGCCAGAGCAACCTGATGAGCCACAAAAATCAGGCGAAAAATCAGACAGGCAGGCTTCTCAAGTTGAGAGCTCGCCAGAACATTCTGAGGGAAGAGCAAGAGACGAACAATCTCCTTCTCCTCAATCTCGAGTTGATTCACCGCTCAGACTTCTGGCTACTGAGCATGTTTCTCCTTCTTCCACCGCCCGCCAACCTGATTCCATCATCGGTTCGCGAAAAGATCACCTTCCGCCGCATAGCCGATGTAATTATTTCGACAAGAGAACCTCTCGCAGTTCAACCAATCACCAACTTCCGCCTACTCAAGAACCACGGAGAACCTCCACATCTCATCAACCGGAATCGTCGATCCGAACAAATAATTCTCGAGTCCAGATCATCCAAGACCATCACCGAAAAATGGTCGAAATGCAAATTGAACGAGAAATTGATGAGATGTATCCAGAAAAAACGATAGCCCATCCTGTTATTAGAGAGGAAATTATGGAGATCCTCACCGAAAGATCTCCGGTTAAAGAACTTCTCGATTTTATGATGATTATAGAATGATGGGAGGTGCCGATGAATTTGCGATTTTGATTTCGATATGAAGAAATCTACTCAAGTAGATCACCACCGAGCCGATAATCGCTTGAATCAATCAAAGCCCCGATCCACGCGAAGTTCGGGTTGATCAACAAGGTGAACTCGAGATCGGCGAAGAAGCTCTCAAGCGAGATGTTCCTATGAAGGATGCGGGAGTCGCCGATGATAGTGGAACTGTGTCGCAGCTTCATGACCAACCACTCGAGGCACAAACAATCAAAAACAGATCAAGTGACACATAACATTCCTACATCTCACATCATCACGATCAACTTCGTGAGATCGATCATGTCTCAAAGATCTCCCGAAAGAAGAAGTTGAGGGAGTGATAATCGATCGAGGCAGAGATGGCCTCAAAGAAATAACAGATCAAAGGGAATTGACTATTTCCCAGTTGAGGCAATCAAAGATCGGTTCTCCCCAAACCGTGACCAACCCGTCTCGCCGAGCTTATAAAATCGCTTGATGACAAGCTAATTCAGGTTGATCAACAACAAGTTTCTTTTCTGATGCTCACTGAAAAGCTAGAATTGATTGAAGAGAAACTTGACAAACTAATTCTTACTCTCTCTCCTGCCGTGGAATCTGTCAAGACTGAGCTGATCTCGAAGGTTCAAAATCTAACCGCTCAAGCTCAAGGTTTATCTGCTGCGATCTCAACAGAGGCGATATCGATCGACTTTGATCTCCGACTTCCCACCTCACCGCTTTTTTTTTGATCAAACCAAAAAGGGGAAGGACAGATTGAGAAACCAAATGACACTATCGTAACAATGAAGACCCGATTCGAGCCGGTTGAATCCCATGGACAAAGACTAGACCATCCGGATCTTTTTTTGCTAACGAAATTTCGAAAAGATGGAAAAGTCAAAGGCAAGAAAGGTAGTTCTTGGTGCTTTGGGACATCACAACTTGTACCAAATACTCGGACTAAGAAAGTCACAAGAAGCACAACTAGCCAAATTCAGGCAGATAAGAAACTAGCTGAGAAACTGTCCAAAGAGTAGATTGCGGAAGAAGCCCGAATATGTGAAGAAGAGAGAAGGGCGTAAAAATTAGCGAAACGTAAGATCTCAAGAAGAAATTCGGGACGAGGGCGAAGAAAGGAAAGGCCGAAAATCAGAGGAACCTCACCGCCAAAGAAGAGTTGATGAGATCATTCCAAAAAAACGCCGCACACGCCGATAGGTTTGAGGTATGGAATAAGATCGGCGAATGGCTTCGATGCCTTTGTTCTAGATCTTGTTCCACAAGAAGAATCTCCGCATGCGTAATTCCTCAACTGGTTGGAAAACAAATATCCAGATTTTCTGAAGTATCTGGAAAATGAGGCCAAGATAATCAATGTAAAAATATCTCGCCAAGAGTATGATATGTTAGATTACTCGAAGAAGGCAGACGGATCATTTGACAGACTGGCATTTCAGAGGTTCTATTTTGACATCCTGAGCAAAACGCGCATAACTGATCCTCAGCAGATCAATGATGTCAAATGGAAACTATACAAGATTTTCAATATCCCTCAAGATCAAAGAGAAATGTCAGAAGGATACAAGACTAAAGAGTGAAGAATCAGAAGACTTCTCAGGATCAGCTGTTTTTTAAATTCAAACTTTTCTGATCTAATATGTAATCGACAAATCTAATGAAAGAAAAGTTTATTTTCTGATCCTAAGACAAAATTTCATTGTCTTCTGATTATGTGCTTTTATCGCTCTATATTTTATCAACTCGTGATTGGTTTCTCAAAGTGTTTTGGTTTCATCAAAAAAAATTGTTGGGAAATTTAGAGTTTTGATGAAAGTTCTAAAACACATGTAAAAGGACCAAATCGGACACATTAGGTAATTTCGATGTTTTTATTACCGCTTATAGAATACCAAAGATAATTATTGTATAGAACAACCGATGTAGAAGATAGGTCACATATTGAGGGGAACCTCAATATGTATAGGTCGATCCAAGATCTAAAGAACAACCGATATCCCGATGCGCCGTAAGGCAAGAGAAGGACGTAAGATCGATCGATCCGATCAAGTCGATATCCCAAATTGAAGTCACGAAGCTCAAATTCAAGACTTGAAGATCGATGACTTCCGTAAGATCGCACTGTAAGACCTACATCACCGAGTCCGCTAGTTGAAGCTAAGACAACCGCACCGTAAGACTTATCGGTAGATCGACCGCTTTTGATCGATCAAAGTCACCACCAGTGAAAAATCGATGTTTCACCAAATCATACGCTTATGATCCGAACAAGAAGAATGTCAAGCCTAGTTGGTGGAACAACACCGAAAAGTGCTTCGCTAACCAATAAGAACAAGACACGATGATCGGAGCCGACAATTACGGATTTGGTGCCGCTTCTAACGGCTATAAAAGACACTATCCACGCTTTGGCCATGCCGCTCTCAAGACGCCACATCAATCTCGCAAGTCTACTAAATATAGCCCGAAATTCAAATTGCTTCCCAACGGCTCTTTGATTTCGAGGTCTATATATATGGGATTACACTTCAGAGTGAATACACTAAACTATCAAGAAGCTCAAGCTATAATCGATTTCCGCATCTACGACGAACCTAACTTGAAGATTATTTTCTATAGTGTTCAATCCCATAAGTTCTTAGCACATAAATCTTTTCATCTAGTCATTAGGGCTACTTAAAAACTAGAAAAGATTTCATAGTTGGAACCAAAACAATCTTACCCAAACCCAAAGTTAGGTTAAGTTGTTTAGCAAGATTTCGCATCTAGGGTTTCTAGTTACGATTTCGGGATCGGTTGAGTGAGAACTCCTTAAATATCTGTTGGTGTCTTGTGTTGACTAACACAAAAATCTAAGTCCATTGGTTGGTTTAGTTGGTGCCCCTTGTGATAGGGAAGAGGGACGTAGGGATCGGTTTGTCCGAACAACTATAAATCTTGTGTGTCTTTTTACTCTTTGATTAATCACTTACACAATCGCACACAACTATTAAAGTCGTGATACATATTATAAGTTAAGATCAACTAGCACCAAGCTTCGATCCGATCAAGTTTGACACTTTAGTCAACCGTTTAAAAAGTCGACTTTGGAATCGATTTACTAAAACCGGTTTTTCACACGGTAAAACTTAGCTTCCCGCGACAAATCGCTTAAACCGATAGATACGAATCGATCTGCCTTGAGCGATCAAGAAGTTAGATATCGACCAAATCGATTCACTTTGCACTCGATCAAAGCTAATCGCCATCACACCTCGATCTGACAAAAATTTTTCGTAAGTCTATTCACCCCTCCCCTCTAGACTTCTGCCCTCACAAAACCCGTTCGGGACCTATATATATATATATATAAATATAAATGTGTTTATATATATATGTTTGGGATTAATTGTTAGGATATATATAGCTAATTTGTTATGATTAATTGTTGTTAGTGTGGGATTAATGTTGGTTTAATTATATTGTTGTTATTAGTAGCTTGGATTAATTGTTGTTAGTGGCTTGAATGAATTTTTGTTAGTGTTAGAAATGAACATTTTGTTAGAGATGAATAATGCACTTAAGGTGTTTGATAATATGCTTGTGTGAGGATTTAAGCATAAATTAGAATTAATACATTAAGATATATTTTGGTTATTAATTTAATGAATGGATAGTGATTAATGATTAATGATGATTAATGGTGATACATTAGGATACATATTGTCTTGAGAAGTAACAAAAATTGTGAATGAGTGAAAAATTGGAAGGATTTCAAAATTAGAAAATTAAAATGAATGTAGATTAAGTATGGTTAGGTATGCTTTTAGGTTTAATACTTTAAGATAATTGTCTTGAGAAGTAGTCTTCATATTGTCTTTCCTATAGGCATCTCTAGTTCCTATAGTTTATTGAATATTGTTTATTTTTTGTTTATTAAATGTTGTTTCTTCTGCTTTACAGGATCATGTCTCGTTTGCCATATCCCGGAGATGATGGAGATGATGATGGATATTCTGATGGAGATCATGGCACATATGATCATGGTGCATATGATCGACAACATCCTGATGACTTGAGAGAGTGTGACACTGATGCTCCCACCACCACTAGCAGCTCCGGGGAGAAGCGCACTCGGGGTATAGTCACCATGTCATCTATTAAGAGAGCTCGTAGCAAGGGGAAAACACTTCAGGTAATTTTATTACAATTGAACAGTTTGAAATCGATGAATATATTGATTGATCGTTGAACCTAATTAAATACTATGTTATTGCAGTTATCGTTCAATGGGTTTGGACAAGCAATAGGAAAAGAGAGTGAGTTGTTGTCCTTCTACATTGAGCCGCAATCGAGCGTGATCCCTATCGTCTTTGCCACCAAGGATCGGCGTAGTTTCAAACCGACTCCTTTGAAGGAAAGATTATGGGACGAGCTTACGGTATGTTAATTATATATTTATTGAAAGTTGTAGTATCTTTAAATTTACTAAATTGTTATGTTATATGCGATAGACTACATTCGGAGGTCTTGACCTCAAAAAGAAAGCAAATATTGTCGCAAGTCGAGTAATGGCCAAGAATTTCCTGACTTGGTTGAGAAGTAACACACGAGATCCTAAACCGGTCTTTACTCTACTAGTCCTCCTCCCACAGACGTAATAGCCCTATGGTGGCTCCATACCGGGAGGAGTTTGTGAGCAAGAGCTATGGAGGATGATTTCCGTAAAAATTGATCAATGTCATTTCCTCAATTTCTAATGCCCTAAGTTTTTCAAAGTTTATCATATTTCTATTATAATTGTAGAATCGAAGTAATAAAAATCGCGATCAAGCCAAGTCGATGGAGGCGCGATATCGTGGATCGAACAAAGGTTATGCACCGAATAAGAGAAAATATGGTGAGATCAAAATCCTAACTTTTAATTTTTTTTTTATATATTCACTTTTAATATATCTAATAAAGGGACACGCTCATCACTATCGTAGAAAGAAGAAAGAAGAAAAAACCGGAGAGAGCGAGCCTATTGTTACCCGTTTTCGACTTATTTCGGACTACCAGAAAGGGTCGAGACAGGAATATTCACGATCCCAAAGGCACAACGATCATCGAAGAAGTGGTAATCTATCCATTAATTTATCTTTCAATTACTAACTATTATTTATAAATAAATAATTAAATAATAATCTTTTATTTTTGTGATTCGGAGCGTCTATCTCGCACCATGACGCCTTGACGACATCCGCATGTTCGCCCTCGATCATCTGCTTGGATTGCGGGCTATGGGTCGCCAGAGCATCCCTACCACTTACGAGAAAGTGTCGGATATGGCGTGATTTTAAGACATCTTTAGCAATGGCACCGGTCTTCAAGCCATGAATATGGTGGGTATACTAACGAACAAAGTTGCCAAGTTGTCTAAAGATGTGAACGCTTGAGGTCCGAGAGAAAGAACGAGCCACGGAATGTCGCCGAAAGGAGCAAGTGTGAACATAGTGTCGCTTAATGCTATGTTTTCACTAACCCTAGGGACGACTTTATTGAGGCACTTCAAAACGCCTCTCGTGTATCGATATATGCATGTCTCACATTTGTTTTAATTAAAGACTAGTGTATTAAAATTTTCTAACTAAATATCTTATTCAACAAATAATCGACCTTTTTTCTACCTTTATTTGGAGGATCCCAATCGGTTGGTGGCCACAAAGCTCGTTACCCAACTCCCATGGAATGATTCATGGTCATCCCATCACTCCCGGTTTTCGTGAGGTCACACTCGATGTACCCGTGTCGGACAAGAGGATTCAATCGGTGCAAAACCAATCGATGAAGCCGCCACAATCCGAATAAATGGCTCGGGCACTTCATCAAATGGCCGAAAAACTTGGTCTCTGCACCATGAGGGTAAAATATTTGTTATTAAAGTTCATTATCTTATTTGTGGTTCTAAATAAAATTGCAAATTAATTATAGAATCTTGCCGACACCACATGAGGCTAAAGAGAAATTGAGGGGAGAACGAGGGACTCCAATCGCGTTCGAACTTGGTTATCCCATGACCGAGACTTAGATCACGATGATCATTTACGCCTAGGGTGCACCGGATGGTATCGCCTAATGCTTTCGATATCGCCACGCCTCCCATGCTTGCTCACTTTCATCGAGAATACTTTCCAAGAATTCGTTAGTGAGGAACATGTCTTGCCAAGTCTTGAATGACGAGTGGTTGAGTGCAACCACCATAGCCCTTTACCTCGGTATGTGTTTACTAATTCTCAATATTCACTTTCAGATAGTTTAATTTTTTTTTTTAAATATTAATTAAGCGTATATATGTTGGTTAAAGATATTTGGGTGAGGTATATTTCTCCGAGAGATAACCGAGCAAGTGGAATGTACTCTCAGCGTCTCCACCCAAGTGTCTTGCATAATGGGTGATAAGGTACATGCACCATGGATGGGTTCGTTAATCATATCTTTGAATCTAATCGGGAGCGGTCATCTCATTTTTTTGGCCAACAAATGTGGGGTGAGTGATAAACATTTCGTTAAAATTTGTATTCATGTTTATAATATTTGTACATATATATGCTAAATTTGCAGTTAATTTTAATATTCTCAATATAATATAGGAACCATTGGGTGCTGGTCGCCATACACATGAATACATTAAGTGTGTATTTTATGGACCCAGCTCATGATGGAGTTTATTCAAATCGCCCTGATCTCGTTTCATATATGGAAGCGTAAGTTCATTTTTAATATTCTATACAATGATTTGTTTTACTTTTAAAATTATGCATATTTAATCTATTTTTATTTTTTAATTATAATAATAATAGTGTGATGACGATGTATCGAGTCGTCTTCAGAGTCAAGGTTCAAGATCCAAGTTAAATAAAGTGAACTGGATTAACATTAAGGTAAATTTAATTTAGTAAATTATCAAACTAATTAATAGAAAGAAATCATAATTGTAATACGTGATTATAATTGTTAATCAACAGGTTCCGAGGCAACGAGATAATGACCATTGTGGACATTTTGTGTGTTGCTTTATAGAAGATATAATCCGCGCTTCTCTAACGAACATTCCTCTCAATGTAAGTCAATTTATCGATTTATTTAAATTATTATTGATTGAATAAAAATTCATACTATATTGATTGATTCGTTGTTTGCAGTTTGTCTATGAACGTGAGCTCAAGTCTTACTCTAAGAAAAGACTGGAGAAATGGAAAAACGATTGATTCGGGGTACCTTTTACAATCGATTCTTATATTCATCATGATATTGAGTGAATGTTGTTTGAAATATTGGTAGCATGTAATTAAATTATATATTTGTGATGATATATATTTCATGTTTTTGGTGTATTGGGACGATGTTTATGATTGTATGTTTATATATTTCGATGTTTTGGTATATATATATGTGGTTTATGGTTTTATTATAGGATTTTTGGTTTATGTTATATGGTATTGGACGTATATATAAGTTTTGGTTTATAGTTTTATTATAGGATTTTTAAAATGTAAATTAATAATTAAAAAAAATATATTGATTGGACAAAGTTAAATAACTGCCTATGTAACATATAAAACGAAATTAAAAAATATATATTAACTTAGACAAATGGGTTAATAATTTGCTTTGGTTAACAAATTGTCCAAGCTAAAACTTGCAAAGCGGTTTAAAACCGCTGTCCAAGTGCTTTTCTTGGAGAGCGGTTTTTATCATCTGTCCAAGCTTGGACAACTGATACTTGGAGAGCGGTTATAACCGCTCTCCAAGGTCATTTTTCACAGCTGTCCAAGCCCAAATGTGTATTAGTGTAACTTTAGAGTTAACATTAAAATAAATTGTTGTACGTGTATAGAAATATATTAATGTATATATTTTTATTGTAGATTTTACTCAAGATAATACTGATAGATAAAATAATAAATTCATCAGCATTTACAGATTTTGATTTAATTATACCAGATTTTATGACTAAATTTTAGAAGGTGATATATCATTACAAAGATCCAAGATGTGCTTTTTAGCAAACTACATTTATGGAGTGACTATTTCCGAAAATATTGTTCATCAGGTAGAGTAAAATTGCACCTATAAATTAATATCATTTCTCTTAAACAAATATTTGATCAACAATCGCTATTTTTTCCGCGAAAATGAGTTTTTTGGGTAACAACGAATCATCCAGAAAGGGGAAGGGGCGACAGAAGGTGGGGATGGTGAAGATCGAAAACGAGACAAATCTTCAAGTAACTTTTTCCAAACGACGCGCTGGATTATTCAAGAAAGCGAGCGAGCTGAGCACTCTTTGCGGCGCTGAAACCGCGGTGGTTGTTTTCTCTCCCGGCAACAAAGCACATTGTTTCGGCCACCCCAATGTGGACGTTGTGGCTAATAGATTTCTCAACCAGGCCGACGTTGCTCCGATGACCGATGCGGATAAACTTGTGGAGGCTCATCAGAAAGCAACTATCAACCAACATAACCTAGAGTTAGCCCAGATTCAAAAGGAGCTAGAATTTGAACAGAAACGTAGCCGCGAGCTGGAGAAAGAAAGGAAGGAGGCGATACGGATGCAACAAAGACCTGATATTGAGAAACTTAATTATCGGCAATTGGAAAGGCTGAAGGGAGCGCTTCTGCGGTTGAGACACCAGCTTCAAACTAAAGTTGATAATGAAGCTGGAACATCAACTAGTCGTACTATGGTCAATCCAAAGGTGAAAAACCCTAATCTCCAAATTGTTGATCATGGTCCGACGATCACGTATGATCCGACGGCGGCCAATGATTCTTGTCCTATTATACCATATTCTTCTGTATTTTCTAATGAGCATTAGGGTTTTTATGATTTTGATAATCTTGTAGGTCTATGTTATTTTTAATGGTCGCACTACTTAATTTTTAGATTTCATGTTATGGGATCTTTAACTTTCAGTTTTTGTTATGATTTGTGAGAAAATGTCATTTTCTCATTATGCTTTTCATGTATTATATCATTATACAATTTGATTTTGATTATATATTTTTTTATGTTATGATTTGTGAGAAACATGTCTTGAAAATCTTTGTATGTGAATAAGCTTTTTCTTGATTTATAAGATGAGACAATATTGAAAAAGTGGATTTCGTTTGTTAATACTATGTGCTTATTATTATCTCATAATTTATTTGAATACGGATATAATACAAAATGTTGTATATTTACATTTACCTTTTGATTAGATAAATATCGACCCTCGTTAAAATATAATAATGAATTTTTTAAAAAAAACACTATTCATTTTACCCTTGTTAAAATTCAAGACCAATTTTCATTCACCACTTTTTACTCCCAAGTCCCACCCCCTATTTCTCTCCCTCTCAATTCCCGTAGCAAATTTTAATGCAAAAAACACATCCCCTCAACTACCTTCATTTTCCCCTCCACATCAGTAGAATCCATCAACATGTTTCTTTCCAATTTTAGACTTTCGATGAATCAATGTCGACATGAATTTGCAGTCATTCGACGAAAAATTTAATATGTGTTTGAACATTTAATTGAATGAAATGATGTTAGAATTCTTTAGTGTTTTACCACTAGAAATAATGTCTTTCTTATTATATTACCAAACACTTCCCCTCGATCTTCTCAACTTTTTAGCAATTAAATCTTTGTTTTTAGAATGACTTTTAGGGCTTCATATTTTCTTGACCCAACATCGAACAATTAGTTCTTTTTATTAAAGGATCTAAGACTATCTCCTATTTGAAAAAAAAAAAGAAAAGGGGGGAACCATAATAGAAAGATAGAAAAAATATAAAGAAAGATGAGAACCACAACCTAAAAGAAAGGCAAAAATAACGAGAGAGAAGTAAATTAACGTGGAAGAAGAAAAAGAAGTCACTCTAGAGAATTGCACAAAAGTGTAGGCACAAGATAAATTAATACGCACTTGGACTCACCTTAGTATTGCTCTATGCTTATAGTATTGCGTTATACTGAAATGACAAAGTCTCCTATGCATCAATTGTATCGTATAATTTAAGTACATTATTAAAATGTGTAACTTATTTTACTGAAATATTCAACTTATTTACATTGAAATATTAACTTTTTTTACATTTAACAAATTGCATGTTTCAATAAATAAGTTAAACAATTTAACGAAGCAAGTTGCACGTTTAAAAAAATTCACTTGAATTGCACAATACACATTAATTAGACCTACACTACTGAAAATGGGCATACAAATACCAATGAGTAATGTATGTAAACGAGTATGTGATTGTATTGCACACAGAATGTTTAAATTTATTTAAAATGCAATCAAGTTTAATATTAATGTTTGAACTCATTTAATAAATAATTGAATCGAATAATTAAACACGAGTCTAATTTGAATAATTTAACTTATTTTATTTATATTTTACTTATAAAATCTAGGTTGCAGTCGAACTTTAAAATTTCTACAGATTTATCTATTTCGAATCAAGTTAAAACGAACTCTTAATCGATAATTATTTGGTCTGATTATGAGCCGCAACTCAATCCAATGTTAGTTGATGAAAGGATAGGCTAAAATATTATGGATTAATCACTCGGGAATATTATATTACAATTTAAACGTTACTATTATTTGTTGATAATTATGCTTTTGAGTGGAGAATGAGTCACATTATATAATGGGTTGGTGTCATGTAATTTTCGACGGGTGATCATGTGTATCAGTGATTATATATATTATATGATTATATTAAGCTATTCTACTCTTTTTGGAAGTCATTTCTTTTTCTTTTTAACTTTTACAACAATGCGATTTTTATTAAAAAAAATTAGCATGAGATTAAAAGTTATAATGTTCATTTTCAAATGTGCAATTATATAACTTGTATTTTATGTACTCTCGAATGGCCTTTAAAAAATCTCCTTAAAAAGATAAAATAATGACCTTAAAAATAGAATTATATGAAACAATTACCAGCTAACTAATGAAAATTATTTCTTGATAAAAATTGTAGAGGATGTTTGATTTCATTTTCAACCTTCGTAGTTTTCAATATAGTTTATATAAGGGTTTATTACTAGGAGGTACATAGATTTGAGCAAAAACTCTAAAAACTACATGAATAAAGGTAGCATTACTAATACATACAAAATTTTAAAAAATAGACAGATTTACCCTTATTTTGAACATAATAAGCACATGTTCAGTACAATATTGGTTTGTTCAGCCAAATATTAGTATGTTCATATTTTTTTCTAGGATATTTTGTGTGAGTAGCCCATTCCTATTTTACCAGAAAACGAGTTATGGGTTGAGGATGCTCCATAACTCGGTGATTTTGTTAATCTCATGTAAGAAACTACTGAACAACATAGCAAATTACATGCTTTTGTTCAGTTTTTAAAAAACAGTTTAGTATTAGTATTAGTATGTTCATATTTTTTTCTATGATATTTTGTGTGAGTAGCCCCTCAATGTATGTTTGATTTTTCATCCATATTTAAAATATGCATAAGCATATTCCTGTTGTTCTGATAAACATATGCAAATCTTCATTTTTTTTTATATTGTTCTGATATTGTGCAAAAAAAAAATAAAAAAATTACACATAATACACAATTTCATAATAAAACACTACTAAAGTGACATGGTGTCAAACAAAGAAAACAGTTTTTCCGCTTTGTGGACTTTTTTTTTCAAAATCCTTCCCACTTATCTTTAAATTGAAACCATCCAATGTCATCCAGATTTCATTAATGTTAGCCTCAAAATTGAAATCATTTTAAAAAAGATCATCATTTTAACATACTAAATTTTAATTACCAAGCAAACCCAAATATAAATATTTTTTTTAGTTTATATTGAACTAGTGGCCCAACTCCTAAATAAATAAATAAAAAAAACTTGGAATTACGAACAAATATAAGAAAATGAACAATTACACAAAACAAGATAAGTTCCAATCATTTTCCACCTAAATCTCGTAAAATGAACACTAAAACCATAAAAAGACAAAAACAAATAAAAATACAGATTTGAAGAATTCAAGACGTCACCAAAAAAAGATTTTTTTTTCAATGGTTAATCAAGATCACAATCAATAAAACATGGATTATTATTCATTTTTATGTATAAAGTGTAAAAAAATCGTGAATAAAAGGGCAAAAATTCACAACATTCTGTAGGTTTTAGCAACCCAAAAGATTTCTTAAAAAAAGTTTTTGAACAAATGTACAAAATTTATGAACAAATGAATAATTGTAATTCAATATTAAACAATCTAACCTTACCCTTTTTATTTTTATTTAACAACTTTTGTTACAACCATGAGAACTCTAGTTTACCACCATTGCTATGTTCGAATTTTTCAAAAAACCTAAGAACAAAGAAAAGGATGGATTATAGAATCAGGGAAAGGGCTTTATAAGAAATACTAAAATCATCTTGAAATGGACTTAAAAAGAAATCGTAAAAATCGAGCTTAAAACCATCTTGAAAAATTTGAAACATCACATATATATTGTATGTGTGGTCAAAATTGTTGTCATCATATAATTTATTGTATGTGTGGAAGGAAGACGAAGTTGTAGTTGTGTAGTCAAAATCTTCAATATTATCTTTAAATTGAAACCATAGTCAAGATATCATCTTCAAAATTGAAATCATTTTGAAAAATCATTTCTTGAATTTGGGGAGAGAACTTTTTTTTGGGGGGGTGAGATTTTTTGGAATAAAGAGGTTGAGTGAAGGAGATGAAGACGCCCTCGTGAAATTCACAATTTTTTTTTTTTTAAGAGATCCTAAAAAAATCGGCTAACATGGTGAATAAAAGGGTAAAATAGGCACTTTGTAGGTATTAGTAAACTCTTAAAAGTTTTTGTACTTATTAGAATTATGTAGTAGTATATTGTATGTATTAGTAAGTTACCCTTTATATAATTATGTTGGTTGTTGTGTATAATTTTTATCTTGTCATGGGATGGATTTGACGGGGAAAGGGGCTTTATTGCTATACTCATAACTTAGATATTTATCTTGGGTAAATTGAGCTAAATCCCATTGTGATTTGTAAAATTTTTTGTGCTTTAAAAATTATGTGAAACTCCCATTTTATAAATATGGCGCATAATTTTCTTATGATTTTTAATATGACGTGAAATTCCCATTTTTGTTGAGAGAATGAAAAATGTACTACACACTCGATTTTTAGTGTTATTTTTCACTTTTTTGGTGGAAAATGACAGAATTACCATCCATTAACTATATTAAAGGTGATTTTGATGTCAAGCCTTCATATTTTTACAATTAAATAACTATATTAAAATTTTAAATTGGGAAAATATAAAGACTTGACCCAAAATCACCTTTAATATAGTTAATTTTTCAAACCAATGTCATTTTACAACAAAACAATTTACTAAAGAGTTATTTCTTACATTTTTCATTGTATTAACAAAAAATGGGTTTCCCACCAATTTATAAAATTACTCGAGTTTCGCCTATATACATCTTTGATTTTTCAAACCACCCAATGGGTTTTGACACAATTTACCATATTTCTCTTTAAGTATAATTATAAATTTTTTAAAAACTCGATTGTGTTAAAACGCATAAAATTAACACAAATCAACATCCACCTATTTTAATGTATTAAAACGCCAATGCTCAATTTCACCGTGAGACCGTCTCACGTAAGAGTGTCTTTTATATCTTGGAGTATTATTAATAAAACATTTATTTTGATAAAAAATATTTAATATTCGAAAATTTTCAGGGACAAAAATTCGTGTGAGCCCAAATTCACCGTGAATTCAGTTTTTTTAAAATTACTGTCATGCATAAAAACTAGAGTTGGTATGCTGTGAAACTTGTTCACCGTGAAACTGATATATTTTTTTTACAGACATACTCTTTAGTAATATAAGTCACACCCTTTAGTTATCACTACGATACTCCTTGCTATAATATAAATTACACCCTTCACTTTTATGAGTAATACTTTTTATAGTAAAACGTCAAACCCTTTACTGTAAAAAGTCGCACTCTTTAGTAATATAAGTCACACTCTTTAACCAGTTTCACCGTGAAACTTGTTCACACTATACTTTGCCTAAAAACTATTACTACTATCTAAAAAATATTTTATATTTTTAAATTGTGAAAATTTGTATAGATAACAATGATAATATTAATAGTCTAATACAATTTATTGTGTTTATATTTTTGACTTTCACTTCAATTTACTTACTATAAATGTTATTTTGTATTTTCAATTAACATAATTTTCAACCGTTCTTCTGCAACAATAATTTAAATATACAAAGTAAATGACTTAATAATGAATCATTCAATAACAAATACTTTCATACAAAACAAGTCTATATATTTGAAACGATTTAAGTTTTTTTATTTTTTAAATAATAAGCGATTTTTTTTTAGATACATCGATACGTTTACTGAAAATACCGTACTACTAATGCTAGACAATTTAGATATATATTAATTAATCAATTAAAATGAAGCCCTAGCAGGCGTATTCAATTTCAACCCCTGCCTCGCTCATTCCCCCGCCGTTATCGCCTCTTCTTCTCTGTCACTCCCAGCCTCTGTTTTCCGGCGCAGCACACCGGCGGAGGGACACCGGAAGAGTTCACTGAGGTAACTATAGGACACTAAAACGTTTTTTCGCCGCTCTTTACAACAACTATTGAATTTTCACTGCTAATCATCCGATATGAAACCCACTCTTCTTCTCTCTTTGATCGTCACTGCTGGACTGATTTTTTTCGTGATTTTTAATCCTGAACAAGTGATTTGTAGATGAAACTCTCGTAGGAAATTCAGTATTTGAAACTCTGGTTAATTTCTACTTGAATTTGTTGACATTATTGTTTGCTGATAGATTCTCGTTTCGTTTTTTTTATATTTGTATATAATTGTTGATTATGATAGTTAATATGTTTTTTTTTGTGTGCCGCGTTTGAGCTTCTACCACGGAGAATTCTAATTGAGCTTCATTTCAGTCTTTTTTAATTTATTTTAATATTTCAGGGGTGAATTTTTAAAGTACCGATATTTAGCCCCCTTGTTGAAGCGGTGAATCTTGAGGGTAGAAGAGATAAATGGGAGCTCCCGACATGGATGATTTAAGTTTTACTGATTCTGAGCTGGACTATCATGTCAGAAATGCACTTAAAGCTGCTGCTCAGGTAATGCTCTATGAATTTTCATAGATGGCTTAGTCATGTTCTCTATCAACTGGTCACATTGAATAACTGCTTAAAATTCTAATTTTTATTTTGTTTCAAGGGCGACTGCGACTTTTATAACCAGCTTGTAGCAGTAATACACCATAGAGAACGTCTTTCTCCTGAGGAGGTGGCCCTTCTTGTGGTATGTTGTGGTCTCTTGCAAGTAAATTATTTGCTTTCTCTCCAGTTTATTTAGTAATTTGCTTCATCTTACCTTGTATACTAACATGACAGACATGCTTGAAAGCTGTAACTGGAGCAGTCTCCTGTGTACACATTGTTCATCATCGGTCTCTCCTAGCCGCTGTTAGTTTCTACACATTCCATTTAGTTGCTGAATTTATTTTGTCACTATGTGATATTCATGAGTTTTTGCGCTGCAGATATTTGGAATGAGTCTGTGGAATTACGGAACTGATGTGATGGATGCCTTGGTTGAATTGCTTATATCCTTGGTATGCTAGTTACTTGTGCTACCTTGTTGTTACTGCCATATTTAAATAGGAGTCTCATTATGTATTTTCTTCCGATTTTTTTTCTTGGGTTTATAGGCTTCAGCAAGTGGAGAGTATATTGATTTGTGCTTGGAGATGCTTGTTCTCAATTTCATGCCGCCGTCAGCTCCTCATTCTGCTACATACTTTATGGAATTATTGAAGCAACCTCGGGGTGTTTCTAAGAAGGCTCAAGTTCTTGATCGTGTTCATTCAACTCTGAAAGATATTTCAAATATTGTTCCTCTTTCACCTCTGAGATTAGAGAAGATAATGCGGGACAGAATGCCTAACATATACACTAAGGAAGCTGTAAGATCACATTTACGTACTTTTATGTATTGCTAGTGATCATTTGTGGCGATTCTTGTTCTTTGTAGATTTTAAGCATATCATCCTATTTTATGTGCATGCGTATGCGTGTGTCTATTTGTGTGTGTGTACATATATGTTTATCAAAGGATTGGAATGATTAGACAAGTTTTGAACCAAAGTCCAAAAATGTGCCTTCCCCAATCTACTTTTCTACAACTCCATGTCCTCCACTTATTTCATTCATCTGTTTTTCCATCTTCATACTTGGCCTTTCTATTTTATAATCCATCTCTGCAATTATGCACCGATTTTGATAATGCATGCAAAATATGTTCTGTGTGCTGTCTCTCATGGTATCATTAACAACTATGGTTGAGGGACTTTGACTGGACTTGATTCTTGTGATGATGATCTGTCACTAAACTTTTTTGCAGATGCATCCTACAACTTGGACTTAGTGTTTACTGATTCCTTGACAGTTAATTTGCATACATTATAAGATACAATTAACCTTTGTAAAAGTTGCAAAGTGATTGCTATTGTAACATTTGTGAGCCAAAGGATATTATTGCTTGATCTGAATTTGGATTCTAACTTGAGCTTATTGATGTTTTTAATGCAGTTTATTGTGTTGTACGTGGAGAATATGCTGAGATTGGAAAGCGGTGCATTAGGTGAACTTGTCAGGAGCTCAGTTCTTGTTTCATTAATGGATAGATTAATAGAGTTGGATGTAAGTTACGAGTTTGTAATTATAGATACTTAATAGTACTTGACATTAATATTTATTTATTTATTTGTGTGGTTTGGCTTGTAGGTGGAAATTGCATGGGATGATATTATGCAAGATGATTTCCATAAGGGTATCTTTGATATGGAACTGGAAGACCTTGAGGGATCTGTAGATCATATAGACCAAGACTCTAACGAGGTGTGATATGATTTTTGTTTTAAATCCAAGAAATTTTTGTCCGTTCTATTGAAGAAGACCTTTATTTGATTTTTTAGTTATAAAAAATGCAGTGGGTGAAACTTGAAAATTAACTTGCTAGGCCACAAAAGGCTGTAGAAGATTATATATCAGTACAACTTAAAAAAAGGCCACTGTTTAGTTTGTCAGCAATTTATGCTTGTCCCATTTTGACTTAACCTTGCGAAGTTGTGTTTTAATAAATAGCTGTTTCATCAAAATTGTTTTGATGAAACAAGTTAAATAACCAAGTGTTTGTCGCATTAACCTCTGCTAAGGTTGTTGCACTATAGCATTAAAGATAGAGGACTTTTAAGTGTGTATTATTCGGGCAATGTTGGGAATAAATGAATTATTGTTGCTCAAATTTACCAAGCATCATTATAGAACTCTTTTTTTCGCACATCAAAAGTACCCATAAATGCTCTCCTTGACATCCACTCGGATATTTGCTAACCTGAGTCTGTTCAAACTCTGTCTTGATGAAACTCAAAGTTGTTGCATTGATTTTTGGGTTTAGGTTTTGATTACCTAAGTAGAAATTAATAATAAATATTCTCAGATATTGAAGATTATAAGAAGCATGCATTATTTTAAAATAATGCTTCAATAAGGTGTTTGTACAAAATCTTTGCACTGGATGAATGCGAGTGGGTGGAATAGAGATGATTCTTTTCACTCTTGCTAAGACTTATCAGGTAGCAGCTGAAATTCTGCCAAGCATACGACTAATGCGTACATATGATGGACTTGTTGTGAGACAAGGAATGAGTCATCTCTATTCCACCCACTCGCCTTCATCCAGTGCAAAGATTTTGTACAAACACCTTATTGAATGAGTCATATATTGAAAATCTCTCATATAATCTGTCTTGCTTCATTGAAAATTAAGTACTTTACTTTTTGTGTTACTGCATATTGACATTAGTTATTCACTTTATCAGTAATTATCCACCCTTGGAATAGGATTGTTAGAATAGAGTTACTAAGACAGTTTTTAACGGCAAGAAAGCCTTTTGCATTATGCTAGGACATAATATAACTAAATTGTGATTCCTTTAATATATTTTGACTTGACATCTTCTATTTCAACTCTTTATAATTTATTAGAGCTTTATTTGTGTATTATATGGTAATAAAACTCATATGTCCAGGCTACTAGGGATGCTTTAATACAGAGATTTTTTAGTGGAAATGTGGTTGCTGAAAAGTTAGATAGTCTGGTGGTGCTTACATTTGAGCACCTGAAATCCTGTTTTGAGAGTGGCCGCTTGGTTCTGGTAAAGTCTTCTATCATGCTTTGTTATTTACTGTGAAATGTTGTGAATTTCTTAATTTATTTGCCTTCTAATGATGCTTCAGGTGTTTGAGACCCTCCTCCAATCATTTCAGAAAACAATATTGACTGCTTACAAATCCAAATTTTCCCAGGTATTTGTGATATCTAGCTTCGTATAGAAATATAGATGGGTCTTTTAACTTCATGTTTTCTCCTCCTTTCATGTGTTGGCCAATCTCCTTGTATAGCCTTAATCGTAGTAATGGCAAGTAATCTATGGCCTTTATTTTGTAGTTTGTCATGTTTTATGCTTGTTCACTGGATCCTGAAAATTGTGGAAAGATGTTCGCTGATGTGCTTGTGCACATCTTTATGACCAGTGCCAATCCTGAATGGAGGTAAACAAAGATAAGGTTTCTTTAAAGCTTTATTTTCTACTTATTCATCCACTATTGTTTTATCTTAATACAGAAATTGATTTTTAAGATATTCTTGTTACATGTACATTAATTATATGTTCTTATATGTGTTGAGTGTATTAATTCAAGTTACTTTATGGATACTTTGAAAGAAACTTGTAGCAATTAATCTTTGATTCTGGAAGTTGAGTAAACACTTTACCTATATTGAATTACAAAATTATGCAACTTTCTTCTTTTCACACTTGCCAAGAACATGTGGAAATGGGTCTTAATCCTAAGTTATCCATAATTGTGCCATAAATTCTCAAGTTGTAAAACAATATTTGATACTCAAGAATATCGAACATGCATCTTCTGCTTTAGTGCCTAAAAGAGCGCAGATGGGTTAAGCAAAGTTCTTCAATTTGCATATGAAATACGTGGTTATTTTTTGTATCTACCACCAAATCTGGGGATTGTGCCCTTGTCTACTTTCTTCTATCTCAATATTGCGGCTATATGTTTTATCAAGCTATGTTGGTTGATGTGAAAATTTTGATATAAATTCTACTCCCTCCGTCCCGGTATAAATTTCCTGTTTCTTTTTGTTGTTTTTGTTTAAGGAATAATAATAAAATAATAAAAATGAAGGGTAGTTGTGGGTATTGGGAGAGAGGAAAAAGGTATGTGGAGTAATGAGTGGAGTAGTGAGTGGCATTCTTTGTAATATTGTGTGAAAAGTAAGAATAAAAATTATGGGTAGTGGAGTTACTTTTTCCATTTATAGAAACATGAAACTTATTGTGGGGTAGATGTAAAAGGAAAGGGAGAAACTTATAGTAGGACAGAGGGAGTATTAATTAAATCATCATTTCTTCTTTTTTGCTGTATAAGCATCTTGGTTGTATAAATTATCAACAATCTGTAGCAAACTAACTTGTTTATTTTTAATGCAGAATGGGTGCTGTTGCATATCTAGCGAGTTACTTAGCTCGTTCAAGATTCGTGTCTCTATCATCTGTCGCCAATGTGCTGGAAAGGTTGTAAGGCGATTTCATATTGCTCATCTTCCTATTACTCCTCAAGTGGGAAACAACAAAATGAATATCTCTAACTTAGTTCAATTTTGTTGAACATGATTTCAGCGTGGTAAACTGGTGTTTCCTTTATTGCCAAAACCAGAATGGTGACATTAATCCCAAAGTACATAAAGTCTTTTATGCTGGATGCCAGGTGTGGGATATATATATATATATATATAAATTTATTTATAAGTACCTCAAACTTTTGGCCGAGTTAAGAAAGTATGCATTATTGGTATGCATGAATCTCCTTTAAGTCTTTAACATGCTATGTGAATTGGACGATCCCTTGAACTGGTCGTTGATCGATATTTCATTGCTAACCAAGAATTGGGCTTGGACTCTTTTAAATTTGAGTGTTCGTGTTGAATTTCATTTAAGTTCTATTGGTACCTTATATGATCCAAATGAAACTACTGCTCCACTCATTTAATTTTTTCAATTGATTCATTTTGTGATGCAAACTAGTGCTTTGATGTCTCCCGTCAGTTTATATAGTGATATCAAATTATTTTGAGATTGACTTCAAATT
The DNA here is from genome assembly GCA_037126765.1 of Stenogyne calaminthoides. NCBI lineage: Eukaryota > Viridiplantae > Streptophyta > Magnoliopsida > Lamiales > Lamiaceae > Stenogyne > Stenogyne calaminthoides. Next base: position 6,417,756 of record JBBCBC010000031.1, on the reverse strand, counting down.
AAATATGATAACTAAGTTGATTGGGAGAAGACTAAAGCATGATCTTGAGTAACAATAGTCAGACCAACACGCTGAGTCATTATACAACTTCTCCCGCTCTCTCTCCCCTCCCCCTCCCTCCAATGATTAACTATAATCACCTCTATATGTAGATGAGGAACACGTGTGGCACCAGTGTTGCAGAAATCGCTAGGCGTTAGTCGGGTGGCCGACTAGCACCTAGTGCATATCCTTTAAGGTGTTTTTATGTCAAATTGCAATTACTTACCATATGAATTTACTTGAAATTCGTCATAGTTTTCAAGAAAATGAATTAGAAATATTGAATTTATCTATAAAGAAATACTGTTAGTTGAAAGAATTCTTATAAGTATTCCTCAACCCTTGGCACATTCAAGAACCTACCATGAGATTCACAGCGGCGGTTTTGGATCCTGGAAATGAGACGAGGGCTGGTGATGGTGGCTGACAATGAGGGGTGAGACAGCTAGTGGATGTGGTTAAAGGTTACAAAAAATTGGTAACTGACATCCATCTAATTCAAAGGTATTTCAATGATTTTTAAGGTTGGCAGAATTACATTATATACTTATTTTGACATCAAGAGAGGAGAAATAAAATAAAGGGGCTTGTGAGGCTATGTGCTGCACAGGCAACCTAGTTTCCTTTTGCAACACTGGGTGTCACCGTACTGCCTTTAATGATCTACAGATTTTTTGACTAACTTTGCAACTAATCTTTAGAGCCCTTAGAGTGAAGTAATGTGTGGTTGTGGTCAATTTTTTGACTCTATTTATTGCAGCAGAGCTGTTTTAAATGTCTTAGAATGTTTCCGTTTCTTGAGAGAGTGGACAAATTTGATTTGGAAGAAGTGGTCCTTTATGTACATGGTTGAACACGCAAGAAACTTTGAAATGTGCATTCTACAAAATTTTCAATCAGCAGGTTCAACATGATCAATTTAAAAAACTATTATTGATTATACTGTGCATTAGCCTTTTATTGTGTTCTTATGGATAGTCTGGTTGGTCTCTTTCTTGGTCATTGCGCCAATACATTTCTTAACTATTTCAAGCTGCACTGTAGGCTACTATGTATGTGCTCTGTTTTCGTATGAGACAAATGCTTCTTGTACCTCGTCTCAAGTCCCAACTTCTGCTCATGCGTATCGAGGATATCCTTGGGCATCCTTTATCACCACTGCAGGTGAAATCTTTGTTCAAACTTTTTTTTTTATTACTAATCACAAATTTTCAGCCATTTAATACACTTTGCAACTTTTTAGAGTAAATTGCAGTATTGGTCCCTTATCTATTGGGTATTGGCAATTTTAGTCACATACTAATCAATTTTCTCAATTAAGCCTCGTAACATCTAAAATGATGCAATTTTAGTCTTATATTGACAAGATTGCAGGGGTTTTGCATGTGTAAGTAATTCCATGTAGCAACGGAACTAATGGCATTTGAGGTTGCTTGTGTGGGCATGATGAGACCCCCAACATATTATTTCAATTTTTTTTAACACAAAGTAATTAACATCTTGAAACAAAAATTGTCAATATAGGACAAAAAATTGCATGTATTCCGCAACATTGCAATATTGGATTAAAATTGCATCATTTAAAAATTATGAGACTCAATTGAGAAAATTGATTCATATGGGATTAAGGAGGGTGTGTTTTGAAATTCTACTAAACAGCTTCGAGAATCACCTTTTTCCAAAAGCTGTGAGCGATAGCTTTAAAAAACGTGATTCTGGAAGCTGTTTTAGAGTTTTTAAACACACCCTATATTTTCCAACAACCAACAGATATGGGACCAATGTTGCAAATTACTCCTTTTTCCACGTGTTTTGTATCTGATATTACGATTTCTGTGCAGGTATGCTTGCCATCGATAGTAGAAGAATTTTTACGGTTGGTGAAAGCAAATAACATGTTTTCTCTGCCTCAAACCATTCTTGACCATGGTGCCCTAGAATCGGAACATTCTAGGGCATTTGGTGGGATAGAAAGGCTCGACATGTTTTTCCCATTTGATCCCTGTCTATTGAGGAAATGTGACAGGTTGGTCTCTGCTCTACCTCTCTTATTGCTTATGAGGAAAAAATGTTCATAATTCTTTTTCCTTTTCTTTTGAAGATATATCCGTCCAAATTATGTGTACTGGTCAATGGTGAGAAGTACATACGATGAAGAAGATGATGGAGAAGGTACGAGTGATGAAGACGAGGCTGATGATGTTGGTGGAAATGGAATGAATATCCCGGATGATGGTAGTGGAAGGAGTCACGAGGAGGGAGATTCTGATGCAGATGAGTTCGACTGTGCTCTAGATAAAATGTCGATTACGCCCAGAGATTCGAGCAACAAGTTTGGAGGTAGAATGCAAAGAAGTATGCAGATGCCATCGAGGATCAGACCATCAACCAGTCCCGAGTCATTGTAGATTCGGATTCGGGAACTTTTAGCTCAGCTTGTGAGGGGAAACGTTATTAAATAGAATGGTGAATGTAGTATTAGAGAGTTGCATACGAAAATTTATAAATGGTGTGGTGCTCATTTTGACTTGCAATGTAATCTTTATTCTTTCACTGTAAGAATCTCCTAAATGAACGACTTGGTTTTTGTTGTTGTTGTGGTCGTTTATCTCATGTGGTGTGTTTGTATAATTGATGTAAATTAGCATTCTCTGCAACATTAGAGTTTTTGATTTGAAGTTTACTAAAAAATGAATTTAAGTACATCTAATTATGATGGTTAATGAGAATAAATAATGTTACCTTATTTAAGTGTCACTGAATATTATATATTCTCATTAATCATCATAATTACTTGTACTCATTTTCATTCCCATTTCTCCTGTCAGAAAAAAAAAAAATCATTCCATTCCCTTTGAAAATTTTCTAACCAAGCGCCCTCAACTTTTTTCCTTGGGACCGTTCAATTTGCCGTCCACTCAACCTTTAATCTCCATTTTTTAAGTCAATTCCCTTTTTTTTCTTCATGCAGCATCTGTACAAACCATTGAACACCACCAAATTAAGTTTCGATAAGTGTTGTCATAGCCCCTAAAAAGATGTGGTTTAGAGACAATAATCAATTACATATTATTGATAGTGATATTATAGAAAAATCCTAATGGGAACATTGATCTATAGCAGCTGGATTAAGTTTTCATTTTCAATGAGTTGATTTGAGGAAGAAAAGCTTAGGAGAGAGAAGAGCTCCGTCGTCAATTTGGGGAAGTAAAGGAGCTCTCTTTTTATCTTCCTGCACGCTTCATTCAACCACTCTTCACAAAACATCCCTCTCTTTATATTTCTTCATTACAAAATCGAAATATCAATCATTATTAGCACTAAACTTCTATATAATATGGCTAATTCATAGTTACAACCTTAAATTTAAAACAGAAAGTGAACTGCATAACACGGTGAGTCGATCTTTAATTAATAAGGCAGCCACAAATATCCCCTCAACAAAAAAATAATCATCTTCAATAAAAAAACAAAAAACAAAAACAGGCTAGAAAATCAGATGATATTGTGTTACATCTCTACCATTACTTCCTTGAGTAGTAACAACAGAAGAATGGTAATCATTCTTCATCACCTAACCAAATCACTGATCCAACTCAACTCACAGTGTTACTAATAAAATATAGCCAGAAAACCGTTCTTAAGACATAACTGATGCAAAAAATGAACTCTATCTAAAATTTTTCTCAATATATATCATGACTATTTTTTGAGTTTAGCAGATAACCTTCCCCGAACTGTGCTCAGATCAGGTTGACGTTTACTAGATTTTCGTTTCCGAGGCTTTCTGAAAGCCCTCCTTTTATGTAAGCGTTGTTGACGAATTTCAGGATCTGCCCAGCCTTTTCCCCATTCAGAGAAACTGGAATATGGTTTCCGGGTTTCCATGGACAGCGGCATGTCTGCTTCTGGGTGTACGAGAAACGAGTGTTCCGACTCAGACTTCAAGAACTCCAGCCCTGAATCCGTTGGTTCAGGTAATTTTATCTGAACATGGTTCTGCATGTGATTGGACAAGAGATGTAATGCATAAAGCGATTAAATTCACATAATTTATGAATGAAAAATTAAAATATGCCCAAGTTCAGTGGGTAAATCACTAATGAAACAAATAAAAAATTAATTATCATTCTAAAACAAAGAATTGTCGGTATAGGACCAAAACTGCATCAATTTAAAAGTTACGGGACTTAATATAGAAAATTGATTCGTAAAGGACTAAAATCACCAATACCCAATAGATATGAGACCAATTTAGCAATTTACTCCAAGTTGAGTCGGCAAGCTGTCAAGTTTGACTTTTAAGCTGAAGCTTAACTTGATAGCAAACTCAATACTTAAGCTCGATTCAAAGAATTGTTATAATTCAGTTATATAGGCTCGTAAGGTTCGACTCAGTTGCATGCAAGTAGTGACTTAATCATCATGCTGTAGGCACAAACTAAATGCAAAATTAAGCATACTTCAGAAAAGTTAAGCTCAACTTGGAGATTTCTGCAGAAATTGTAATTTCATGATAAACAAATGAAGTATCAGTGGTAAAGATGCGATACTATACAATTTCAAGGCAACACGCATCTTGATCTCTTTCAGACTGACGTATGGACCTAATGTGTATTTAATGTCATTATTCATCAATAGTTTTCCTTCTCTCAAGGGGAAGATGTCGTTGTGACTTTGAGTTTGTAGAAATAAATTATCATCAATAACATAATATTTTTTGGAATATAAATGTCGTGCACATCATTGTTCCAAATAAAAAATAAAACCATGTTTTCATTCTTTAGGAGTTTTCCAATTCCATCGAAAATACAATTTCCAAAATATTTTTCTCAGAATGCCAGAAATGAAACCAAGCATTATGTTTTCAGGCACACAACTCAAAAGTCAAAACTGTATCTTAGCAGGTATAAGACGGGGAAGATGGGTTGTTCAAACAGTACATCATTTTCTGTATAAGAATATTCTTTATCAATTTTTATTGAATAGGAGAAAGAGATAACAAAGAAATCTAACTATTAATCCAGAGACAACTTGAAAACTGTCATAGAAGATGAATGATCCGGCCTAACATTATATCATGTGTGATAAAAGGAACAAATAAATCTTTCAACTCAAAAAGGGTTAGATGACTATAAAGAAGACTGTCTTATATAGGAAAATTCAGATGAAGATCATACCATGTCATCTCCCTCACGAATAAAACCTCTATCTTCTAATATACGAGCAAGACCACGCCACCATTTGAAGTCACTCGCAGCAAATCTGTGATTCTGAAAGAACAAAGAAATTGAACATCTAGTTTTTTTTCAGAAATAATCTTGGAGATGTAAGAAAAATATTTGTGTTTTAGAGAAGAAAAGTACTTGTTCCCTTATCATACTGACAAAAGCCCCGATATTTGGGGTTTCCCTCAACATAATTCCCTTGGAGCTGTCAATGACATCATCGTAATACAAGTCATCTTGAGAAGTTTTATATCCCTGATTAAATTTGTAAATAGACAATGTCATGTAACAATTAATCAACAACAGTAGGAGTTCCACATAAACTAATCAGAGGCAACAATATGATTATTTTGAGATTTCCAGTAAATTACAGATGAAATATATCGAACAATAAATAAAACAAGAAGTCAACGGTACCCACATAATGTGTGCAAATAAGCTGCAAGAGTAATGTTGCCTCAACTTTCAAATCCTGAATTTCTGGAGGTCCATTGGTGCAGACATCACATCTGTGCATAACAAAAGAGTAGTTGAGCTTTATATAGAACTAACATATCATTTTTGGTTAGAAATAAGAATGTAATATTGATGCATTTAGAATGGTTCAGTAAGATTCCACATATGTTCCCAATTTAGTGACTGTAATGTTCAGAAAAATAGAAACATGACATACAATAAACATCTGTCCTGTGAAAACTCCCGTCAAAGTATTCTACAAGCAGTTTGGCTCTACAACAAGCAGTCTTCATTCCATACCTGCAAGTTTTTTTTTTTTTTTTTAATTTTTGTATGGCATTTGCAAGAATGAGAAAAAATGTATTGGAGACGTAAAAAATTGACATTGACCTGAAGCAATCAGCTAACATCTTATATGCTTGTTTTGTCAGTTCTTTGCTTCTTTTACTTGGCAAAAGTGTAGGTAATCTTGACAGATTTGCATATAACACTGAAAGAAACCATGATATAATATATCTAATCCTGCATTCAAGTCCACAAAATTTTATGAAATTAAAATTGTATTTACCACAGTCTGCTAATTTTCCATCTCGACCTGCCCGACCAGCTTCCTGGTAATATGCTTCCAAGCTCTATTATCAACAATCAAATATTTAATACACATAGTAACTACTGAGCAACAAATTTTCAGTAAAGCTAAAAGGGGAAGGTGAATAGATATATGTAGGCAGTGAACAAATATGCATGAAGAAATTAATTCTTATTCATTTTAACATTTCTCAAATTATTAGCATGATGTTTACAAAATGCCATAAGATTCGTAAATAACATAGACATAATTGTAGGACATACACCTGTGGCCAACCATAATGAATTATCCGCTGGACATTAGATTTGTCAATACCCATTCCAAACGCAATAGTTGCAACAACCACCTGAATGAGGGCAATAGTGAGCACACTTTATGATTGAGTTAATATTGTAAAAAGTACAATATGCTAATGAAATTTATTCCGAGTCAGAACCCTTTTCCAAGAAATAAATACAATAGTGAAAGCTAGGTAGGCTTCCTTAGACCCTTAAAAAACCTGACACATAATTCCTATCTAATACGAAGTTTCTGTACTTCATAAGTAACATAATAAAAACCCTAGGAAGTCAAATACACCTTGTCTCCCCATTGATGACTTACCATATCTCTCTCATACTCGGGAAAAAATATAAGTTAATTATTTCTCACATATAATAGAAAATTGGGGAACTTGTACTTGAAGATGGCAAACTATGGTCAGACAGCACTTAGTGTGCTTAATCCCATTTTCAGACGGTTAATCAAAGATGATGAGATACTGATCAGTTGAGGAAGAAAATATTATATGAAACCAAGGATCTGCTGGTCTTCAAGACCAGATTCTAAATCTGACAATCATAACCCGAATAAAGAGGCATACTTATTCGTTTCTAAATCTTCTCTGACTTTCCATGTATCCAACAGACCAACACCACATCTTCAAGAAAAAAAAAATCCAGTTTGGTGCACAGTCAATCTCAGAGGACTCTACTGAAAGTTTGAATAGTTAGCATGGACAACTGTACTTCATTATTTATGGTACAATTAATTTAGGGCATCAGTTTGAGAAAATGATAAAATAACTCTCTTTTTCGATGGGATCGTATCTTGTATAAATCAAAACATGTTCATTTAATTATCAGTTCGGTACCAAAGCCAACAAGTGATGAACTGCATGCTGTTTTTCCTTCTTTTTCTGTTGTCACTGTTTCTGATTAACCTGTCCTACAATATGTTTGAAAAAAAAATGATTCTAAGAGCAAGAAACACTTCATTGTATTTTTTGACACTTACAAAAACATTCTGACTGTTACATACAACATATATCCCATATGGAAAGTTAACCAATAAAGAAAAACCAACACCAGCTTAGCTTGTTTAAATTTTCTCTTACCTGTAACTCATCTGCGTGAAACTCTTTGTGAACTTGCCTGAGATGTGACTTTGGCAACTATAAGAAAATGTAGCACATAAGTAAAAAGATGGACCTTAAAGAGATAAGAGGAAATAAGCAAATAAACAACCATTAGGAAGCACTTTAATTTCAACATAATATATGAATGTAGGAAATGCTTTATATGCCGAATCATCATCTGCAAAATCAGGTTCATAATGATTGTTCTATCAAGAAAAAAATGTTAAGCGTTTGGCAAATACGTGAAGAGACTGTAACCTTGGCATTATAAGCAGCAGCCTTCACACCAAACCTTGAGAGGAACTTAGCTATGCCCAAAGTTTGTTTCCTAGTAGGAAGATATATGATTGTTGCTCCTTCTTCCAGATTTCCTTGACTGTTAAAGTTTAGTGTTGGTTGTCCACAAAATTCACCCCAAGAAACTGAACCAAGTCCAGCAAGATAAATGTTATATTGCTGAATAGAAATGCATGCAGCAGACATTTATAACAAGGAGTCTAGGACAACAATGAAAACAGTGAGAATTGCCTTTTTTGTCCTTGATTCTCCATATACGAGAACTAGAATAACGAGAATAAGTAGTTAACAATATCTTCAAACTCATGACAAGTCATGACTGATCGAAAGACATTTAAAAAAGATCGGTTAGATGCTTATGGCATCAGTAAACAGAGTATGATTGTTTTTATCTTGCCTTCTCCAACATAAGAAAACTCCATATTTCTACACTTCGGTAAGTTAGTAAGTGGTATGCTAGTGATGAAACATGTAAATTATGACCATCATTTTCATATGTTAGTAACATATAGCAATTCGGCTAATGAATAAAAATGATAAAAAACATCATATCTCAAAATTAGGTGAATACCATCCAGGTCATCTACTCCTTGCACTAGATCACAATCATCTTCAAGGTATTCCACTGATAATTCTTTCTCATCTGAAGAGGCTAAACATTCATCATCGTCTGAAAATTCATTATCATCAATATCAAGACCATTTTTGAACATTTCATTCGTTCCAGATGCGCTTCTATTGGGAGAACCACTTGACTTATTTGATGAATTCTCAAAATCCTTAGAGATTAAATTTTGCACTGATTTTTTGTTTTTGCTATACAACTTTATCAACTCACTGAAATCTTTCTCATAGGAAGCCAAAGATGCCGTTCTACTATCCTTCACCTGCAAGGGTGTATAAATACCTCAAATTAAGACAAAATGTGGTGTTCAACCAACCTTGATTTACAAACAAATGTCATTGTCCAAAAGACGATAAACCACAACTAGGGGATAATGATACATAGACTAAGTGCCTGCAGTCATGCGAAGGTGAAACCCAAAAATATGAAGATTAACTGTACAATACTGACCGAGAAACGAAGATTTGGTCGGAAAAATGAGGTCAGAACAATTTTTGTGTCCTTATCCATGCATAATGACTTCAGTATGTCTTCTCGAACACGAATAGTTGCAGTAGCAGTCAAAGCCATCAATGGAATGTCATGCTCCAAGAATTTCAAATTTTCGGCACTGAAGCTCTCTCTTAATATGGACAGTCACCTAAGATGTATGAGAAGAGATTGTTAATAGACCATTGTATTTGGCACTTGTCCTACACACTGAAGTTCCTTGTAGTTAGTTTGCCAAAGACATATATGCAGTTGTACACGTAGGGCATGCATGTCAGAAATATTACATTCTAAGGTAAGAATAATCAATCATTAGAATGCCTTCAGTTATTCCGAGTGGCAATGTTCGAGCTATTCCAATTTCCAAGTGGCAAAACCAAATTTTTTTCTTAATGGATATTATGATATCCTCTTCTATTTTTATATTTGAAAGATAATCATTACAAAACTTATCAATTGTTGTTCATATCTTCGCTGCCTTACTTTAGCAATTCTTGTTGTACAGTCCAAAAACCAAAAAGTTCTCAACTTTGTTACTTTTTAAAAATACCATATGGCATTGCCCAGAAATGCACATTGAGAATATATTGAACTTTCAGGCCTATAGACAAGGGAATTTGTCCTATGGTAAATAAATATAATCATACACTCATACATCACTGACATCCTCTAATACCACAGATTGATTGCCACTAACTATTGTCATGTAATGAAGATGGTTTGACAAACTCACATGTAATCCAGTAGACACCTTCACATGTATTAAACTGTGCTGTTGCTGCACTTCTAATTTTAGTGGGGTTTAAACTATTGGGAATTATTATGGATCCACCCATTGCATGCAAAAAGACCAATTGCAACCTTGCAGCTGCATCAATGGCTAAAGATCATTGTGCTTATCCATAATATATAATCCATGAAAGTGTAAGAATATGCAAGAAATAGGCAATAAAAAATGGTTAATTAACTCCCACTCAGGAACTTAAGATAGACCAAGTGGATCGAGAAAGCACAAGGTCAGTGAATAGTAACAAGATATGCCCTTGTGACACAAGAAGCTATAAATTGAGCTGAGACAATACAGTTTCCCAAATGAGAGACAACAAAAGAGACATCCTCCCTCACCATCATTTCTGAGAACTACATGATGATGTATGAATTAAGAAAATGATAATTAAAACATTAATAAACATCGTTTAAGCTACAAGCTAGAATTTGAAGCAAGTGAATTAAAGTATATATACCTGTAGTCTGGTCGAAAATCGTGACCCCACTTAGAACACAATGAACTTCATCAATTGCAAATAGTGCAATCCCACGACTTTCAGCAAGGCTCTGAAGTGGTTGTATTAGCCTGCAAATAAACGGAATGAATTATCAACAAAGTTCATCAAAATTTGAAGATGCATTAAAAGAACATAGATGAACTACAGGCAGTTCACCTTAAAATGGTCTCTGGGCAGAGATAAATGATGTTATACGCACCACTCATTGCTTTCTGTTCAACACTTTTGTCAACTTGACCAGATCCAAGGAAACAAGCAGAAATCCCATGCTGTCCTAGTTTCAAGCATTGGTCATGCATCAAGCTAATTAACGGTGATATAACCACCACAACCTTCCCAGATAACAGTGCTGGGATCTGAAAACATAAGGACTTTCCTGCAAAATTTAAAATTTAAATTCTTAAGTAAAATATCCCTGTTCAATGGAAACAAGTAAACAACTGCCTAAAGGGAAAAAAGAGTGAAATACCGGATCCCGTTGCTGCAAGAACTAGGCAATCTTCATGAGCTAGCCAAGCTGCCAGCGCTTCTTTCTGAAAGCCCTTCAAGGATGAATATCCAAAATGTCTGAGAAGTAGATTATTCACCTTATTTTCCCAATCACATCCAATCACATCCAATAGTATCGTTCTCTTTGGAATTAGATGGCGTCATAGATGTTTCTGGACAGAGATTTGAACGAGCTTCTGGTTCTTCCACATGTCTATTCAAAAAATTTGAAGTAGAAACCGACGCATAGCCAAAACCTCTCGTTTTGCTTCTTTTGAGCCCAGGTGCCAATTTCAGGTGCTCTGTTATGTTCGGTTGTCGCAATTTAGAAGAAGATTGCAACGAAGTGGTGGCTCTTTTGCCCAGAACTTTGTTCTTCGCGAGAGAAGACGAACTAGTTGATGCACCCTTATTATTTCTATGAGAATCATTCAAGATGAACTCAATCGCATTATCAAGTGATGGACCCACTACTTCTATGGCTTCTGTAATGCGAGAGATATCAAACCCCATATCAACCAAGTTCGCAATAATTTGATCAGGAGTTTCATCTCTCCCAGCCATGATTCATAAACTATATCCATAAGAATCACACAATATAAAATCAGTATCCAATACAGAAAGCAATGAACCACAAATAACATAGTAGCAATTAAAGAGTAGGGCAACAACAAAGAATCAATATCAGTTTAGAATCATTAAAAGCGTCTGATGCACAAATTTTCAAAAGTACGGCTAAACCACAATACAATTGGGGTAATAGACCACATATTCAAGCTATAAAAATGCATAATTGGGACTGTGACATTCGATTTAAAGCTACATAAACAGATATACATGTAACCATTATCAAATTATAATCAAATCACTCAGATGTACATTGAGATTCTTCATATAACATCAGTAACTAAAAATCTTTCATCGCTAACTTTCAACTAGTAACTAAAATTACTGATATAGAAAACAGCAAATAATCAAATTAAATTCAATTTCAGATCCAAAACATTGAGTCTAAGACCAGAACAGTCGAAACACAGCAATCAATTAGCAACATTTTAGATATAAATTTCAAGAAAACGAATGTACCGTGCACTTCATATGCTGTAAACTAGAGAAATATTCGCATGTAGACATACCTAAATGCAGAGGGGAACGATTAAGGAATAAAAAATCAGAAATTAAGCGCATTAGAAAACCAGTGGGAATGAATATGTACAAGGAAGATGGATGTCCCGCCAGAACACGCTTTATAAAGAGGGTTGGAACTTATGCCTCATACGGCGTCGTACAGATCCCCATTACGTTAAACGGGTTGGCCCGAGCCTCTCAGTTTCGGCCCAACTAAGCCCATAACTGGTTTTTGCCTTTTCGGTCTCATTCCAAGGGGTTGTTCATACCTACATTACCTTTTAATTATTTGTTCATAGTTTCAACAACTGAAGAAGAAAATAAAATCCATATAAATATGAACAAACATTATTTAATTAGAGCTCAAAAAAAAACATTATTTAACTATATTATGATTTATAATACCTAATTGTGACAACATAATAGGTTCTCAAATTCGAAAATATTTATTTTAAAATTCTTATTTCTTAGGGGGTGTGTGCCAAAAATTATCATTTTGAAGTGATGATTAAAATTAGTGATTATGAGAAAATTGATTAATAATAAAAGTTAATTGTGTTTGTAAGGAAGTTAAAAGAAAAAGTTGATGATGTTTGAAAAAAAAATTAATAATACTTGAAAAATGCTCGTAAGCTATCAAAAGCATACCTCTTTCAACTTTTAGCTTAAAACTTTTGAGAGCTTATTTAGGGGTGTTTGCAAAAACTTATGGTTTTAAAGAACATATTAAAATTAGTGATTATGGGAAAAATGATTAATAGTAGAAGTTGATAGTGTTTGTAAGAAAATTAAAAAAAAGTTGATATGTTTGCAAAAAAAGTTAAAAGTTATAAAAAAAAGACTAATAAACTACTAAAAGTATCCTCTTTGAAGTTTATAACTTATAGCTTATGAGAACTTATTTTAAGCTACTAAAAGAGAAATAAAACACTTCAAATTAATTTTGCACACAATTCTAGGTGACTATAATCACTTATAAGTTTTTGAAAACACCCCCCTTAATTTAATTAAAAAAAACACTTTAAATAGCTTATACACACAATTCTAAGTGAGTATGTTCGTTTTGCGACTATCTTAACCGGACTTTGGACTTTGCAATCTCAAACTCCCATTTATTTTGATACTCAAAAGTAAGAATTTTGAAATCCTATTAATCATACTCTACTTGATCAACTACTAACTGCAACTACTCTCCTTTTTATTCTTTCAATACACTCACATTATTTACTTCTTTATTCTTCCAATACACTCAAAATAATATAATAATATCACATAAATTAATTTTTCCACCATCTTATAACAAAAATACATTTTTTAACTATTCATCAAAATTTTAAAATTCCAAGACTTCAAAGTTCGAAATTTCTCACGCCCAATATAAGCCCGAAACGAACATGCCCTTAGGTTGCATTTGTTTTTGGACTCACACGGATGAACTTAGGACTTTGCGCTCCCCGTCTCATACGAGTTTGAGATTTAGAATCTGGTTTTCAAATCCCACATTCAATCCACACCTACAAATACCTATAAAATTTATTATTACTCTTCCCAATACATCATACTTTATACACTTTATTACTCTTCTCAATACAATATAATAATACAATATTAACATTGATTTGACGTAAAATTAAACCTCACCCTACTCAAATCCCAAAACAAACACATACATTTACTATTCATCAAAGATTCTAAATCCCTGAATTTTAAAACCTTGACTTGCTCCGCACCCTTAAATCCCAAAACAAACGCACCCTTAGTGTTCAGATTGTAATACTTGTAAAATATTTGGGTTGAGTACTCTTGTACTCAAGTAATACATTTCATCTTTATTTTTTTTTTTTTAAAAAATAGTGAAAAGAACATTAATTCTCTAGCCATTGTAGTTCAGACTGTCCTGGAGCCAGTTTCTTTTTTTTCTTTTTTTTGGAAACAAGGAAACAAAAAGCCCAATAAAATGTATGAACTTTGCAAGTAATATTTGATGCAAAATTTTATCAACGGATAGATACATTTTGTGCTTGTCACAATATACATAAAATTGAATCCAACATGTACGTTCTTATTTCTTAGTAAAAAAAACCGAGTCCAAATTTATTACAATATTTATGAAAAGTATTGAAACTAATTTGAATACAAGATTTAACATTTTCCTCGGTAGATCTCCGATGAACCAGATTCAAAGTAATAAGCAGTGATATTTCGTACACATAAGAGTAAACCAAGTTCACCAGTATGGTTCATATTAGTTTTTGTCCATTTCAATACTCAACATTTCAGCAAATAGGACTCATATTTCCCACACAATATAAAAAAGTAGATCAGAGTTCTTACATCCAGAAAGACAACAAAAACAATCATAACATCACACAATCGAAACTGAGAAGTAGCCACTGATGCCACAAACAACGAATTTAAATGCAGTTAATCGTTTCCATCAAGAAGATATACCAACCAACCATATTCTATGTCACATAAGGCAAACTCAACAGACACAACTCAGAGCAACCTTTAAATTAGAGAATCAATGCCAACCCCATTCATGCTAGTCTTTATCATGGCGATGCTTTCTGCTCTTCTTCTCCGACCGCTTCTTGTCTCGTCCCACTCTAGCATCATCTGAACCACCATCAGAATCCAATGCTGCAACTGCCCTTCTGCTCCTTCGCTTATGGCGCTCCTTCACAGAATCATCAGACGAATCATCATCAGAATGACGGTGGCTCCTCCTCCTCCTCTTCTCCTTCCTACTCTTCCTCCTCCTCCTCTTCGTCCGACGAATCATCATCATCCCGTCTCCTCCTTTTCCTCCCCGCATCCTCATCATCGGAATCACTATCCCCCCCTCTCTTCGAACTTCTCCTTTTCTTCGACCTCCCCCTCTTCCTCGACTCCCTCTCCGAGCCATCATCATCCGATTCATCACTATCGTCACTCCTCTTCCTACCCTTACTACTCTTCGATTTCCCAGACTTCCCACCACTAAACCTTTTCCCATATTTCTCCGCTATAGCACGCTCTATCTCCGAATCAGAACTCTCGCTTTCCTCCTCTTCGCTACTCTCCTCACCGCCCTTCCCCTGCATCTTCACCCTCTCCCCTTTCAACTTCTCCAAGCCCGACAAAACCGCAGCCTGGATATCCGTCTCCTTGCTCTTATCTTCCTCATTCTTAGCACTCAAAAAGTTCCTGCACTGAAACGTCAAATGCCCAACCCTCCCACACTTTTTGCACGAGCCACGTGCCTCATCAGCATTAGACCCTGTGATACGAGCAAGGGCAAGTAAACCCTGAAAACTTGCGTATGCATTCTCTGAATCAGGCTCAGCAACAGAACTCTTCTGAGAAGGGTTACTGTTCTTCTCCTCTTTCGACGGAGCGTACGGATCGTAACCAATCGCACTCTGCCATATGCCGTGGGTCTGTAGGGCCGCACTACTGTGAACCCGGTTGTTCGCTGGCATGCGAACTCTCCCCGCGGTAGCCGTCATGATTGTACGCTAGTTGTAAACCCTAAGGAGAATGGGAAAATTGGAAATTGGAAATTTTACACCTACGGAGAAACGAAAATTGGGAAAATTCAAGGAAATGGAATTCGAATTGACGGTTAAATCAACGAATACGATTAGAAGTACTGCATACGAGGGTTTGAGATAGGGGATTCAAATTTGCGACAGTAATTATAAGAACAAACTACACCTTATACAAACCCTAAATTCAAAAAAAGAACAAAAAAGTGGCATTAAATATACGAACCGATATCTCAGCGAAATACTCCACGAGTTTCCGATTCTATCCGGCGAGCTGCGACGGAAGACGATCGAGATTTCAGGCAACGTTCGACGGAGTTTTGATTTGAGCGATCACCCCAATTTGTGAGAATTTGTGGTGTTTGTGGAGATCCCTAATTTTGACCAATCACTGAAACAACATGATTATATTATTAGTAAGAGAGAAAAAGGAAAGGCGGTTTAATTGAGGCCATTTTTTGTAAATAAAATGGGCCATTTAATTGAGGCCCATATAATAACGGAAGCTTCTAGTCCCATGTTCAAATTAAGGCCCATTTAATCTGCCTTCGAAACTCCACTTTTTCGTTATTTTTTTTTTTTTTGCCACTCACTTTTTCGTTATTAACAGCAAAAAGGAAGTGTAAAAAAATTTAATAATATCAACGTGATTTTATCTTTTAAATGTTAACGATTTTCTCTTTAATTAAATAAATCATTCACTTGACTATTTGAAAATTGAGAGAATTATTTTTTGTTGCACAAAGTTAAAGGGTGTGTATTTGGACTTTACTCGTGCCTGAAAAATTAGTGTGGCTATATTATTGTATCAGAAATAGTAAATGCTTTTGTATTATGATTCAAAGTATATATTTTTTACACATTTATCTACTATTTGATTTGAAGTTTTGGTGTTAACAAATTTATAACATTTTTGTTTCAGCTCGCATGAGACAGTATCACGAAATAGTACTCCCTTCATTCTATTTTAAATAAGTCATTAACTCTTTGATTCATATTTTAACGAGCTGAATTGTTTATTAATATATAAAATGATAAAATAATTTTTAAGGAGATATAGATAAGGATTATGATTATCATACCACACCTTAAAAATTATTTTATTGAACAATCTAAAATAGAATGGGTGAAGTTCCTTCTTCCCTGATAACATACTACTACTTAGGAAATGCATACGCTTGCTGCAAGTGTTGTATGAGTAACAAGTCTTTTTTAACATTGATCAAATTGTCCATTTTATTTACATAAATGGTTATATCATCAGAGGCGGACTTAACAAGGTACAGGTGTACCCCCAATTTTTTTTTTTTTTTTTGGCATATATGTGTGTGTATAAGAAGAAATTAACTACACCGAAATTACAGCATTATTAGGCCCATTCTTCATTTTGTATCCAATAATTCTGGGCCTTACAAAAAAAAAAATAAAATTCCCCCTTGCATCTATCTTCACGCCACATTACTATTTAATAATTCATTTTTTTTTTGTCTTTTTCCTTTAATCAATCCCTTTAATAATCAATATTTATTATTTAATTAGATAACTAATTAATTTGATGACATGTTTTGATAGATTAGGAATCGTAATTTCTTTCATCTAAATATGTGTAGAGTTAATTGTGATAAAAAATATTTTTACACTTAATAATATGATAATGTCATAGAGACTTAACAGATTTAATTGTAACTGGTAATTTTATTCGAACTTTATGCAATATTTTATCTATGAGTGACTTTTACGTCTATCCGTCAAGATCGTCAAGACTCATATTTATACTGAACCGTGCAACTATTTTTTCATATTAATAGTTGCACGGTTCAATGTAAATAAATTACACTTTTCAATATAATAAATTATGCGTTTTTAAAATCTTATTTATGAAACAAGTCTTGCGTGTCTTTGAATCATCTGAAGATCTAACACGTCTTATCTATTTGTATATTGCATATGGTTGTATACAATTTAAATATAAAATAATATTTATGTATATAAATATTTTAAAATTATCTAATAATCGTACCCCCAGTTTCATAATTCTGGGTCCGCCACTGTATATCATCCTGTTAAAACACTTGATGCACTAGGATCGTGCAATTGATGCACGCTTATAATCGTTCAATGAAAATAACAAATATTGTTCAATAAAAATAATTAATACTGACCAATTAATACCTTCTAGTAAAACAACTAATCTGAATTTAAAAAATACACTTGAGTTGCACGGTGCAACTTCATTACAATTGCCATCATCTTCGGACAAAAGTACTAGTGTTTCACTTGTTTTCTTGATTGCACTCTTGATTCACAATGTTCCATCTCTCAATAAACATTCTATTTATGTGCACACCAGAGACTTTCTTTAAAAAGCCAAACACATGAAGAAGAAGCTCTCCGCAACAAAATAACATACACTCACTCCCATTCTTTTCACGTCTCTTGTTAATTTCCTACGAAACAACACTGAGGGAGTTGCATAAGCCATTGATTTCACGTTCAAAGATACGGGGAATTATCTTCTTCTTCGTCTTCTGTATCCCAGAGGAAACTAGCGTATGATGCATGTACGTGGCTGGTAAAAAACAGGTGAGCATGAATTAGTATATATGTGAGAAAAAGAAACATAGAGCTCTTCTTGCCTTTCTCATACCTATCTTGTGATGATGCTAGAACTGCTCTCTCAAAATAAACAGCAGCTCTTAGTTTATCATGGTGGAGTTCCCAGATTATTTTAGCATATTGACACAGAACTTCTCCATCTTTAGGATCTGCCAAGATTGCCCTTGAATAATACTCTTCTGCTCCCTCCAGATCTCTCTTTTCCTACATTAATCAACATTCAAATCATAAGGTCATAACAATTAATTTCCTGCTGAGAGAGAATATTGACAATCAAGGCTGAAAATCAGACCAAGTTATTCAATACTCGATTCCGTACTGCACCAAATAATGAGGCATACTTGTATGAAACAGTCTCACTGTGAGACGGAGTATAATTTGGGCTCTTTAACACTCTGGGAGGCGTGGGTGTCAATTTGTGCTGGATTGTATCCCGTCTCATGCATGAGACTGTCTCACACGAGTTTTTGTCAATAATAAGTATGTTTGAAGCTCAAATAACACTTAGGTACACTAATTGCAGTTCAATGTAAGAAACTAATACAGTTTAGTAAAAGCAACTAATACTGACCAACTAAAATCTTCTAGTAAAAACGCATTTGAGTTGCACGATAAACATGATATCATAAAAATATTTTCCCTCGCATGTAAAAATATCAATGTCCGCAAGCTCGACTAGTGTTCGACTCGATTAAAGTCCGTTGGAGCTCGACTCAATTAATTATCAAACAAACTCAAACATAAAACTTGAACAACCTGAAAATTCAACTGGAAATCAGCAATTTGGTTTTGAGGGCTTACTTGATACAAGAAATGAGCATAGTTTCTAAGAAACAACGAATTCCCAGGACTCTGTTCCAACATGTTCTTATAATACTCTTCCATGTTTAAACCACCGCTATCGCCGCCGTCCCTACCAAAATCAACCGGTCTACAACTTCCGCCGCCGCCGCCGCCGTACCCACCGCCGTCGGGAAAACCAGTCGCCGGAACCCCAATCCCTGCCGCCAGATACATCCTCCCCTCACCTCGAAAAACCCCCAAATCATCACTATAACCACTACCACTCCTTCTCACCTCTTGAGAAACCAAATCTCGCATCACAAATCGATCCGAATTTCCTTCCAATTCCTCATCACCATCACTCTCGTAACCCTCGCCTCCCGAGAAAGATGGGATTGCCTCTAAGATGGGCTTCTGAGTGACTTTCAAGTCGGAAAGAGTGAATTCATCGGTATTAGTACCCAATTCTACCAAATTCCCTTCGGATTGAACTCTTCGAAACCTGCAATTGGCCTCAGAAACGGAGGGGGAATTCGTTACGGATTTGGCAATGTTCTGAAAACCCCCATTGTAATTGGACGATACTTTGATGCAGTGATTGTGGTGACTATTAGGCGTTGGGTTTTTTTGAGGGGTTTCTGAAAAAGATGAAAGAAGAGACCCAAGAACAGGGGTTGAAGAACTCCTCAACATCATCTCTGAATTTGGGGGCGAATTAGGGCAATTCTTTTAGAATGAGGAAATTATTAGGTTATTGGGAGATTATATACTGCATATATATGAATATAATTATAAGGAGACAAAAAATAATTTGTGATGTTTTTGTATGGTGGAAAATGAAGCAATGTGATTGTTGATAAAAAATCTCACTATGGAAATTTGGAAGTCACATTTGAGTTTGACCCAAAATGATGCTTTTTTGCATGTGATATGAATTGATAAGTTCTTGGAAGATACATAAAACACGTTTTATTGATTTTAATTAATATTTTTCCCTTTCGTTTTACATCTTCTTTGCACCTCTTCCAGCCGTACATCTACAAATCAAATTGGATATGTCTCGAATCCGACACGTCGTCGTCAGGCTCACCTTTATGCCCGAATTAAACCCGGCAAACGAGGACCAACATCATCATAACGAAATGACCTCATAGAGGGAGGCGAGGTCGGAAAAAAAGAATAAAAGCTGCGCGAAGATAGCGATCCCCTCCGGTATTTCACTTCCACCCGACCTCCCCGAGAATCATTTCCACGAAGAAAGTTCGACAAAGACAAATGCGAGAAAGATAATTCGACAATTCAAAACATGAAAAATGGGGGGATAAGAAGAAAAAAGTGCACCGCAATATAGATGTCACTACCATTTCAAGTCCACATCAACCCCTTCATCAATCTAGCTCTCCATAACCCTCATAGCCTTCGTTCATATCCAATTCCCATTTCAATTATGTAGTGTACGATGGCCAATGGGCCACCAAGCTTCGTCGGGCGTTGGTGGCGAGTCTTCTTGTCGCCCTGCGGGGAGGAGGAGGGTGTGAAATCGCATGTGCTTGAGGGAGATGGTGCGGCGGCGGGCGTGGCGGCATGAGCGGTGGGATTAGGGGTTAGGGTTTCAATTTTTTCCTTTTCTGTCCTCTGCTCTCAATTAAGATATCACAATGAAAACCAAATTTGTCCCAAGCTTGGACATGTCTTTTTAAGCACCTGACCCACCAAACATCTCTCATATATAAACCAAGCCTCCCAATTAATTGAAGCAATTATTATTATTCCCATGGGGGACGAACACGGGACCTTGGACGCGCTGAGCGAGGATCAATTCCGCTTCGGAACTTTTCTTTCTTCGCGTTCTTAATGAAATTAATTACATATGTCCCAGAATTAGTTTTTTTTAAATTTTTTTTTAAATTCTTTATTTCAATTATCTTATTTATTAATTCAATCACACTTTTATATAATAATAATTTTTTTATATAAATTTAAATTAAATTATATTAAAATTATATTTTTTACTTGTTTTTTTTAAAGTACACTACGTACCTTTCTTTTAAACTTGTAATACTTTTTCTTCTAAACAAGTAGTACTTTTTTTTTATCTTAATAAGTAATATTTTTCTTTAAACAAGTAATATTTTTTCTTCTAAACAAGTAATATATACTTTTCTTTAAACAAGTTATACATTTCTATCTAAACAAGCTAGTAATACTTTTCTATTTAAACAAGTAATTCTTTTCTTTAAACAAGTAATATTTTTTTATCTAAACAAGTAATACTTTTCTTGCGTTTATTTAATGAAATTAATTCTATATGTTCTAAAAATTGTTTTTTCTTATAATTTTTTTTAAAATTCTTTATTTCAATTATCTTATTTATTAATTCAATCACATTTTTATATAATAATTTTTTTTATATAAATTTAAATTTAAATTTAAATTAAATTAAATTATATTAAAATTATATTTTTTACTTGTACTTTTAAAAAAAAAAGTACTACATTTCTTTTAAACTTGTAATATTTTTCCTTCTAAACAAGTAATACTTTTCTATCTAAATAAGTAATGTTTTTCTTTAAACAAGTAATATTTTTTCATCTAAACAAGTAATACTTTTCTTTAAACAAGTTTCACAGGAGACCTACTCATAAATTAAGTATATTGTAGACAGATTCAAATTCCATAAAATATATTCCAATATTTAAAAAAATATATAAATCAAATATTGTAGATCAATTCAAATTTCTTAATATATATATATATATATATATATATATATATATATTTTAGGAAAATATATATATAAATGAGATATTGTAGACCAATTCAAATTGTATAAAATATTTTCCAAACTTGACAATCATATATTTGACAAACTTGAAAAAATCACCGTGAGAATAAGGAACAAGAGAGTATATGCATTTGTGAGGAAAATTTTGGAGAAGCTATAGAAAATGGTGAAAATTCGGATTTTCACTTGGAGAGCGGTTCATAACCACTCTCCAAGTGAACTTGCAAAGCGGTTTTAAACCGCTGTCTAAGTGATTTTCTTGGACAGCGGTTACAAACCGCTGTCTAATTTTTTTAAAAAAAATAAAACCTCTCTCCAAACTTAAGCTTGGAGAGCTGTTTGAAATAAGGACTTTCCAAGTGGGGCTCTCCAAGCTTAAATGTGTAGTAGTGAGGGTCAAAGTGAGTGCACAGATCTAAAGTCTGTGCACCAAGTGCATATGAGACCTTGCCTTTTGGAATATGAAGATTGAATTCGATTAGTTAGTTGAGATTATTACATGATTTTTTTGCCTTATTTAATTGTATTGTAGAGGTGATGCAGCTTGCAGAAGCATACGACGTGTTATCCGTTGATTTTTAGAATACCCGGATGAATAAAAAAACGTGATTAACATTTAATTTCGTTGATTCGTCTAGAATACTGGAAGAACAACAATTAAAACACGAACAAATGGATAAAATCCAATATATTTTCTATTTCATTCAAATCTCTCCATTACAATGCCTGAAATTGACTATTTATACTAGTCTCATACTTAATTAACACGATATATGAAAAGACTAAATTAAATAACTAATTAAATAAAAGGATCTAAACCCTATGCATTGAGTCAAACATGAATTAATTAGTAGATGACTTTCAAACTTATCCATTAATACTATCTTGGCTTCATCTCCATCATTGTCTCCCTCTTTGAAACGATTCGTCCTCTAATCGGAATTGGCTTCATCTCCATAAGAATTAATTAACGCCACCAAAAATATGAGCTCAAAACAATCGGCCGTACGGATGCATCTCAAAATCTTAAGTCGATAGGCAGGAAGTTTTAAATAATTATCAACAAAATAACTATCATGATTAATAAAATAAAAATAACAGTTATTCTGTGAGGGAAAACCGACAGGCTCGGATACCATCTGATGCAGCTTGCGGAAGCATACGACGTATTATCCGTTGATTCTTAGAATACCCGGATGATCAAAAAATGTGATTAACGTTTAATTCCGTTGATTCGACTTGAATACCGGAAGAACAACGATTAAAACACGAACAAATGGATAAAATCCAATATATTTTCTATTTCATTCAAATCTCTCTATTACAATGCCCGAAATTGGCTATTTATACTAGTATCGTACTTAATTAACACGATATACGAAAGGACTAAATTAAATAATTAATTAAATAAAATGATTTAAAACCTATGAATTGAGTCAAACATGAATTAATTAGTAGATAACTTTTAAACTTATCCCATTAATACTATCTTGCCTTCATTTACATCAAGTGGTTAATATAATATTCTCTTGTTATTTTTTCAAACTATAGTTTGTGGCCTTCATTTGCATTGATGTAATTTCTATGGAATTCATGTTAAAGCGTTCATTCTTAAAAATAATAATTTTAATGTTATAGAGCGAAAATAATGCACATTATACTGTCTATTTCGAAACCTCTTGATCTGGCTGAAAATGAGCCTAATATGTGAATACCTAGGATGCAATCGAATTGGAAAAAAGTACAGCGAAAAAAATTAATACTAATCCCTTTTGATTCAATTTGTTTGGTGATATGGAATTTGAAGGGACATTTATTATACGAGACAGACTTAAAAGAGACGGTCTCACGATAAAGCGGGACATAAATTGTATATTAACACTTTAACACTATAAAAGAGATGGATATGATTTGTGTTAAATTATACTTCGTCTCATGTATGAAACTGTCTCATGATAAGACGGAACATAAATTGAATATTAACATTTTAACACTTTAAAAGTGGTAGGTATGATTTGTGTTAAATTATATGTCGTCTCATACATGAGACAATCTCATATCATTTTTTATTTTATTATATAATTTAACAGAATACATTATTATGTAACAAGAGATTTATACCATGAAATCGATGATTACAATATTTTCTCACCTAATCTTTTGTACGACACAAGACAGTGAATTATTATTTATTTATATTTTATAGTTTAGGCGTTATTCCTATTTTAAATAATTGTTAGTGGGTCGGACTTTTAGGGATTACACGCAAACCCTAGTTATCTATTAGTTATCTATTATAAATAGGCGTCCAAGAACATTGTAAAGAAAGCTTTTGATTATGGATAAAAATGAGATCATTGTCTAGTAAGGTTGTATGACATGGGCTCAATCTCAACGTGCCTCATTGCATGGGCTCAATCTCAACGCGCTTCATTGCATGAATTCAGTCTCAACGTGCCGAACGAGCTAACTTCTATGCCATCAACGGCGCTTCATTGCATGGATTCGGTCTCAACGCGGCCGAACGAGCTAACTTCTATGCCATCAACGCGTCTTGTTGCATGGACTCGGTCTCAACGCGGTAGAACGAGCTACCTTCTATGCCATCATGACATGGGCTCGGTCTCAACGAGGCCAACGAGCTACCTAGCTACCTTCTATGCCATCATGACATGGGCTCGGTCTCAACGAGGCCAACGAGCTACCTAGCTACCTTCTATGCCATCATGGTCGCACACGTTTGATCCTTAGGATTGTTTTTTGACCACTATAATTGAATTACTCTACCTAATTCCTTCAACATGAAATTTCATGATTAATTTCTCACTCACCTAAATTTAATTTTGTGATAACAAATACACTATGATCATCTTAATTTTCCAAAAAATAAACTTCATGCACTTGTTTAATTGGTCAAAGACGATTGTTTCACACTCTCAATAAATACCAATTAAATCATAATTAATTTCTAAATTTATTAGTTCTAAACCAATTTTCCCAACAAATTCTTGGTCAGACATATATTTGATATTTCCCATTTTATGTTGGTATGCTTTGATCTTAATCTTTTCAAATTTACAACGACACAACTTTCAAACTACATGAAAGTTGCACTGGGAGCTTCTATCTTTATCTTGGCAGGGGTGGCCCTAATTTTGAACAATATGGGCGACCACCCTAAGTCGTTCTTGGAGCCTACTATTATTTATATAATTTACTTATATCAATTGCACATGGCTTGCGAGTTTAAAATTGTTATAATATAATTTTCCAATAGTTATTTCCGTTGTGAAAAATGCATGATTTTGGGATAAAACTAGTATTACATTTTTAATAGTTTTTGTAATATGAGTGCTAGCATTGTTATACATATTTATATATATATATATATATTATAATAACACGTATTGTATATGATAGTGTTGGGATATTTTAGTTTTGATGAATTATGCCAAAACATTATCAACTTGTGTTTTTGAAGCTAATCTACAGATAACAAGTTGAGAGGGAACGGGAGAACAAGTTGAGGGGGAACTCACGAAATCAAAAGAAGATGATCGAGATTAGACGAGGTCAGATATCTGAGACCCATCGAGATCGGATGAGTAAGATGAGTTCCGGAGGTAATCGATGAAATTTGTGCAAAATCGAGAAGAGAAGAAAAAGTTAAGCCGGTGATCAAAAAGATCAGATGACCTGATCAGATGACCAGAAAAGATAAGCTGATAAGATGACCAGATGACCAGATCTGAAGAGGAGGTTGCAGATCAGAAGAGGAGCAGATGAGACTGATCGAGATCAGACGTGATCGAGATCAGATAAGCTAACCTCATATTCTAACCTGATGTACTAATCTGATGCGGATAAACCGATATATCTTGACTGATCTTTATCTTGATCGATCATGAATAGTGACGATCGAAGTAGAAGAAATCGAGATATCGAAAACCGTAAATGTGCATACGGATCAAAGTAGAAGAAATCGGAAGAGAAGTCATCGAAGAGAAGTCATCCGAAGTCATGTTCATCGAGAATCGAACGCCATCGATGATCGCTTAGCTGAAAAGCTAGTGACTGAGGGTCGATGTCCGAAGTCGAAGAAGTTTAACTCGCCAACTTTGAGTGTCGAGATGTTTGATCGTACAAGGTCCGTTGAGAGAAGTCTCTTTTGAATCAAGAATCCTCAAGACTCGGAGAAACCTAAAGACTTCGAAGATCCTGAAGAATATAGCCTTTTAGATTCAAATTGTGGACCAATGAGAGGAAGACAACAAGCCTGAAGAAGCTGCAAAAAGCTACAGAATAGTATGGATTTGAATGTGACTTCATCCAACGGTAACATTCAAATCCACATTATAAATACAAGTTTTTTCTTCATTTTCAGTGTGGAGAGTGTGGAAAAAGATGCTACAGAGCCAAGAGCCATATACTCAAGCATTCCCACCATAGAACACTGAGCAAGAAATACACGCATATATTCAAGAGTGTTCTACCCTAGATCTAAGCACAAATGTAATATCTTAAGCATAGAGAGATTTTCCCATCCTTAGCATTGAGGCTAAACAAATGTAAGGGAAAATCTCAACCTAGTTGGAAACCAAACAAATCTTACCCAAATTAGTTTGATAGGTTAAGTTTGTAGGTGAGTGTGAACTCGGTAAATATCTAATAATCCAGAAAGGGAGGGTAGGCGATCCCGTGAGGGAGATAAGTCTCGTTTGAGTGTGAACTCGGTAAACATCTGTTGGGTGTTGGACTAACACGATAATCTAAGTCCAGTCGGTTAAGTTGGTGCCTCATGAAGGGAAGAGTGGATGTAGGAGTTGGACTCCGAACCACTATAAAAATCGTGTGTTCTTTACTGCTTTATGTTATTACTTGTCATATGCATTCGACTATAAGCAAAACACACATCGTTCTTAAAAGCAAAAAAAAAAAATAGAACCACCATTCCCCCACCCCTGTTTTATATGCATTACAATTGGTATTTAACGCACTAATGAATTTTCAAAATGGGACCAACAGATAGCTACATATTTTAATTGTAGTATTAATGAAAATAATTTAATGAATTAGTTTTCAGTACAAAATTATATTTAATTTAAAAAATGAGCAAAGAGGAGAAAAATTGAAAGAATTAATATTTATTTGCAAATTTTTTATCTTTTACAAGCACTATATCTAGTTATAGTAACTTATTCCCTCAACTATAGGTACTTTTTGATCTAACAATTATAAGAAATTCTCTAGGAACCTAAATAATTCTCTACTTATTTTAAAAGTTTTTTACATTTTTAATTTGAGGACGAATAAAAAATTGTAACTTCTAAATTATTAAATTTAATTATAATCATTAAAGTTATATATAGGTATTAATCATTAAAATTATGTATGAGAATTTAGAAAGTCATTAATATATAAAATATATTTATCCCTATTTATTTACAAAAATGAAAATTTAAAAATTGAAGATCGCTCTATAATTTTAAACCAAAAGGAAGGAATTAGTATATGTTAATTGTTAAGTATTGTTACCATCAAATAAAAAAAGAGGTAATAAGTGGTATCTTGGATTCGAATTGTCATTGCCAAATCAAAAAGTTTTAAGTGGAAAATTTAAAAGGAAAAAATAAAGAAGATGAAAATATTAATGAAGCTGAAAATAATATTGTTGGAATTATTATTCATCATTTCTCGTTTTTTATTAAAAGAGGTTGGACCATGAATCTTCTTCATTCTGTATGGATTTACTTCAAGTTGTATCCATAAAAGAAGATTTAATGACTTTGTATGATGATACAACTACGTATAAACTATTCACACAAAATAATAAAGAATAATACTTCCTCACATTTTCAAGTCTTTTTTAACTATAAATTTCCTTTTAGACTCTAAATATTGTTTCAAGTCTTTTTTAACTATATTCACCCAATTTCTAATAATACATTTTTATTAAGTAATATTAAGAAAAAAAAACTCGTACGAGACAGTCTCACATATATGATACGGGATATAAATTAGTATAAATCAACACCACCCTTTTCAAAGTGTTAAAGCGTCATATGATCAAACGACTTACTGTGAAACCGTCTTATACAAATATTGTCCTAATATTAATACGTAAAGACAGGAAGGATAAGAGAGAAAATAAGAATAGTCATATGATTAAACATCTAACTGGGAGACAGTCTTATATAAATGTCGCTCTAAAGTAACACTCTTATGAAACAAGTTCACGCTATGAACTATAATTCAATATGTCCCGTTTTGAGGGATGCGTTGACCCAAATTTTCGCCCCCAACCCATTCACTCCAATTTTCACCAGGCGGCGCCAACAATCACTCCCATTCCATCTCACTCGCGCCGGCGCCGCATTGGGCCACACCATCGCGCCATTGATATTGCTCAGCACAGTTCGCTGCATCGCGTCGCACCATCGGGACATTGATATTGCTCAGCAGTAGCCCGCGGCATCGCGCCATGCCATCGCGCTATTGATCTTGCTCAACATTATCCTTTTTCCACGTTCTCAGTCATTCACTCTCACTCAACGATCTCGTGCTGCTGTTGACGCTTCAATTATGATTTTTTTTCGATAAAAAATGTGTTTTCATTAGTGATAGTGATTTTTTTTTGCGTATCAATGATATTTTTTCTTTATAACAGTTATAGTTATTGGTATAACAGTAATACTTAATTTCGCATACAGTGATAATGATATTCTTCATGAATAATATTGATAGTTTTTTATCAAGACAATGAGAGTTTTTATGTGTATTAATGATAGTTTTTTTTTTGCATACCAGTGATAATTTAATAACATTACAGTGAGTGTTTTTATATATAGCAATGATAGTTTATGTGTATAACAATGATACTTAGTTTCGCATAAAATGACAGTGATAGTTTTCATGAGTAACAATGATAGTTTTTCTGAGTAATAGTGGTAATTTTTATGTTGTAGGTCCCGAACGGGTTAAGTGAGGCGAAGTCTAGAGGGAGGGTGAATAGACTTACGAAAAACTTTTTCGTCTTGGTCGGTGTGAGAGCGAATAGCTTTGATCAGTCGCGAGTGAATTAGTTTTAGTCGATAACCAACTTCTTGAACGCGGAAAAGCGGATCGATTCGGTAACTATCGATTAAGCGATGTGTCGGAAGCTTAAGTTTTACCCGTGAAAAACCGGTTTGTATAAATCGATTCTAAGTTTTATCTTTTTAATCGGATGATGAAATTTCGAGCCCGTCGGATCGAAGCTTGGTGTCTTTGTCGATCTTAACTTAGAATGTATGCGCTTTAAGATTGTGCGATGTGAGCAGCGATTAATCAAAGCAAAAAAAGGCACCTACAAGATTTATAGTGGTTCGGACAAACCAAATCCTACGTCCCACTCTTCCCTTTCACAAGGGCACCAACTTAACCGACTTTAACCGATCGACTTAGATTAGTGTGTTAGTCCAACCACAAGACACCAACATGTTTTAAGAGTTCTCACTCAACCGATCCCGTAAATCGATCTTAGAAACCCTGGATCGAAATCTTCTTAAACAACTTATCCTAACTTGGGGTTTTGGGTAAGATTGTTGAGGTTCCAACTATGAAATCTTTCCTCTGATATAAGCGACGATAGCTAGATGAAAAGATTTCTTGCTAAGAACTTATGGGATGAACACAATATAATAAGCTTGTTGTTGTGTTCTTCGTGCGGAAATCGACTATAGTTTGAGCTTCTTGATTATGTTGTTTGTCCAAGCATTTCCGTATTTCACTCAAGTGTGATCCCATATTTATAGACCTTGAGATCAAAGAGCCGTTGGAGAGCAATTTGAATCTCGGGCTATTTTTAAATGAGAGTTCTGCGAGCTTGATGTGGCGTCTTGAGAAACAGCGCATGGTGAAAAGCGTGAATGTGTATTTTATAGCCGTTTGAGAGAGCAACATCGAATCCGCATGATATCGGCTCTGTTCATCGTGTTTCTTCCTTATTGGATGAAAGCCTTGCTTTGCGATGTTGTTCCTCCAACTAAGGTTGGTATTCTTCTTGTTTAGATCGCGGGCGTATGATAAGATGAAACATCGATTTTCATCTTATGAGTGATCGATCGATCTGAATCGATCGATCCAATTGATGGAGTCTTCTGGCGCTGTTGACTTAAACTTCAACCGGCCGACTCTGGTGATGTAGGTCTTACGTGCGATCTTACGGAAGTCATCGATCTTCTAGTATAGAGGTTTGAGCTTCATGACTTCGGCCGAGTTATCGACTAAAAAGGAGGAGGAGTAGTAGGGCTCTCAATTTGTTGAATGGAGCACGTGTGCCAAAAGAGTTGGTCATCGATCTCATGGGCACATGTCTTTGCATATTTTATACCGGACTAGGTCCGATGGTTCTGTTTCGTCATCGATAGACACACAAGGTCATCACGGTTAGGAGAAGTGTCTTCTCGGTTGCAACGGCAGATCCGCCCATACTGGTGGTAGAGAAGCTTTCTGTGTCGTATGTGAAATCAAAGATGATGAAGAAAAATGATAAAGGGATCAAAGGGTTGATTTGAGAAGATGAAACCATATAAAAGGGTGTAAAAGTGTTTCTTGGGAAGTCTCACCGGAAACAAGGGTTCACCAAGATACATGATTCTTACAAAAGAAGATAAGTATGGTGAATGGGTGATGTTGTGTAAAACATTGGTCCAATTTATAGAGGCCAAACAAGGATGCAAATGCAATTTCCTTTTCAAGAAGCCTATCCGAGAAATTTGCATCAAAAGGGCCGATGTAGAAATCACGCGGATTGATAATTGGATAAATTCACGGTTGATTGACATATCGAGAGATTCGAGGCGATATTTACGCATGTCAATCACGCCTACTTAGGGAATAGAAGCTACTACTCTAGACTAAGTTTTGGCGGTAACACTTATCCCAAGAATTGGCTTAATCTGAAAAAAGAATCGGATGAGGTCAACCAAAATCGATTACTTACGAGCATGATCGGATGAGAGAGATCTGGCGAGCTTGAAACTCCAATAAATCGGATATATCGGTCTATGTCGAAATATCTCGGTTGAAGGGGAACTTCAACCCATCAAGGAGGATCAAAAGGAAAATCGAGGGCGTACTAGGAAAAATCATTAAAGCTGAAGTTTCAACAAATCGATGATCTGTTGGAGAAGATCGGTTAAAGGATCGGTTTGGAAATTTCTTAAGGCTTAAGCGGAAATGATTAAGATCAACAAGTGGAATCAACATTGACAAGTAATATTGACCGATAACAACATCGATCAACCGAATCTGATCTCTCTTTCTCTTGTTCTTTACTTATTTATCGGATCGTATCGATATTATTTGCCTTCTTGTACCCACTATCCTTGTGGCGTGTACTCTGCAAATCATTTAATGCGGGCGTGGGGTACATGTATTAACCTTTACTTGATCGTGCTTTTAAATCCAAAAGTTTTTTGTGTGCGTCGTTTTTTCCCAACCCTACGATCAAAACCGCTTCAAATCTGGAGCGTACAATCTTTTCAAAACGATTGATCTTCAAAATCTTGTCTTATTGTACCCTCCGCCTATATATAAGATTCATCAAACCTTACGAGTTTTTCTTTCACAAACTTGCATTACTTTCCTTTGAAAAACTTCAAATTTTCTCTCGTTTCAAAAGCGATTTCTTAGAGTTCAAAATCTTCTCGAAAATTTGAATCTGGTAATATTTTCTTTTAAGCAATGATGAATCTTTCTTTCCGTTAAAAACATTGTTTTCAAAAGTTGTTTTTCGAATTTATGCTTCATTGCCTTTTGTTTTCCTTGATATGATATTGATATTGATTATGCACAAATTTAATGAGTCTATCTCACCAGTAGATGGCCACTCATGGACTAGGAAAGATCATGTGCAACTATCTTGAACGCCAAGAACGAAGATCTTTGAGGATAAGTTCGTTCGATTTGGAACCACCGAGGATTACGAATCCATGGAGGTGGAACAAATTCGAAGAAAACCGGGCCGAAACATATTGCTCTGCTCACTACAATCGGTGATGCGATGAAGCACTTCAATTCTTGCGGAAATTTGAGTGTGGATCTGAAAAAACCGAGATCGAACCGATGTCGTCGGTCAACGGAGAAAAAAATCGGTCGACAAATGCAGACATCACTGTCGTGCTCAAATTTAAAAAGGCGAATCTCTCCTGCACACTACTGGGGAGAATGAGGATGAAGAAATCGAGAGAGCTCTTAAGAGGCGGAACAAACATCGACAGCCGGATTCATCGGGGCCCGATGCTCAAAAGAAAGTCTGATTGTTGTTTGACATTCTATCAAGAACGATCATGGGAATCTCATTTAGCCCGGATGCTCTCACATCGGTCAAAATGTCTGACATGGCGGCAATAATTGATGGGGCTCGAGAACATCAATTAGCGCACGGCTTCTTAAAGCCATCTTGCTCCAAGAACACGAAAAAATTTGGAGTCAATGAATCCGAGCGGTCTTTACGAAAAAAAGAGTCGACAATCTCAACAAGGTTGCGATTATATTGAAAGACAAAGCGCGGCTGAATGGAATCGAGAATGGGTAGAAGTCCTACAATGCCTTCCTTCTCATCAACCCAGGTTATATATGGGCCACCGACGATGACAAGAGCCCACTCAACAAAAACAAGAAAGGAAAGAGCAAAAAAGCGCCTCATCCACACCGGTTGCTCCGCAAAAAAGAACGAAAAAGCGGTGAAGGCCGGAGAAAAGAGGCCAAAGAAAGCAAAGCAACCTACGACTCTAAAGCATAGAAGATGAGTCGAGAGAAAAGAAAAAAGCGCCGGAAAATTTTGCGCAACAAAGAAACAAATCAGACGAGCAAGCTTCTCAACTTTGAGGGCTCGCCCGAAACGATCTGAGGTAGAAGCACAAACCGATAAATCTACTTCTCCTCAACCTCAAACCGATTCACCGCTTTCGAGACTAAAGGTCTGCCGAGCATGTCTCTCTTTTAGTTCACTGCCATGAACTGAACCAGATACAAAATATTTTACACAGAAACCCACTGCATCGTCGAACCAATCGAACAACTTCCGCCGACTCAAAGCACAACCCGGAAGCTTCCACATCTCATCCAATGAATCATAATTCACAGATCCAGATCAACAAAGACCATCACCGGGAAAAATGGTCGGACTAAGAATTGAACGAGAGATTGATGAGATGTATCCACAACCGGGTAGAGACGTCCCGCCATCGAGAGAAGAAGTCATGGAGATCCTCACTGGAGATCTCAGATTAAAAAGCTTCTCGGATCTTATCTTACTTGTTGAACAGATGGGTGGTGCGGATGAGTTCGCAGATTTTGACTTCGATATGAGAAGTCT
Organism: Stenogyne calaminthoides; assembly: GCA_037126765.1. NCBI lineage: Eukaryota > Viridiplantae > Streptophyta > Magnoliopsida > Lamiales > Lamiaceae > Stenogyne > Stenogyne calaminthoides. The sequence goes on along the minus strand of JBBCBC010000031.1, from coordinate 6,384,655 downwards.
GCCAAAGTGGGATCACCACCGAGCTCATATCGATAAATCTGGAAAGCTCGATCCACGGGAAGTTGGAATTGCGGAAGAAGAATAGATCGCTCAAGCTCGAAATAAAATGGTGAATGCCTGAGGCGCTGATGAAAGTGGGCGGTGTTTGCGATTCGACCAACCACCGGAGGCACAAACAATAACTTTGATCAAGTGATGGATCCATTCCTACATCTCAAATCACCATCGATCAACCCGGAGATCGATCTTGTCTCAAAGATCTCCCCGAAAAGAAGAGATTGAAGGAGTCTAAATCGATCGAGACAAATCGATCTCAAACAAATCGGAAGCAATCGGATCGATTCTCCCAATCCATGACCACCATATCTCTGCTGAGCTTACAAAATCGAGTTGATGACAAGTCAAACAATTGGATCAAAATCAATCTTCTTTTTTCCGACGCCACCGAAAAAAGGCTCGAGTTATCGGAAGAGAAATTTGACAAAATGATTTGGACACTCTCTCGCTACAATGGAAAACGCCAAGAAAGAACTGACATAAAGCTGCTTGAATCCGACAAAAAAACTTCAGTTTATCTGCTAATGATCTAAATCGAGCATTGTCGATCAACTTTGGGTCTCGACTTCCCACCTCAATGCGCTTTTTTGATCAAACCAAAAAGGGGAAGGATCGAAAAACCAATGACACATCGAAAGATAAGGCCCATGGACAAAGCTCAATTGCAAAAAAGGTCGCTACGTCTTTGGAACATCAAAATCTGGACCGATTACTCGGACCAAGAAAGTCACCGAAAGCCTGACTAGTCGATCTGGTGATAAGGAGCTAGTAAAGAAAAATTGTCCAAAGAGCGATGGTGAAGAAGAAAGAAGGACGTAAAAAAGCGGGCACAAGGCGAAGGGTTGAAACAGTTCAAATCAAGGGCTAAGAAAGGATTAATCGAAAAATGCGCACGAACCTCGGTTGCCACAAAGCAAGAGTCGGCGAGATCATACCAAAAAACTACCGCACACGCTAAGAGGTTTGAGGAATGGAATAAGATCGAAAGTGAATGGCTTCTAGATGCCTTTGTCCTTGATCTTGTTCCAAAGAAGAATCACCGGATGATGAGTTCCTCAACCGTTTCTGAGAATAAATATCCGACTTTCTCAAGTATCTGGAAAATGAAGCCAAGCTTATAAATGTAAAGATATCTCGCCAAGAGTATGATCCGTTAATATACTCAAAAGAAGGCGGATGGCTCATTTGACAGACCGCATTTGAGAGATTCTACTTTGACATCTTGAGCAAATCACGGATAACGATCAAGTCAAGCACAACCGATGTCAAATGGAAACTCTATCGGATTTTCAACGTTCCACAAGACCAAAGAGAAATGCGGAAGGATACAAGCCCCGAGGTGAAGATTCGAGGAAGGCGTCTAGGGATCGTGCTTTTTAAATTCAACTTTTACGATGTAACATGTAATCAACTTATCTAATGAAAAGTTTATTTTTTACGATCCCAAGACAAAATCTCTTTGTCTTCCTATTACTTGCTCTTTTTTAAGCTTTTTCTATCTTATCAACCTGTTTGGTTTCTCAAGTGTTTTGGTTTTCATCAAAAAAGAAATTGTTGGGAAATTTATAGTTTTGATGAAAGTTCAAAAACACATGTAATAGGACCGAGAAGGCATTTAGGAGACCCGATTGATAATGATTTATAGAAAAAATGTAATAGATAGATTGATAATGATTTGTAAAAGTCGATCTGAAGAATCGAGATAGAACCTTCAAGCATATTGAGGCGAAATATGTGACTTCGATCTATTACAGGTCGAATCGAAGATTATCAACCGGGTCTCTATAGAAGAATCTAACATCGAATCTTTAAATCAACTCGGTCGTCCTAATATAAACATCGATCGTTGAACTTTCATCAAAACTATAAATTTCCCAACATATGTGTATTGGTAACATTTTTTTTTAATACCATCGAATGAACCTACAATGGCGATTTTCTGAGGCAGCAGTAGCGGCGGTGAGTGCTTAGGCAATTTTGATCGCTTGAAGCAGCGACGGTGGGAGAGGAGGCGTTTCCGATCACTTGAAGGGAATGCGATTCGTGTGAAGGTAGACGAAGAGGTAATTTTCGTGTGAGGGGTGAGAGGAGAAGAGCGAGAGGTGCAAAATAAAAAATGAACAAAAATATATATGTGACTCTTTGAATATATGAGTTAAGTTTGACCCAAATTCTATACCTTTAAAATGAATTAAATAAAAAAATCAAATAAGAAAAAATTGAAAAACAAAATCTGAAAAACAAATTAAATTAAATTTTATAAAATATTATTAAATCTTCAAAATAAGTTAATTAAGAAAAAATATCAAAAACCAATTAAAACTAAATAAAATATTAAAAAATAAAATAAATCTTCAAAATTAATTTAATTAAAATGGTTTTTTTTTTCAGATTTTATTTAGTTTTACTGATTTTTTTAATCTTAATTATTTTTTAGATTTATTATTTTTTAAATATTTTACAGATTTCATTTAATTTTTTTAGTTTTTTTAATTTAAATATTTTTTAAAAATTTAGTTTACTTTTTAATGTTTTTATTTTGTATTTTGCTTTTTTATGATTTTGAAGATTTTTTTTTTCTAATTAAGTTTTTAAATTTATTTATGTTTGAAATAATTTAGTTGGCTTTTTTGTAATATATTTATGATTTTATATAAAATTTGAAGAATGTTTTCATAAAAAAATAATGAATACAAAAGAATCAAATAATTTTTTAGGAGAGAAATGTTCATGATAAAAGGAAATGTATGAAAGTGTTATTTTTATATTTTGATAGAAGAAGGATATAATAGGAAAAAAAATGGGGTTTGTTTAGTAATGCATGTTAATTTTTAAATTTTATTGGGGTGTGCTTAACAAATGAGATGTGTTTAGAGAATTTTATGGTATATATAGTGGCACTCTTAAATCAATTGACGAGCAAACAAGAAATCCAATTTACAGCCTCAATTAACATCTTCTTACTTCATAGAATCATTTGTAGAAATCAAAATAGACTTTTTTATGAACACTACTTCACATTAATTTTTATTTTCGAGTGCTAAAATATAACAAATATAATGCATATCTATAACAATTATACTTGATAAAATTATTATTTTTTTGGTGAATTTGAGTTCACAAAATATTTTGCATAAAAATTACAATGAATACTCCGATCAATCAAATAAATCTACACATAATTAAATAAAAAATAACAAAAACAATCAATCCATATTGTTCCAGTAGAGACGGAGACGGCGCAGAAGTGACACACGCCTGCGAAATACAACCACTATATTCAATTTCCGGCAACGGCGGCGCCGACGGGACCAGGTGCGGCGGCGGTCGCAGCGGCGCAATCCCACCGAATGAATACGACAAATAAATAACGCCCCGCGGCTTTCCCGACCGCGATAGCACCATAAACGCGACATGCTTATGGCAATTTCCCGGCGAATTTAACCGGATATAATCATCGAGCAACAATTTCACCGGAACGTGGACTTTTCCGACGACCGTTTTGCTGAAGCGGAGCTTGGATCTACGGCACTTGATGCAAAGAAGGAGCTGATTTGACTGCAATTTTGATTTGTCGATTTGGAAGTCCACCGGAAAACACCAGAACGGCTGAGCGCCGCCGTGCGTGTCGACCATTGTAGAGGAGGAATCGGTCTCGACGGCGGCGACGGCGTAGAGGCACATCTTGTTGGGGAGGAAGGTGGGGGTTTTGAAAACATGGGCGGATTTAATTATAATTTTGAGATGTAATTTGTCCATGATTATGATTATGATTATGATTTGATTTGTGGATGATTTGATTTGTGGGGTTTGGGATACATATGAAGTATTTAATTTGGTCTTTCAGTGAGAGATTTTTTAGGTATTCCAGTGGAGTCAGCAGTGTAACCAGCGGATTTGATGGAGACTTGGAAAATATTTTTACCTAATTAAGTAGTATACAATTTTAATGATGATTTTATTATATAAAATTTTAATGGTTATAATTAAATTTAATAATTTAGAAGATACGATTTTTTATATGATTTTTTATTTATCTCTAAAATAATGTGAAAAATAATTAGTAAAGGTAAATTATTCACATCTAGAATATTTCTAGAAAACTTTTAGAAGAAATAGAGATTTATTTTCATTTTTAGAGAATTTTTTCCTAATTGATGGATAAAAAACTTATATGTTGCTCTAGAAAACTTTTAGAATAAATAGAGATTTATCTTCATTTTTAGAGAATTTTTCCTAATTGTTAGATACAAAACTTATATGTTGCTCATTGAGGGAATAAGTTACTATAACTAGATTAGTAATTGAACCCCACACGACTGTAGTTGAACAATTATTTTAAAAGTGAGTAATATGATTTTTTTGAAAAACTTTTAGCGAATTCATATTTAATACACAAATTTAAATTAAATTGATTCATTAAGTATTGAAAATCTCGAAACACGCCGAAATATAAGTGAAAACAAATAATAGCTACGGGTTCATGTAAAAAACACAGTGTTTAAATAACCGAAGTTTAAAATGATTACAGATTCCAAAAAACCTCTTGAAAACCACTTTTTGTTTTTTTTTATGTTTTTCATCATTCTTTTCACACCAAAATCTTCAAGCCCTTGAGATTGGTGACTCTCAAACTATTAATTAGATGATTATTTTTGATTCGTGATGATGATTTGTGACATCCAATGTTCTTTCTTCACTTAACATGGCAACTCAATATAAAAACATCATAAAACTGACTGTGGGAGACGATATCCGGAGATACTACACAGTTTTTGTATCAGACCTAACCATTAATACAATAGTTTCTAACCGGTGGCTTAAATTTAGCTTTTTAAACTCTCCTCAATTGAGTGGGAGACCGGGTTCAATCACTTTGGGAGCAATTGGAGTATGTGAGTTATAAGGTGGCTTGGTGAATTTGTATAGTGTTTGGGTGCTTGGTGTACTAACTATTAACATCCAACAACTAACTTTGTCCGACCAAAATAAAATAAAAATTAATACAACAGTTTCTGAAACTCTCAAGGGCATCCGCGCGTGAATTCAAGGTGTTAGGTTGTTTATTGTAGAGCGGGAGACTCATTGTTGTGGCAAGTAGGAACGTCCGCAGGAGAAATCTAAAAATACTGATATGTGTCTTCTTAATTGGCGAAACCTTTGTTTGATGGGTGTCGATATCTAACATCGTCGGGGGAGAGGGTGCGGTGATAATCTCTCGAGTTAGTTTCTAGAATATTGGAATTCATATATGGGAAGGGAGATTGAAGACGTGATGCACTTGCTGACTCCGAGCCTCGAGTGGAGTGATAGAGTTGGTAGGCCGACGATGATCGACATAAACACGTCGGCTGCTCTAGTCGATCCTCTTCTATAAGGATCAACATCATCTCACCTGAATTGCTTCTGGTTATGACTGTTGGGATTATACTGGAAAGTATGCTTTTACTTTGTATAATCAAAACTTAATTTCAGACTTATTTACTGAAATAAATTGTTTATCACTGATGCTTTAAATATTATCGAATGTTACATATATTTACTGCATAACTGTTCAATAAATAGTACGTGTTACATTGTAGTTAATTTAGTGATACCAGATCACGGAAGATTAAATTAACAGTCCCTTGTAACTAAAAGTACACCATTCACGACCTAGATGAAAAGGGGAGAAAGATTTTCTTTGAATTTTGTTATGGAATGAAGATATGTATTATTGGAATACAAGATTATCTCATTAAAATTCAAGAAATCTCCCACTTGGTTATTCATGAAGATAATTTCGAAATTTTTGAAATATAAAGGGCAAGAAAGATTTTCTTGAAAAAATATTATGAAAGATATGTATTTCTTGAAATACAAGAATATCTCATAAATTCAAGAAGATCCAAATCTTGGAATCTTGCCTATAATTTTCGAAAATATCCAATGACAAAGAGTAGGTGGGATTTTGTGGAATATTATAATTATGGAAAAAAGAATATAGGAGATATATTCAAGATTTCTTGGAGATAAAGAAAAGATTTTCCCACATTATTTTTTGCCCAAAATTTCGACCACCTATGCTCTATAAATAGGGATGACTCTTTTTTCATTCCCAAAGTACAATTCCATGTCTTTGGAAAAATTAGTAAATCCACAAAAAGGTGGTGCAACATAATTTATTTTCCTTTTGTTAATTGTTCATGAAGTGTCCCTACCACCAGATAATGAAGCAAAGATTAAGGGAATACTTGGGAAGTTCTTTTGGTGAGTCTAATCAACCAAGCCATTGCCATCCCAAGAGGTAATGCGTTCACGTAAACTCGTAGAATTCGCATCGTAGGATTTCGTGAATTAATTATATGCATGATTTGTTGTTGGATTATTATTTGAATTAATATAGGATTAATTCATGCTAGTAATAATTATAAGAATTAAATTTGTATTTAAATATGCACCCCGAATAGATCTGTGCAACTTATTCCCCAACAATGACCTTGTCTTCCAGTACACAGTCATACAGTCTTGTTAGTTCCAATCTAGTTTATCTAACAATATAAGCTAAATTAAAAATAATATCTTTAGATAATATGAATAATAAATTTTGAACAATACTTATCATACAAATTCTTAACTTTATAGGACGAATAGTACTTTCAGTTTATTTCGACACTCAACTTATTTGGTGCAATATTTTGAACAATACTTATTATACAAATTCTTAACTTTATAGGACGAATGCTATTTTCAGTTTATTTCGGCACTCAACATATTTAGTGCAATTGTAAATTAATTGATAGTCTAAGAAAGATAAAAAAGATGTGTTAAAAATATTCGTAATATTATTGTAGGAAAATTCCAAAAAAATAAGAATTGGTTCATAACAAAAAGAAATGAGACATAAATTAATATTGAACTATTCTTTCTCAATCTTGATTTTGGTCATCATTTTCATCTTTAGATTTGAACTTGTCATATCACTGTCATATAGTGGTCTCTTAGAATTTTCTTCATTTGTTATATCAATGAGGTCGAGATCTGGATCTTCTGCTTGAATTGGAGTGTTTTGTTGAATTGAAAAGTTGACGGTCTCGCTGATGGAATCATCTTACACAGAAATATTTTATGGTTATGATTGCACAATTAATTTGTATCAAAACTTTATAAGTATTCATATTAAAGTGTTTTTTCATTTTGAAGAGACGATATTTTTTTTATAGAAAAAATATTAATCTCTTACCAAATGTAAAGTTAATATAAAATAAAAACATTTGTTGTTATTGGAAAAATCAAATAAAATTTTAGATTTGTAGGGAAGAGATATAAGAGAAATAAATCCGTATTCAATCTTGTCTTCGAACTTTCTATATCATTGTCAAAATTAGAGATAATTTTTTTTTCTTTCGCGCAAATTTTAGTAACAATGAAAGTGTCATTAGAATTTTCTTTCTGCTCATTATATCATTATATGTAAAATAAGAATGTGAAAAACAAAAATCTTCAAAGCAAAAAACAAAAAAATCTACAAAACAACAAAAAAAAAATCTGCAAAACAAAAATCTTCAAAGCAATATTTATATAATATACATATCAACTCTGTATCATATCAAATTAATAATAAAGTAACATATATGATATATCATGTGAGTTAGTTTAATAATGTGTATTCAGATGTTCCAAGAACTTATAAATTATATTATCCAAGCGCTATATGAATTTATAATTTGTTAATATTTATTTTAAAGATTTGTTTTCCAATTTAATAATAATTTTATTTAGGATGTATAGATTTAATCATAATTTTATTTGATGTATAATATTAAAATATTTTTTATAGATTTTTTCTCAATCCATTATTATTTGTTAATTTTTTTTAAAATATTTATTTTCCAATTTATCAATTATTTTTTACGGAAAAATTCAATAATTTCTAAATTTGAGGCGGTTTCTGCTTTTATATATATATATATATATAAATGTGCCCGTTAAAAAAATAAAAATTAATTTTGTATATAATTTCTTAAATTGTATATAATTTTGTATTGAAAATTAATTCATTAAATTATTTTTATTAATACTACTGTAGATATCATACACAACACAAGTTATGAGAAACAAAGTTTTTTGGTCCCATAATTTATGAACTGTCCATTTTTCGTCCTAAAAATAATTAATGTCCAATTTTAGTCCCACAACTAAATTGATTGTCCAATTTTGGTCCCATTTTCACCGAAAAATTGAAAAAAAACATCGTTTTTGGTCTCATGCAAGTCACGTACCGGTAAAATTTAGTTGTTCTTACATTTACAGATTTTAAATTTTAGTTTTGATTAAATTTATTGGATTATTTACACATGTGTAGTTTAATTGATTGAAAACATATAAAAATAAAAAGAAATAAATAGTCAGCGTTCACGTAATTAAGGGTATAGAGAACCTCCAAATTATATGTTCACGTGACTTACTTGTCATCAAAACGGCGTTATTCACTATTTTTTGGCAAAAATGGGTCCAAAATTGGACAATCAATTTAGTTATGGGACCAAGATTGAACAGTTAAATTTTTTGGGACGAAAAATGGACAATAGATAAGTTACGGGAGAATTTTTTTTTCTCCACAAGTTGTTATTATAATAGTATATACTAGTAATTGAACCCGTGCGATGTACGGATATCAACACAATTAACTTGAAGGTCATAGTAATATAGATTTCGAAAAACTCTATAATGACAACAACTCAACATAAAGTATCAAAAGAAATGAATATCAGAGAAAATCGAGTTAATTGGTTCAAACTGTTATAGCACCATTACGTATGTCGTGAGGTTATGAGTTTGAGTCATCATTTGCCCGATAAAAAAAGAAAAAAATGGCAATGAAAAAATATTTAAAGTCTTTTTGGCTTAGCTTATAAGTTCCTAAAAAATTTGAGAGCTTTTACGCATTAATTTTTTAAATAAATATCAACGAATAATAATGAGAAAAGAGTTGGTATGTTGTGAAACTTGTTCACCGTGAAACTGATTCATTTTTACACTTCAATTATCACGACTACACCCTTTAGTATTATAAGTCACACTCTTCAATTATCACAGACTACACTCTCTGCTGTAATATAAGTCACACCCTTCATTTTTATGAAAAATATTATTTACAGTAAAAAGCCACACTCTTCAGTTATATAACTAATACCCTTTAGTAATCACACTCCTAAACCATTTTCACCGTGAAACTTGTTCACCCTAACTTTGTCATGAGGAGAGTAAAAAACTTTGATATAATTAGATTGATCATTATTTTTATGATTTATACCCAATATTAGATCTCTTTTAAATTGATTAATTTGTAAAAAAAATTATACAATAATATATATTTTCTAAAAAAATTATATAATAATATATATTTTCTCGCCTATTTGAAACTCTCTCTCTATATCTACTATATCTTTACTTCACAATTTGATTTCATATATATATCGCAATGATAAAAATTATTTAATATTATAATATATTTCAAATAACATTATAATCAGATCTATATATTCTAAATAAAATTATGATAAAATCTATTGATTTCTAAAAAAAAACTTGCATTAATTTTTTTCTGAATTTATTATATATATATACTTTCATTCTAACAAATACTCACACATATGTGTATATTTAAAAATAATAAAATAAATAATAAATCACATTGTGTTGTGTTTAAATTATACAGTAATTTTTTTATTATTTTGTTATTCTGTTTTATTATCAAGTTTAATGATAAATTGATATCAAAATACAACGTCCAAGAATTATTCCATTTTAGGCTAACACAAATTTCAGAGGACCAATGTAGGTATCCTCCATGGGCAACTGCGATCAAACTTGATTAATCTTAGTAAATTGATTCAATATATTAAGAAATCGATGTCACTCAAGTATCCAGGAATACTAAACTTAGTTACTTATTAGTGGAACTTATTCTTCCAAAAGAAAATTTTAGTCGTAAGGAGTAAACACCAACTTAGCCTGTCACTTTTTGGGTCCATATGTGTGTATATATATATATATATATATTACAAATCAATTTAAAAGAGATATATTATTTGAAAAAATCATATCCATTATTATTTTTTAATATTTTTTTCACATATTCTCAAAGATTTTTTTTAATCTATTATTATTTGTTAATATTTTTTTTAAAATATTCGTTTCCCAATTTAACAATTATTTTTTGCGGGAAAATCCAATAGTTTCTAAATTTCGGGTTGTTTCTCTGCTTTTATATATATATATATATATAGATTTCATTAAAAAAAAACTAAAATGACACTTATTATAAAACAAAGGGAGTAAAGAAATATTAATTTCATTAATTTTGAAAACATGTGCGGATTTGATTGTGATTTTGAGATGTATTGTATTATTATGATTTTGTTTGTGGCATCTAACCAGAAGATCTGATGCGGAGCTGAAAATACTTTACCTAATTAGTAATTAATAAAAGAGTTTCATTAAATTTGGAAATATTTAATGCAGATATTTTTCCTTTTTCTTTTAAGAATATTCATTGAAAATTAAAACATGATTTATATTATTAAATATTTATTAAATAAAGAATAAATATATGATCAAGTATTTGTGAATATTGAATCAAATGCAATAATGCTTGTAATTGATTTGGATAATTTTCGAATCAAAAGAAATATTATATTCATATTTGTATTTTATTATTTAATACGAGTATCAAAAAATCCGAATATGAATATCGAATCAAACTAAAAATATTTATTTTGTTTACAATCCTTCTGTTATGAACGGAGTTGTTAATGAATTTGATTTGAATTTGTTCATTTATAAATTGGGGTTTATACTTATTCTTATTACCTACGTGCTAAAGACAAAAATTCGTATGAGATCGTTTCACGCAATTCATATGATATGTGGGTTAATGGAACTCCAATCCAATAATATTTTACAGAACATGATTTGACTTTTATATGAGTTTATTTCACACAAATTTTTTTTATTTTAAATTGACAAACATTATAAGAAAATAAAGAATTGCCTACAAATTTTTTAAAATGGCTTCCTTAATTAGTGAGGATTTCCTATAACTTGCCTTTCAATTTTTAGAATTTTAGTAGACAAACAAATTACCTATGCACAAAGTGCTTACACATTTGTAATTTCCATAAGCAAACTTACCTACACAAATGATTTTTTAGGCAATTTGCATATAATACCTTATCTTTATATTTCCGTAGACAATTATATTTGTAGTTTAGAAATGACGTACATGATTAAAAAAATTTGTAGGCACGTCATAGGCAATCCGTACTATTTTTTTGTAGCGAAACTTTTATATTGAATATTTTATGGATTTAGGACCCGTGAAACATGACACGTACTATTTAGTCTTTAAATTTTGCTGATTTTAGTTTTGGTCTTTAAGTTCGGAGAAATCATCATAGTTTTATTGGTATGTTTTATCTCTTTCTCATAATTCTCTTCTCTGATTTTTGTAGAAAAAGTAAAAAGTAATTTATCATTAGTTTTATTTTTTCTATGTATATCTATATTACCTTATATACAATTTTAAATTTAAGTTTCAGAGCTTAATATGATTCTGGATGATTAGCAAAACTACATCGGGTAATGGGTACACGTCCATGACATTCATCTCATTTCTAGCCTTCTAGGTTTATTTAATTAGTAATACCTCCGTCCCGGAACACTTTGCACAGTAACTGTTCCGCTCGTGTTTTAGCGAGCGAATTTTTTATTACTATTTATTATTTTGTTACCGTAAACAATTTATTGAACCATTACTATTATTCACATTACATTATTAAATAATTTTTTTTTAAGTGAATCATTATCTCCTAATACATGAATTAAAATCGTATTCTCGACCTTTCATTATTTGTGTGCATTTTTATCTCTTCCATTATTTGGTAGCCATGCACCCATTAAAGGGGTAATTACTTAGAGCTACACAAAACCCACACCTACTTGCTATAAACTACAAAAACACTGTTGAATATAAATTTAACCCCATTATACCCCCAACATCAAATCACGCCATTAATTATCCCCACCACTCAATCACTTCTCACTCTCTCTCTATTTACTCTAAATAGCTGGCTCTCACCCCTCACTCCTCTCTACAATTTATTCTCTCTCCCAACTATCAGTACCGCCCCCACACACAACCCCCCCCCCCCTCACACCTCCTAAAAAAAAATTTACTTTGAATCCTCACACATATTTTTAAAATCGGAGGATGACGGAACTCGTAGTGGTGGAGCCCGAGTGTGGTTTTAACGACGGTGGATCCGTAAGAGGCGGTGGGGATGGCAGATCTAAAGGTTCTCGCAAAGTGGTCCAGCGGTGATGGCGGATGGTGTGACCAGCGGCGGATCTGTGGATCTTGCGCCATGAACTACACGGCGGCGAAGGTGGGGGGATTTGTGGATCCATGTTCTAAGATGAGGGATGGTGTGGGCGGCATGAAGTTTTTACGCCATAGACTCCCATTCTCCGACTTGAAGCTTAAATCCACACGTCACAATTGCCATGGACGCGATCTTAAGCGCCACAAATCCACATATCGTAGGGGTTCATGGGTATGACTCTCTCTCTCTATTTTTTGTGATTTTTAGGGATTTTAATTTTGCAATTGAGGTGTTTGAGAGAAAACATCTGAACTAATGAATTTAATCGATTTTAGTAAAGTTTTTGAAAGTACTGGTGGTGATGGTGCTAAAATGTGTGGATATGGGTGTTCCTTTCCTTAAAAAGGTTCCGCTAGACCCTAATCTCTATAAAGATGCTGAAGAAGGAAGGTCTTGCTTTGATGATATTAGATGCAGGTTGAGTGCCCCTGCGTGGACGGAGGCATCATTGCTTTGATGGTAGTTTTGATAAATTTTTTGGTGAACTAAGTTTTGATGATTTTTGGTTTGGTGATTATGCACAATATGGAGTCTTGGTGATTTTTGATAGTTTTTGTGATTTTGTTTTTGTGAAGAAAATACAAGAAGCAGATGCGGGGAACTGGTGGTTTCTGTAGTGGGAAGATGCAAATTGATTATGTGTATATGCAATGTTTTACGCGTGTATGCAATATTTTTAGTGTATACAATGTTTTTTAGTATATACAATGTATCTTTAATATATGCAATTTGTTTTATTGAACAATGCATTTTTTTATCGGTGTATGCATTTCTTATTTTGACATTATTAAAAAGAAGAAATAATTATATTTTTTAAAAAACTATAAAATATTTTTGCGCTAAAAAAAAACTATAAAATATTTTCAATATTTTTCTATTTTTCTTTACGAAAATGAAATTAAAAATGTATTTATTAATTAATAATTATTTAAACTAAAGAGAGAAATAAGATTTTTCTAATAATAATATGAATTTTACATATTATATAATTTTTTTTGTGGAATTTACATATAATAATAATAATAATAATAAGAATTGAAAATGAAAAAGGTAATATGATGGGACATGACACCTGACAAAAAAAGGCATAACCCATTTTCCAAGTGATTGGACCGATGGATAAAAATTTGCATTTTTTGAAAAATCAAGGGCAGTTTAGTTAAATTGCACACCTCAAATAGTAAAATTGTACCACATACCTATTTTCAATTTTCGATTGTAGTTAATAGTCATTGCCCCATTAAAAGGGGTAATTACTTAGAGCTACACAAAACCCACACCTACTTGCTATCAACTACAAAAACATTGTTGAATACAAATTTAACCCCATTATACCCCCAACATCAAATCACCCCATTAATTATCCCCACCACTCAATCACTTCTCACCCTCTCTCTATTTACTCTAAACAGCTGGCTCTCACCCCCCACTCCTCTCTACAATTTACTCCCTCTCCCAACTATCAGTACCGCCCCCACACACAACCCCATCCCCCCCCAAAAAAAAATTACTTTGAATCCTCACACATATTTTTGAAATCGGAGGACGACGGAACTCGTAGTGGTGGCGCCCGAGTGGGGTTTTAATGACGGTGGATCCGTAAGAGGTGGTGGCGCCCGAGTGGGGTTTTAACGACGGTGGATCCGTAAGAGGAGGTGGCGATGGCAGATCTAAAGGTTCTCGCAAAGTGGTCTGGCGGTGATGGCGGATGGTGTGACCAGCGGCGGATCTGTGGATCTTGCTCCATGAACTACGCGGCGGCGAAGGTGGGGGGGATCTGTGGATCAATGTTCTAGGATGAGGGATGGTGTGGGCGGCTGCGAGTTTTTACCGTAGACTCCCCGCCTCCGACTCGAGCTTCGTCACACGCGTCACGATTGCCATGGAAGCGATCTTAAGCGCCATAAATCCACATATCGTAGGGGTTCATGGGTATGACTCTCTCTCTCTCTTTTTTGTGATTTTTTAGGGATTTTAATTTTGCAATTGAGGTGTTTGAGAGAAAACATCTGAACTAATGAATTTAATCGATTTTAGTAAAGTTTTTGATAGTACTGGTGGTGATGGTGCTAAAATGTGTGGATATGGGTGTTCCTTTCCTTAAAAAGGTTCCGCTAGACCCTAATCTCTATAAAGATGCTGAAGAAGGAAGGTCTTGCTTTGATGATATTAGATGCAAAGTTTGAGTGCCCTCAAGTGATTCGGAGAGCATCATTGCTTTGATGGTAGTTTTGATAATTTTTTTGGTGAACTAAGTTTTGATGATTTTTGGTTTGGTGATTATGCACAATATGGAGTCTTGGTGATTTTTGATAGTTTTGGTGATTCTGTTTTTGCGAAGAAAATACAAGAAGCAGATGCGGGGAACTAGTGGTTTCTGCAGTGGGAAGATGCAAATTGATTATGTGTATATGCAATGTTTTACGCGTGTATGCAATATTTTTAGTGTATATAATATTTTTTAGTATATGCAATGTATCTTTAATATATGCAATTTGTTTTATTGAACAATGCATTTTTTTATAGGTATATGCATTTCTTATTTTGACATTATTAAAAAGAAGAAATAATTATATTTTTAAAAAACTATAAAATATTTTTGCGCTAAAAAAAAACTATAAAATATTTTCAATATTTTTCTACTTTTCTGTACAAAAATGAAATTAAAAAAGTATTTATTAATTAATAATTATTTAAACTAAAGGAAGAAATAAGATTTTTCTAATAATAATATGAATTTTACATATTATATAATTTTTTTTTGTGGAATTTACATATAATAATAATAATAATAATAAGAATTTAAAATGAAAAAGGTAATATGATGGGACATGACACCTGACAAAAAAATCCATCACCCATTTTCCAAGTGATTGGACCGATGGATAAAAATTTGCATTTTTTGAAAAATCAAGGGCAGTTTAGTTAAATTGCATACCTCAAATAGTAAAATTGTACCACATAGCTATTTTCAATTTTCGATTGTAGTTAATAGTCATTGCCCCATTAAAAGGGGTAATTACTTAGAGCTACACAAAACCCACACCTACTTGTTATCGACTACAAAAACATTGTTGAATATAATTTTTTTTTATCGGACAAAGTTAGTTTTTAATAGTTAGTACACCAAACACTCAAATACTCCACAAAAATCTCCTATCCACCTTATAACTCTCATAACTCCAATTCGTTCGCAGAGGGAATCGAACCTGGGTCTCCCACTCAAATGAGGAGCCCAGTGACCAGGTGGGCTAAGCCACCTGGTTTAACCCCATTATACCCCCAACGTCAAATCACCCATTAATTATCCCCACCACTCAAACACTTCTCACTCTCTCTCTCTATTTACTCTAAACAGTTGGCTCTCACCCCCCACTCCTCTCTATAATTTACTCTCTCTCCCAACTATCAAGATCACCCCCCTTTGCAACCCCCCCCCACCTCCCAAAAAAAAAATCTTTGAATCCTCACACATATTTTTGAAATCGGAGGACGACAGAACTCGTAGTGGTGGCGCTCGAGTGGGGTTTTAACGACGGTGGATCCGTAAGAGGCGGTGACGATGGCAGATCTAAAGGTTCTCGCAAAGTGGTTCGGCGGTGATGGCGGATGGTATGACCAGCGGCGGATCTTTGGATCTTGCGCCATGAACTACGCAGCGGCGAAGGTGGGGGGGGATCTGTGGATCCATGTTCTAGGATGAGGGATTGTGTGGGCGGCTGGGAGTTTCTGCCGTAGACTCCCCACCTCCGACTTGAGCTTCGTCACGCGTGTCACGATTTCCATGGATGCGATCTTAAGCGCCACAAATCCACATATCGTAGGGGTTCATGGGTATGACTCTCTATCTCTCTATTTTTTAGGGATTTTAATTTCGCAATTGAGGTGTTTGAGAGAAAATATCTGAACTAATGAATTTAATCGATTTTAGTAAAGTTTTTGATAGTACTGGTGGTGATGGTGCTAAAATGTGTGGATATGAGTGTTCCTTTCCTTAAAAAAGTTCCGCTAGACCCTAATCTCTATAAAGATGCTGAAGAAGGAAGGTCTTGCTTTGATGATTTTAGATGCAGGTTGAGTGCCCCTGCATGGACGGAGGCATCATTGCTTTGATGGTAGTTTTGATAATTTTTTTGGTGAACTAAGTTTTGATGATTTTTGGTTTGGTGATTATGCACAATATGGAGTCTTGGTGATTTTTGATAGTTTTGGTGATTCTGTTTTTGTGAAGAAAATACAAGAAGCAGATGCGAACTGGTGGTTTCTGCAGTGGGAAGATGCAAATTGATTATGTGTATATGCAATGTTTTACGCGTGTATGCAATATTTTTAGTGTATACAATGTTTTTTAGTATATGCAATGTATCTTTAATATATGCAATTTGTGTTATTGAACAATGCATTTTTTATAGGTATATGCATTTTTTATTTTGACATTATTAAAAAGAAGAAATAATTATATTTTTTAAAAAACTATAAAATATTTTTGCGTAAAAAAAAAATATAAAATATTTTCAATATTTTTCTATTTTTCTGTACGAAAATGAAATTAAAAAGTATTTATTAATTAATAATTATTTAAACTAAAGGAAGAAATAAGATTTTTTTTAATAATAATATGAATTTTACATATTATATAAAATTTTTTTGTGGAATTTACATATAATAATTATAATAAGAATTGAAAATGAAAAAGGTAATATGATGGGACATGACACCTGACAAAAAAAGTCATCACCCATTTTCCAAGTGATTGGACCGATGGATAAAAATTTGCATTTTTGAAAAATCAAGGGCAGTTTAGTTAAATTGCACACCTCAAATAGTAAAATTGTACCACATAACTATTTTCTATTTTCGATTGTAGTTAATAGTCATTACCCCATTAAAATCGTTCATTGCCAGTCTATTTTTTCTTGATACAAATGCATTCTAAATTTTAGTAACTCCTGGAACAGTATGTAAACACACACTACATAAAAAAAATTATGCAGAGAGGTTGTCTTGGAATGAATCTGATTTGATAATTAAATTATAGTAAAATAACATTGTAAAAAATCAGAGAATGTACACAATAGTTAATATGTAATACCAATAGTTTAAATACAAATAAAAGTTTTTATATGTTTATATCATGATAATGAAAGAATTCCCTGAGTTTACATAAAAAGTGGCTTAGAGTCAGTGTGGACATTGAAATGGGATTATATATTAATAATAAACTTATAAAAACTAGACAAAAACTATTATTTTAATTCTAAAGTTGAACAATTCTTACTTTAGTAAAATTCACAATCCGTGTATAAGAATAACAAGTTAATAATAATAATATTTAATATATTAATAAAACTCACACTCACTATACAAAATAACAATTTATTATACAATATTTAATACTCTCTCCATCGGAATGATATCATCTATTTCATATTTTATGTTCCACTATATATTTCATTATGCAGATGAATGATGTGTGGAATGTTTAAATAAATCAACGAACCACCATGATTCTAGGTCCATATGTTAAAGATGCAGAAGGTGAAATATAATTAGAACATGAAAAAGGGGCACAAAGGAATAGATCTGTCTTCCATCTCACTCTAAGGTTCCTTTTATTTTTAGCGCAAAGATTAATGAATATAATATTTATATGTGTAGTGGACGTAAGTGATGAAAAGAAATGCCCCTAACGTATGATGCTATGATGCACAGATTCTTCTAAAAAAACCACGGTGCAGTATCGGATATGTTAAATTAGTTAATCTGATACTGCACTGTTTCACGAACAAACAAAATATAAACGCACAAAAGAAACGAACCGAGTCAAGGGCGCACCCTTTTCCCCGCAAGACAAAATACGCCTTGGATAGTGCTCACAGGATTGTGCGTAATTGTCCCAAAAGGTAAAATGGTTCATAGTATTAAATAAGTAGCACCACTGAAATAATACTCTCGTCGAACGTATTCGGAGTATGAGCAGAAAGATGGAAGAAAGTATGTACGCAGAATTGTGGGAGTCGATTTTCGTAGGTTTGGAAAAGTTACTGAAAGAAATTCTGAGGGGTCACTATATATAGACGGAACCAACTCCGGGAGGTTGAGGAAAAAATGGGAAGCCCACGAACTTCGTGGTCAGTTATGACCCACGATTCTAGTGGGGCGGTTTTGACCGCATGAGATGTCCAGGTTCGACGAACCTCTAATTCGAATTCAAAATTCAAATCGTGGATAAGCTTGAATCCGCGCACGGATAAGTCTTGACTCCTGGGCCGACCCAATTCCGGATGGGTCACCCAATTCATTTAGTCCAACAAATAAATGGCCCAATTTAAGATTTTAGGTATCTAAAAAGATAGATGGGCCCCAAAGCCCAATTGCCAAGAACCCGGGCGCGGGTCTGGGCTCGGGCGGGGCGGGGCGCGCGCGCACACGTGTTTGGTTCATCGTTAGGGTCCCCATGCACCATTTTGGAGAACATGACTACAAGCTTGTATTTATACTAGGAAACTTTCCTTTAAGTTTCCAATGTGGGATGAGTGGGAAGACTACACATAGTCAACACTCACCCATTAATTATTCTCTCACTAGAGCATTAATGTCTCATCTTCTTTAATTAATTTCTCACTCACCGAAATTCGGTTTTGAGATATTAAATATACCACAATCATCTACTCCGCGAGTAGATCGATCTCGTCACGTTGAATTTACAAAAAACAACGTTTTAATTCCTCAATTAATTTGGTCAAACTTGAGTGCTAGAACACTTTCAAAACCAAATTTCTAAAAATCCCCCACATGAGTGAAAATTGCATCTATACGGATTTAGGAGCATCTTCCAACTCAATTGAGACTTTGTTGCTTCAGGAAAAGTAGTTTGTGGCTTTGAACTTTCCTTAGCCCAGCACTGTCGGGTATACTTTGGTTTAGTGGACATAATACCTTGAACTAATCCGCATTAGTGTATACCTTACTGACAGTGTAGACACAAGTCAGTCTCGACTCCGATTCGTTCTTATAGTTTTATCCGTTTTGGCCATGGACGCCCTTTTGTGCTTCATAAATGTTTAGTCGAAGCGGCCCTCACTTCTCATTTACATAGGTGATCTCCTCTCGAGTATCCCGTCATACTCAGTCCCATCTGGACCTTTAGGAATCATTAAAAGTCAAAGACTTAGTCTTTACCACATTTTACGGGTTCTCAACACTTGACTCAGTGTTGTCAGGAATGATCATGATTTTCAAGTGTTGTGCATCTCACATTCACAGCTTAGTTTTCCCTTTTGAACCAAGTTCTTGGGATCTCCAGTCATCATGGTTGAGTTTCCACTGTTTCAATTTGTGGATTTCAGACTCATTCCCTCTATCAGCTTATTCATTTGATCTCGGCATATGCTCTTGGTGAGCGGATCAACTATGTTATCCTTTGACCTTACATAGTCAATGGTTATAACCCCAGTTGAGATCAAATGTCGAACAGAGTTATGTCGACGACGGATATGTCTCGACTTTCCGTTATACATACTATTCGAAGCTCTACCTATAGTAGCTTGACAGTCACAATGTACTATTACCGACGGTACAGGTTTCTTCCAACAAGGAATATCTTCCAGAAAATTACGAAGCCATTCTGCTTCTTCACCAGCTTGATCTAAAGCGATGAATTCTGATTCCATTGTGGAACGGGCAATACACGTCTGTTTTGTGGATTTCCACGATACCGCAGCTCCTCCAATAGTGAATACATATCCACTGGTGGAAAACGAGTCTTTTATATCTGATATCCAATTAGCATCGTTGTACCCTTCAAGTACAGCTGGATACCTCGTGTAATGTAGCCCAAGGTCAAGGGTGTACTTTAATGTTCGTGACTTGGATTACTCGTGTACCTGCTCAGCTTGTTTACTGCACATGCAAGATCTGGTCGTGTGCAATTCGTAATATACATCACGCTCTCAATGATCCTTGCATACTCCAACTGAGCCACGGGTTCTCCTCTGTTCTTCTTCAGATGAACATTGTGTTCCAAAGGTGTTTTAGCAGGTGGATCATCAAATGCATTGAATTTCTTCAACACTCTCTCAACGTAATGAGATTGTGTTAGGGAGATTCCATTTGATGTCCTCTCAATTTTGATTCCTAGAATCACATCTGCTAATCCCTTGTCTTTCATGTCAAAGTTTCGATTTAACATGTTTTTCGTATTAACTATGGCATTTTGATTGTTATTCATGATTAACATGTCATCAACATATAAACATAATATAACAAAGCCATTTGGTGTTTCTTTCACATAAACACATTTATCACATTCGTTAATTTGAAACCCATTGGATAACATGATGTTATCGAACTTCAAGTGCCACTGCTTAGGAGCTTGTTTAAGTCCACACAGTGATCGAACAAGTTTACACACCTTTTTCTCATTTCCAGGTGTAATGTATCCCTCGGGTTGATCCATGTATATTTCAGCATCTATCTCTCCATTAAGAAACACAGTCTTTACATCCATCTGATGTATTTCGAGATTGTGCAAAACAACAATTGCAATAAGTACACGAATGGATGTAATCCTCGTAACAGGTGAATAGATGTCAAAGAAATCATACCCTTCCTTTTGTTTAAAACCCTTTGCAACCAAACGGGCTTTATACTTTTCAACTGATCCATCTGCTTTATATTTTCTTTTAAGGATCCACTTGCATCCTAAGGTCTTGCAACCTTTTGGGAGGTCAACCAACTCCCATGTGTGATTTTGCAGAATTGAATCATATTCGCTATTAATAGCTTCTTTCCAGAGTGGAGCATCAGGTCTGGACATAGCTTATTTGATAGACTGAGTTTCATCTTCCAACACGTAAGTGATGAAGTCTGGACCATAGGTCTTATCAATTCTAGCTCGTTTACTGCGTCTGGGTTCTTCACTCTCTAGAGTGGAAGGATCTGCAATGTCATCTGATTCTTCGTGTGTTCGTTTGTTTGAACCCACTTCTTCTTTATCCCTACAAGGGAAGACATTTTCAAAGAATATAGCATTCCTTGATTCTATTGTAGTGCCTACTGTCATATCGGGTATCTCTGATTTGTGAATCAAGAATCGATAAGCACTATTGTTGAAGGCGTATGCTATAAAGATGCAGTCGACCGTTTTAGGTCCGATTCTCACCTGTTTAGGAAATGGCACTTCAACTTTAGCCAAACACCCCCACACTTTGAGGTGTTTGTAAGATGGTTTGCGCTTTTTCCACATTTCAAAAGGAGTTTCATCCTTACATTTTAGTGGAATCTTATTTAAAATGTGGTTAGCTGACATAATAGCTTACTGTTGGGGAATTATTTGCACGGATCTATTCGGGATGAATATTTAAATACAAATTTAATTCTAACAATTATTACTAGCATGAATTAATCCTATATTAATTCAAATAATAATTCAACAACAAATCATGCATATAAACAGTTCACATAAATCCTACGCATGCGGAATTGCTACGGGTTTACGTGAACTAACCTCTTGGAGTGGCAATGGTCTCGTCGATAAAAACATACCAAAAAGCCTTCCCAAGTATTCCCTAGTCCTTGCTCGTCAATCCGGTGGAAGGAAACACGCGAACAATTAACAAAAGAAGGGAAAATAAAAAATTGTTGCACCACCTTTGTGGATTTACTAATTTTTCCAGCACATGGAATTGTCC
The DNA here is from genome assembly GCA_037126765.1 of Stenogyne calaminthoides. Taxonomy (NCBI): domain Eukaryota; kingdom Viridiplantae; phylum Streptophyta; class Magnoliopsida; order Lamiales; family Lamiaceae; genus Stenogyne; species Stenogyne calaminthoides. The sequence goes on along the minus strand of JBBCBC010000031.1, from coordinate 6,362,481 downwards.
TTGGGAATGAAAGAATCATCCCCTATTTATAGATGGGGTGGTGGTCGAAAATTTGGGGAAAAAACAATGTGGAAAAATCTTTTCTTGATCTCCAAGAAATCTTGAATATATCTCATATACTCTTTTCTCCATAATTAAAAAATTCCACAAAAAATCCCACTTCATCTTGTTATTGAATTTTCGAAAAAAATAAGGATCAAGATTCCAAGATTTGAATCTTCTTGAATTTATGAGATATACTTGTATTTCAAGAAATACATATCTTCCATAATATCTTTTCAAGAAAATCAAGAAAATCTTTCTTTCCCTTATTCTTTGAAAATTTCAAAAATCTCACCATAAATAACCAAGTGGGAGATTTCTTGAATTTAATGAGATAATCTTGTATTCCAAGAATACATATCTTCATTCCATAATAAAATTCAAAGAAAATCTTTCTCCCTCTTTTATTTATGATTTTCGAAAAATAGGAAAAATGAGCAACAAATATTTATTTTATTTTTAAACACCTTTTTCAGTTATTGGACTTTATGTTGGGCTACTTGAGGGGCCTTTAGGAGAATTAAGATTGGACCTTCCAATGGATCTTGAATTATCAATATTGAGCCACAATATTATTCAAGCCCATAAATATTAATTAATCCCACTACATAATTAATATTGCACTATCCATCTTAACCCATATTACAGTTAATATGACTCCCGGTTATTATTTCTCATGTTTAAGATTATCTAGCTCATTAATTAATTCAAGCCACTGAAATAGCTTTCCATTAATTAATAGCTTTTGTCCTTGGTTAACGAACGGTTCAACATTATTATCCATACCGGAAACTAGTTCCACTTGCAAGATTTGGTATGATAAAACTTATGAACCTCCCAAGGGGGCAAATCGAACAAGCGTACTTGCACACGATTCTCCGTATTAAATCTTAGCAATCGCATGTGACCAATAATATTGCCCAAGATATAAAGTATTGAATCTCGTTGATTCTCTACCCGTAATAAGTCAAAGCAATAATTACTAACTACACACGATCCTATTTAAGGAACGAAGATTAAGAAATAACGAACCACTGAGGTCTAATTCTTCCTTGTTCAGTTCTGAAGAATTTGTCCTTCTGTAGGTCCTCTTCAGTGCATCAGTCATGCACTAGTGTAATCTCTTGGTCAAGACAAACCAATCTGAGCCTTACACTTCAACCTTTCACGATGGATTGTTCATTTCCATATAGGTCATGAATGTTGTACTTTTAGTTACAAGGGACTGTTAATTTAATCTTCTGTGATCTGGTATCACTAAATTAAATACAATGTAACGCGTACTATTTATTGAACAGTTATGCAGTAAATATATGTAACATTCGATGATATTTAAAGCATCAGTGATAAACAATTTATTTCAGTAAATAAGTCCGAAATTCAGTTTTGATTATACAAAGTAAAAACATACTTTCCAGTATAATCCCAACACTTCCCCCCACAAGTTCTGAGGCAAACCCGAGTTGATTAACATAGCGTTCATCATCTTTTTAGTGTTCGGTTCTTTCTTTCCGCAACACCATTAGATTGAGGTGAGTAAGGGGCTGTCGTTTGATGTATGATGCCAGACTCAATACATTACTATTCAAACGGAGCCACATACTCTCCACCTCTATCACTACGAATTATTTTAATTCTAGTGTTCAATTGATTCTCTACTTCAGTTTTGTAACGTTTAAACTCTTCAATTGCTTCATCTTTACTTCGTAAAAGATAACGTAGCAGAATCTAGTGCAATCATCAATAAAAGTAATGAAGTACTTTTTTCCACCTCTAGTTCGCAAAATTTTTAAATCACATACATCCGTGTGAATTAATTCTAGAGGGGTTGTGTTCCTTTCAACAGATTTAAATGGTAACTTAGCCATTTTAGCTTCTATACATATCTCACATCTTTTGGATGTATCAACGTTTGCAATGTTAAGTAAATTCAAATTTACTAAACGCTTTATAGCTTTTAAATTAAAATGTCCTAATCTAAAATGCCATAAAGAGGAACACTCAACGATATAAACAGAAGTAGAAGCATTCTCATTAATAATAGTGTTTTTGCCTTTACAGCTTACAACCATGACTGACATTTTGAATAAACCATTCTCGAGATAACCTTTCCCGATAAAAGTATCAAACTTACTCAATACAACTTTGTCAGACTCAAACACTAACTTAAACTTGTGACTAACTAACAGCGAGCCAGAGATCAAGTTCTTTCGGATGTCTGGGACATGCAGCACATTATTTAGCTTCAGCTCCATCCCCGAGGTCAGCTTCAGCACAACTGTTCCAACACCGGCCGCTTCAGACGAGGCCTGATTGCCCATAAACAGCTTTCTCCCTTTAGCAGGAGAATAAGTGGAGAATGCAGACTTCTCCGAGCAAACATGGCAAGTGGCCCCAGTGCACAAACTATTCCTTCTTGTTGTCCACCATGTTGGCTTCAGTCACCACAGCAGATAAATCAGCATCTGTGAACTCCCGTTCAGCCACGTTCACAGAGTCATTCTTGGGCTTTTTGCAATCACTTGCCTGATGACCAGGCTTACCACAGTTGAGCAGCAGACTTCCCCTTGACTTCTTTCTCGTTGGGGCATTTCCTCTTCACTGATGGATCTTTTTTCTCCATCAGATTTGCTTTGGCCTCGATAGCAGAAGCCGAAACCTTCTTCTCTCTTTTGAGGCCATCTTCCTCAATTTGAAGCCGAACAATCAAGTCCTCCAAGGTAATCTCCTTTCGCTTGTGCTTGAGGTAAGATTTAAACTCCTTCCAGGATGAAGGCAGTTTTTCAATCACAGTTGCCACCAAAAACTGTTCTGGCAACTCCATTCCTTCTACAGTAATGTTATGAAAAATTAGCTGCAGTTTTTGAACCTGGTCGACAACAGGCTTGTTGTCTACCATCTTGAAGTCGTACAACGCAGCAACGACGAACTTCTTCGTTCCTGCATCTTCAGTCTTGTACTTCTTCTCCAAAGAAGCCCACATTTCTTTGGCAGTCTTGTGCTGAGCGTAGACGTTGTACAGAGCGTCACTCAGTCCACCCAGAATGTAATTCGGGCACAAGTAATCCCCACTGATCCAGATGTCATGGTTCATTCTCGTGATCTGATCAACATTGTCATCAGGGATTTTCGGACAGTCCTCCTTGAGGTACCTTACCACAGACAAGGTGGTCAGGTAGAACTCCATCTTGTTCTGCCACCTCTTAAAATCTGCTCCCGAGAACTTTTCGGGTTTTTCAGCCTACGTCAGCAAGGGTCTTATCATCCCAGGTTGAGAGGCCTGAATCATTGGACCCATGTATGGGTTACCACCAGTATTGCTCAAAAAATGGTTTCCTCCAATGAACGAATTTCCATCGGAGTTATCCACAAAAGGATTGTTCTGAGGTCCTTCCAGAAAAGGATTTCTTGGGTACATCAAAGCAAATGGACTAGCCGTATTTCCAACGTCTTCGCTCCCGAACCAACTTGGCGACATCCCAAAGATATCGGCTACCAATCGGAGGCATTCCGATTCCAGTGAAGACCTGGCTCCCAGAACCACTTGCTGACATTCCAGCAAGCTGGTTACTAGTCTGAGGCATTCTGAATCCAATGAAGGGAAATGGATCATCAGTTCTTTGAATATCAGATCGATACTGAGTGTTCGTGTTAACAGGAGTAGGCGCACCTAGTCCAGTAACTGGAGTAACAGGCGCACCAGAAACTATCGGGGTAGGAGTAGCCGCAGCTAAACCAGTGGTTGAGTTGTTAGCACCATCAATGACATCATCAATGACATCGGTGTTAAGCAACTCATTAACAATATCTTGTTGTTCGTTCGCCATTGCAGTAATTTGATTAAGGTATATTTTGTCTTGCGATTGTTAAATTAGTTAATCTGATATTGCACTGTTTCACGAAACAAACAAAATATAAATGCAGAAAAGAAACGAACCGAAAAAGGGCGCACCCACTTTTTTTCCCCATGAAGACAAAATCATACTGGATAGTGCTCACAGGATCATGCGTAATTGTCCCAAAAGGTAAAACGGTTCATAGTATTAAATCAGTAGCACCACTGAAACAATACTCTCGTCGAACGTATTCGGAGTATGAGCAGAAAGAGGGAAGAAAGTATGTACGCAGAATTGCGGGAGTAGATTTTCGTAGGTTTGGAAAAATTCTTGAAAAAAAAATTACGAGGGGTCACTATATATAGACGGAACCAACTCCGGGAGGTTGGGGAAAAAATGGGAAGCCCACAAACTTCGTGGTCAGTTATGACCCACGATTCTAGTGGGGCGGTTTTGACCGCATGAGACGTCCAGGTTCGACGAACCTCTAATTCGAATTCAAAATTCAAATCGTGGATAAGCTTGAATCACAAGACGGATAAAATCTTGACTCCTGGGCCGACCCAATTCCGGATGGGTCACCCAATTCATTTAGTCCAAAAAATAAATGGTCCAATTTAAGATTTTGGGTATCTAAAAAGATGGATGGGCCCCAAAGCCCAATTGCCAAGAAACAAGAACCCGGGCCCGGACTCGGGCGGGGCGGGGCGTTGTTCATGGTTAGGGTCCCCATGCACCATTTTGGAGAACATGACTACAAGCTTGTATTTATACTAGGAAACTTTCCTTTAAGTTTCCAATGTGGGATGAGTGGGAAGACTACACATAGTCAACAGTCACCCATTAATTACTGTCTCACTAGAGCATTAATGTCTCATCTTCTTTAATTAATTTCTCACTCACTGAAATTTGGTTTTGAGATATTAAATATACCACAATCATCTACTCCGCGAGTAGATCGATCTCGTCACATTGAATTTACAAAAAAACAATGTTTTAATTCCTCAATTAATCGCGTGGGATTCGCATCGGATTCTCCACATGGCGAATCCGTGAATAATTTTTTTAAAAAGAATTAGGATATGCGTATTCGATACGCTGGATACGCGTATTCGGTGCGTGAAGGGTGCGGGAGTGGTTATTTTTTTAGAAAAAATCATTTTTTTTTATTTATTTTTTTTTTTTTTTGCAATTTTTCAAGACTAAAATCTATATGGTCATGTTATTAAGTACTAAATTGTTATTTGAATTGAACATTATTATGTAATATAATATAAATTGAAAATATATCACTTTTTTTTATTGAATTCCTTAGTATAACTTATGTATTTAGCTGATGTTATTTGAATTAATGTTTGTTACTTAATTACATTAAATTATTAAAAATGCTTTAGTTTTATGTGAAATACATACATTTGATATATTAATTTTAAAATTTTCATATATTTTATAGGAGTTATATATAATAAAATATAAATAAACAGACGTATCATTGTCGTATCATACCCTAATTTTTTTGAAAATTTGACCCGTATCTTATCCCTCCCCCCTCCGTACCCGTATCTTATCGCCCCCACACATATGCAACATAGGTAGGGTGTGTTTTGATTAATTGAGAATTTAATTTTATGAATAATTGTTATAGCAACATAGGCAGGGTGTGTTTTGATTAATTGAGAAAATTTAATCTTATGAATAATTGTTATAGGGTGAGGAGAAAAAAACTCAACTAAAAAAATAAGAATTTTTTTCTTGGGATAATCAAAATAAAAAGAGTGATGTTTGTGTGCACCAATTACACAAGATGCAATTGGTGCAATTTGATTCAATTTTAATTTGAATGAACCATCTACACCCTTAACACTAAATCATGAACCCTAAATTATGATTTATTCGAGCAGGGTGAACCATGAACTACTTGGACCGAGCAAACTATGAACCACTCGAGCCGGATTTGGGTCCGACCCAATTAAAAAAAAAAACGAACTGGTAAAAAAATTATTAAAAAAAAAAATGAATTGAAATTCAATCTCACCAATTCAAAATTGGTGCAAATGATGCGGAGGAGAATTTGTCAAATAAACAATGAGAAACCTTAATAAGAAATTGAGGAGGTACATTAATAAAATTTACAATCAGACGGTGAAAGTGCTAGTATATAATAAATGTGCATATAAACAAAAATAGCAAAAATGCACTAATTATTGTTCCAGGAGATACGGCGCAGAAGGGATAGGAGCGGTCAGTATCAACTGACAAACAAAACCACTATTTTCATCTTCAGGCAACGGCGCCGCCGACGGCACCAGACGCGGCAGCGTCGGCGGCGGTGGAAGCCCCCCTAAGCTCGTACTCATCATCTCCTCATCGAATAAGTAGGACAAATATATAACACCCCGCGGCTTTCCCGATCGCGATAGCACCGGAAAGGCGACAAGCCTAGGGCGATTTCCCGGCGAATTCAACCGATAATCATCCAGTAACAATTTCACCGGAATACGAACTTTTCCGACGTCACTTTTCTTGAAGCAAAGTTTCGATTTACGACGCTTGATGCAAAGAAGAAGCTCCGTATCCATGTTTTGAAATTTTGATTTATCGATTTGAAAGTTCACCGGAAACCACCAAGACGGTTGTGCGTCGCCGTGCATGTCGACCGTTGTGGAGGAGGAAACGGTTTCGACGGCGGCGACAGCGTAGAGGCACATCTTGGAAAAGAAGGTGGGAGTTTTGAAAACTTGTGCGGAATTGATTACGATTTTTCAGATGTAACATGTTCATGGTTATGATTTTAATTGTGGGTCTGAGATAGATGGAATATTTAATATGGTTTTGGAAAATTATGAGAGATCTTTTATAATTCCATGCATATCTGCCTGGGAAATTTTGGAGATTTAAATCAAATCTTAAATCTTAAGATTTTCACTTAGATATTTAAATATCTATTTTTCAGTATCATTAGAAAAATTACAGGCCAAAACACATAGAAAAACGACTAATTTCACATTGTGTCAGTACACACACGTACCCCCACAAAATCCAATCCAATCAAATATGTATTATCACTATATCTATCTATTGTCAAATTGTTTGCCTCAAATAATTGTAGTCCATTATAAACTTAATTATATTGTACGATTATACATGTCTATTTCTTGTGTGTGTTTCTATGTATGTTCATATGCATAAGGTTCCATTGTTATTTAGAAGCCAATACAAGGAAAACTAGAAACGTGGTTATGAAACTTATGTGCAAACTAATATAATATGCCAGACTAATGACTTTTAAGAGCAAAAAAGTCTATTCAAATATCAAATAATCAATTCCTAATTTTCAAAATCCTAAAAAGACATAAACTAAATCACGAGCTCACTTCAAGATTAAAAAAAGGAGCCGGCTTGCGGGCAAGCCTGGTTGCCAAGCGGGTTAGCTCGTTTAGCACATAGGCAAAATGGTCTGGGCCAAAATGACATGGGGTTAAACGAGCCTCCAATTGTAAAGATGAAGCACAACATTTTGGTGGGTTAAATAGGCCGGCCGCAGTGGGCCCAAACCTGTTTAGCATCTATAGTTTTGATCCTCCTGAAATCTTCATCGTGCTCTAATATTCAATTAAGTTTATTTTGTGTTTAAAAACTCATGGAATGAGTGTTTCCAAAAAGATAACTTATCTTATAAGTTGTTTCCCTACTCAACTGATATTATACTTACCCAAGAAATGTTAAGAGATCTAGTATTTGTCAGTTGTTCTTAAATAACAACTTCCAAATACCCAAGATGATCTTTCTAGATCTTCAAGGTCTTTAGGCTCAATTAACTCTTATTCATCTCAATTTATCAATTGAGTTCCCCCTTTACTAAATATGTATAAAGATTAAATTGAAGATATTTTAATCCTTTCACACATCTCATCATTTTCTTTCTTATCTTGCCTTTTACCTTGCTCACCATCTTCATTTTCAACTTCACTTGTTTCATTCTCAACCACCTCAAGCTCCACTGTTCTCTCATCTTCAATTGGCATCTTGGGCCCCTCATAGCTAGTTCCACTTTGCACCTTTATAGCTTTGCATTGCTGCATATTCAATTTCATATTAGATCGGAACCGCCATGATTTATGTTGTCTTCCAATAGTGCTAGATATTTACCTTTCATTTAAGTTACTTTCACATTGTCCTTGATTCCTCGCACTTCTTGAGCCAATAGATCAATCTTCTCATCAACCCTTCCAATTTTTTTCTCTATTATAAAGTTCTTAGTCTCTCCCATTAAAGATGTGAACATCTCTTCCATGGTCAATTTTTGGGTGGGATCTTCAATAACTTTATGTTTCACACTATAATTGGTCGGCGATTGGATTACATTCATGAGTTTAACTTAAGAGAAGTTTTTGTGTTTCCTTAACCCGATATGGTAGTGATTACTATATTGAGGGTAGATGATTCCCTCTGAATAGTCTTTGTCCCTAATTATTCTCTCCATCTTCTTAATTTGGGAATAAATTCTAAATGGTTCCATAATTTTGTATTTTTTTATTTAATTTTATAATTCTTTTTTGACACCATTTAATCTCATAACTATTAAAATTGATTAATTGTTGTATCGTAACTATTTTTTGGAATAATTTAATCTCATAACTACTAAAATTACTCAATTTTCATCACATGCTGCCGAAAATCACCTAAAACGACGTCGCTGCACTAGCTTTCCGGCCTGCCACAATAAATTGGGAATTTCGACGAAGCTCGTGTTTTAGACATTGATTTGACACAATTTAAACACCTAATAAACTTTTTTGAGTTCTAGCGGATTTATGGTTGAACATTGGGAAAGTACCCAATTTCAAAAAATCAAGGGATCTAATCCAGTCGCCTTTTTTTATATTTGTTTCAGTAGTTTTTCTATTTGTATTAATTAATGATGTGTATTTCATCTTAATTTACATGTGCATTAAGTTGTGTGAAATTAGTAACAGTTGTGCACTAAAATATACGGATTAAGGTTTAATGATGTGGCTTGATGATTTTAGTTACACAAACAATAAATATGAAAAGTGGATAGCATTTATGTTATGAGATGGGTTGAGAGAATAAGTGCTTGAGTAATAAATTTGCAAGAGTTTTTGTGTGTTCTTGAATTCTCTAGTGTTCTTGGTCATAAATGACCCATATTTATAGGGTTTGGGAGAGTGGAGCTCACTCTCCCCGGTTACAAGTACAAGGAGCCGAAAGTGACTCTGCAAAATATTAAATGCTACAAGATTGATGTGACTCAGGTCGGAGGTTGCCTGAGAGGTCTCCCCGAAATATCGGGCCTTCAAAGCCACCTTCTTGTCCTTCACGACATTTGGACGCGTCCCAAGGTAATTCCGGATAATCAGAGATTTAACCGTTTAAGTACTCCTAGTCATTCATCATTACTGTCCTTCACTGACATTCTTATGATTAGGGCCATCCTTAGGTATGCTCCTCGGCACTACCCGTCTGACACTAGTCAAATCGTAGTTAATACTCCGTACTTTATGCCAGCCCGCGACTTGCGAAGTGCATCTTCCTTTCACATTCGTGCTCGATGGCCCGTTGTTCGGTCCTCATTAGCGAATTATAATATGTTATACTTTGTGTAGAACAAGCGATGAATTTGGCTCATAAGGAAACTCTTTCCATAGGTCGGGTCGAAGACTTCGAAAAGGAATCAAATCAAATCTGAGGCTCACAAAGAATCGATCCCTATCGGATATCTCGTTCGCCTATCGAACTTGATAAAGATCGGATGAGCTATTCTTCTCGGTCATTCAAAGCGCTGGTTGAAGCTAAGTCAACCGGCGCGAGAAGACTCTTCGAATATCGATTGAAATCAATGGTCGACTCACCGTGAAATCGATGTTTACGAATCATGTCGATGATCGAGAACAAGAAGAATGTCGAAGCTTGAGTTGGAAGAACAACACCCAAAAGTGGAGATCGCTATCAATAAGAACAAGACCGTATGATCGGAGACCCGACAATTGCGGGATTCGTATGCTCAATGATTCTTGACTACAAAGTACAAATTCACGCTTTTGGCCATGCCGTTCACGAAGCTCGTCACATCAAGCACAAGAAAAGAAAATTCGCGAAATTCAAATCTCCATAGATTTCAAGGTCTATATATATGGGATTACACTTTAGAGTGAAAAAAAAAAAACCTCTATAAATCAAAGACTCGGACTTAAACAAGAACATAAGAAGATTAATTTTTATTAAGTGTTCATCCCATAAAGTTCTTAGCATAGAAATCTTTTCATCTTATATTGAGTTCGCTATACACAAGAAAGATTTCATAGTTGGAACCAATACAATCCGACCCCCAGAATTTAAGTTGTTTATTCAAACTGGGTTTCTAGTTCTGATCTCTGGGATCGGTTGAGATCTAGTTGGTCTCTTTTGTGTTGGACTTACACATAAAACAAAGTCCAGGTTATTAAGGAAGCGCCTGGGAGTTAAGTTCCTTCGTTCATCATGTAATCCTCGATTTCTTCTTCTTTCTCTTATACCTCCATTCCGTCTTTAATGGCTTCTGGAGATCCCAGTCCATCGGGAAGTGTGGCGGGTAGTTCCGCCCCTTCAACCGAGAAAATCTGACGGACAAGAAGTTGCCGCCTCACTCGCCTCGAGGAGGGTCTCGAAGTTAATGTTTCTTATGAGGCGTTTAGTGCCCATGTGCATTCATGTAATCCTTTGAAGTTATGTCTAAATGCCAACGGATGCCATTTGCACCATCGTGTGGAAAACGTAGAGCCTCGGGTCTCGTTAGGTTAATTTTCTTCCGACCACGAACCTATCGAGCATGAGGTTCAAACTAAAAGAATGCCATTTGCAGAAAGAGGACCCTTGACAAAAAGATTTCATTGACCTTATACAGTTCGACTTTCTTTCGAACGAGGTAATTCCTAAGATTCCCAGTGATGATGACGAAGTCGATGAAGTTGACCGCCGATTGCGACTTAGGGAAAACTTGGTCGGGTCTCGCGACGTGGTACCTCGGCCGACTCGAGTTCGAAATTGAGACAACACATTTGACCGCCAAAAAGATGTGAACTAATCTTGTGGCGAAGGCGAACTATTAGTATGGCGGGATAGGTTTCAGGTCCCGAGCGATGTACATTTTTTAGTACCTCAATACGGAGTCGATTTTGCCGATCAGGTCCCTGACGGTTGTGTGGCGATCAACTACGATACGATGAAGGTGGGACTTCTTTTTCCGCTTCACCCCATCATTACTTCATTGCTGTGGTTTTGGGGCCTGGCTCCGACTCAGATCGCTCCAAATGGGTGGAGCACAATACTGGGACTCTTGTCGTTGTTTGGTGGAGTGTTAAGCCCGCGACATTTCCTTCCGTCGAGGAGATTAATTCTCTTATCTACATTTGGCGAAGTGGGGGAAAGGTCGGGGTTATTATTACGTGAAGGCTAGGTCTTTAATGGCGTATACGAAGTTGGTCGAGGATCTCCCGAACAAGATTCAAGACTGGAAGGAGAAGTGGTGGCTGGTAGGGGGAGCTTGGCAAAGCCATGTCTTTGCTCTCGGCGTGCTCGGATATCGCGAGATACCTCGCGATTACATGACCTTTAAACGTGAGTTTTTTGCATTTGCTTTCTCCTATTATACTAATTTAACTCTCTTTTCTTCATTGCAGCCCCCAAAAATTCCAAGACTTCTGAGCTCTCGCTTCCCTTCCTTGTTTGGCTGATCCAGGTGTGTCTGATCGATCCTGACGAGCGATCCTGTCCTTCCTTCAAAGGTTGAAGTGTTTGGAGTTCGCTGGATTGATTGTCCCTCCTCGCTCTTCGCTGGTCGGCAATATTCCTGGTAAGTAAACTAGATGTTTATTTGACTCGTCCTGATTATCTATTCTTCCTTTAATAGTCTGATTTCCCTTGTCTCCAGTTTCTTTCATAGAACCCATTCACTTAACTTCTGCCAAGGCTCTTGACGAGATGCAGAACTTAAACGCCGAGGATATGCGCGAGAAGGTTGCTTGGGCTCTGGCCTTGTCGAGGCAACAGTCTGAACAGAAAAAGAAAGCCGCTCAGAGTGGGGCCACTGAGACTCCGCCAGCGAAGATTAAGGCTGCTGCTCCAGGGCGAGGTCAGAAGAGATTGACCACCGAGGCGCGGGCATCTGGGGGCAGTTCTCCGAAATAGATCCGGGCATCTGTGGACATGGATGTTCTCTGGAATTCCTCGAGTGGGAAAGTGGTGGTGTCGGGCTCCGCAGGAAACCCGTATATGATTGTCGAGATCACCCAATGCCGGGATCGCGAAGCCGAGGATCGCACCTTCCTAGGCTGGAACCCAGACTTCCGCCGTCGATGAGTCTTTTCTTTGTTCTTTTATCGCTTTTTCTTTAATAAACCAAAAAAATGAGGGGTGTTTATTCATGGTTACTTCGTAGGTATAAGCTGGATGACGGGATCTTTCGGGGGGAGGCGACTCGCAATTTTCTGTGGTCGCGGAACCCCGCCACAAATGATGCTCAACCTTCCTATCTCCGTCAAATCGCTATCGACGCCCCGAAGTCCTGGACCTTGGACCTTCATGAAGAAGCCCATACCCAACACTTCTCCGAGAATTTGACCTCGAGGATCGCCCACATATGTCGCTCTTTGGCCTTTCTTGAGAGGAGCCAGGAGAAATATGGTCGGCCGAAAATTCAGGCACAGAAAGCCGAGGCTGCCTGTACGACGATGAGGGCGGATCTGTCGAGGTCGACGAAGGAGCGGGAGGCTGCCATTTCTGCTAAACTTGCGGCCGAGGAGAAATTGAAAGGGGTGGTCCAGGAGCGAGATGGCTTAGAGGGTAAGATCTCGCCGATGAAGAAAGATCTCGATCTCCGAGATGAGAAGATGAAGGGGTGTATGGACAAGATAACCGAGTTGGAAGCTGAGGTCCATGATCATCACGTCACTGTTAAACTGGAACGCCACCATGCCTTGAACATGGCGTATATTCATTCCTTTTCCAATGATGTTCGAGCCTGTCATCGAGCTGGCAACCTTGAGGGGGCCCGAGACGCCATGAAAGAGCTGCTCGTTGCTTATATGCGCAATAATCCAGTCGAGGAGAAAGAAGATCTTCCCATTAAGGACCTTGTTGCTTTCGGTGTCGACTTCAGTTTTCTCCCTCCCAATGCCAACCTTTATGATCCTGAGGAACTCCTTGGGTTGCTGAATGAAGAGGCTGGAGGAGAACAGGATGGGGGCCGTGGCGAGGCGGTTGAAGAGGTCGAGGACGCGGGAGGTCAGGCTGGCGTCGAGATTCTCGGGGTTGAACAAATTGCGTCGATCAACCCTACTGAGGGGACTCCGAATGCTCCGTCGAACTGATTCCCTAGATGATGTATTTTCTACGGCACTATGCCAAATGCCTTCGGGCACTCTGTGTAATCGTCCTTTGGGGTTTTCTATCAAGTTATTAGGTTGTCCTTGGGGCGTGTATTCGTTTTTGCTGCCTCCGGGCAATGTATCTAGTTGCCTTCGGGCGTTTGCTAATGAAATCTCTCTTTTTGTTTTCATGCCTTCTCTCTTAAACGTTTGTTTAATTCTTTGAACACTTTGAGGTAGGTGAATTTGCGTGTTCCGTCTACCCGAGAACCTTAGATAGGGTATGCGACCGAGGTCGACTTAGATGGGGTATGCGACTACCGAGGTTGACTTAGATGGGGTATGTGACATGCTTGCCTTTAAATATTCTTGGCTTTGTCGACTTAGATAGGGTATGCGACCGAGGTCGACTTAGATGGGGTATGCGACATGCTTGCCTTTAAACATTCTTGGCTTTGTCGACTTAGATAGGGTATGCGACATAATTGCCTTTAAATATTCTTGGCTTAGTCGACTTAGATTCTAACTTCCTTATTTTCATTTGCGAATCTTTTCTTTGATCGAGCTCACGGGAGGTCGGGGACCAGTCCCCCAAGTTCGTAAATGAGAAAGATTGAAAAAGGTTATGAAGAACTTGAGATGCTTTGTTTTTGGTTTGAAATTTGTTCCATGTGCTTTTTCATTTGCGAATCTATTTATGACCGAACTCGTGAGAGGTCGGGACCAGTCCCCCAAGTCCGGGAATGTAAAAAGGTTATGTAAAATAATGACGAATTTCCAAACTCAAAAGCTTAAATAAACATGGTTTTCATTTATGAAGAAGGTAAAATTTAATGAAACATGATGCACGAAAGTAGATGTTTACTGGTAGAACTTTTTCAAGTAGGTCGTGTTCCAAGGGTACATCGCGGGAGTACCATTCATATCCTCGAGCTGATAAGCCCCATTTGGTAGACATTTCGAGATTTTCATTGGTCCTTCCCAGGTCGAGCCAAATACTCCTTTTTGGACTCCAAGAATTCTTCTTAAGACGAGGTCGCCAACTCTAAACCTTCGGACCTTGGGTTTTGAGTTGTAGTATCTTTTAGATTTCAGTTTGTAACTTGCATTTTTCAAGTTAGCTTCTATTCTTCTTTCTTCGAGGAGGTCGAGGCTGAGAGATATGGCCTGATCATTGTCCTTCGTGATGGTTTGCGATGCCCGATGAATTTTGACGATGACCTCGGCTGGTATGACTGCTTCTGTCCCAAATGCCAAAGCAAAAGGCATTTCTCTTGTTGAGTTTCGAAACGTGGTTCTGTATGAGCATAAGATGCTTGGAAGTTTGAAAGCCCACAATTCCTTTGACTCGATGAGCTGAGTTTTCAGGGTATGTTTGATTATCTTTTTCATGGCTTCAACTTGTCCATTGAATTGAGAATGATAGGAGGTGGAGAACAATTTTGCAATCTTTCACTTTGTGAAGAAAGCGTCGATCTCAAACCCATCTAACTGCTTTCCGTTGTCCGTGACGATTGCTTGTGGGAGGCTGAAACGACAAATGATGTTTTTCCAGATGAATCAGATGATTTTCTCTTGAGTAATGGTCGCTAATGGTTTTGCTTCAGCCCATTTGGTGAAATAATCCACCGCAACTATGGCGAACTTCGAACTGCCTGGAGCCCTTGGGAAAGGAACGATCAAGTCGATTCCCCACTTCGCGAAGGGCCATGGGCTATAGATTGAGGTGATCTCTTCCGGAGCTCGCTTGATTGTCGGGGCGTAAAACTGACATTGTTAGCACCTGCGATCGCATCTTTCCTTAACGTCAACCAATAATAACCTTGCCTAACAGTTTTGTGGACGAGGGATTGGCCCGCTGTATGGTTCCCGCAATCCCCCTCGTGGATTTTCTTCAAAATTACTTGGTCTTCTTCTGGTGTGACACATTTCAATAGGGGTAATGAGAAGCTTCGTTTGTAGAGTTGTTCGTCGACTATGACGTATCTTGCTTCTCTTAGTTGTAAACGACGAGCTGCGACCTTATCTTCTGGCATTGTCCCTTTTTCGATGTAGTTTCTGATCTCGGTTATCCAATTTTCTTCTGGGTCTGCGATCTGAAAGACTTCCCTTCGGGAGTTTGATGGTCTTGCTTGGTTCATCCAAGTAATTTCCTTTATGTCGATGGTAACGCGTCCTGTGGAGGGAATGTTGAATCTTGTAACGACGATGTTGTCCATGTCGGCAGTGCCCTCCGAGGTAGCTAGGCACACCAAAGCGTCCGCCTACGAGTTGTCTGCTCGTGGTACGAGCTCTATCTGCACCTCCTCAAATTTTTCCACGAGCCTTCTTGCTATTTGTTGGTATTTCATCATCTATTCACCTCGCATTTCGTACTCTCCCGACATCTGGCAAACGAAACGAGTCATCAGAAACTTTAAGAATCCATGGCCATTTCAGCAAACTTCATATTTTTCGTTGTTGGTGGGCGAAAATCAAAACTTATAGCCGTCGTGAACGATTGTTGCTCGGGACTGATTAGGACTACTCCAGCCCCAGCTCGGGTGCTTGTCGAGGAACCGTCGACGTGTAAAGTCCAAGGTACATCGCCTACCTCTGAGATCTTCTCTGGGAACGTGAGCTCGGTGAGGAAATCGGCGAGGACCTGAGCTTTGATCGCAGTTCGAGGTGAGAAAGTGATTCCGAATTGTCTTAATTCTATGGACCATTTCAACAATCATCCGGCGGTGTCAGGTCGGTGTAGGACCTGTCTTAGTGGCATGGTGGTTAGGACCTCTATTTGGTGATCGAAAAAATATTGTCGCAGTTTTCGGACACTCATGATTAAGGCGTATGCGAGCTTCTCGAGGGGTGGGTACCTGAGCTCGGCATCATTTAGGGTCTGGCTGATGAAGTATATCGGTAGATGGTACTGGCCCTCTGCTCGGACTAGTACCGCGACTGAGAGCGGATTCCGATGCAGCTAGGTATAAGAAAAGCTTTTCGCCAGGGATGGGTTTCACGAAGATTTGAGGGTTGGAGAGGTGCACTTTGAGCTTCAAAAACGCGGCTTGGCATTGCGGGTTCCACAAGAACTTTCCATTCTTCATGGCTTCGAAAAAAGGTTTGCATTTGTCCCCCATTCTGGAAACGAATCTGTTGAGAGCTGCAAGACAGCAGGTTAGTCTTTGGACTTCCTTTACATTGCGAGGTGGTTTCATATCCATGATGGCTTTGATCTTCGTGGGGTTGGCTTCGATGCCTAGCTGACTGATGATATGACCTAGAAACTTCATCGAACCAACTCCGAAGCTGCATTTCTTGGGGTTTAGACGCATGTTGTACTTTCTTAAAATGTCGAAAGTCCGGGCGAGGTGGCCTAGATGATCTTCTTTCTTCTCACTTTTTACCACTATGTCGTCGATGTACACCTCCATGGTCTTTCCTATCTCATCTGCGAACATTCGATTCACCAAGCGTTGGTAAGTTGCCCCTGCATTCTTTAGTCCGAATGGCATCCTTCTCCAACAGTAAACGTTCTTCTCGGTTAGGAAAGATGTGTGTTGTCGGTCGTCTTTATCCATGGCGATTTGATGGTATCCGGCGAAGGCATCCATGAAGGTCATCATTTCATGTCTGGTGGTGTTGTCCACGAGATGATCGATGTGGGGCATAGGAAAGTAATCTTTTGGGCATGCTTCGTTAAGGTAGGTGAAATCGATGCAGAGCCTCCAAGAGTTGTTCGCCTTTTTACTAACACTGCGTTGGCCACCCACTGCGGCTGATCTGCTTGCTCGATTAACTTGTTATCCAATAACTTCTTTACTTCTTCAGCCAAGGCCACATACTTCTCCGGGCCGAACTTCCTTCGTTTCTGGGAGATCGGCTTTTTTGATGGGTCGATGTTTAACTTGTGGCTTACGACCTCAGGATCGATGCCGATCATATCTTCATGTGACCATGCGAACACATCTAAATTCTTCTTGAGGAATTCTATCAGTTGTTCTCGCAGATCGCTGGGTATTTAGGTTCCGATGGTTACACTTAAGTTCAGGTCGATTGATATCGACTGGAATTGTTTCAAGCTCTTCGACGGGGGTTGCTTGCTGATCATTCTTTTCCGTCCTTGGATCGAGGCTAGACTCTCGCTTTTCAATGTCGACCTCCATTGGTTCAAAACCGAGGCGAGGTTCTAGATCTGGTAATCATTGTCTTGAGTTTTCTTTGGTTGTGGTGTCGACTTCCATGGGCATGATGTCCATTTCTATTACATTGTCTATTTCCATTTCGTCAAATTTTCTTTCTGCCCGAGGTGGAGTTTGGCCCGTACAACTTTGGCCCACCTCAGGTTTCCTACCGTAGTAAAAAGCAGAATTTAAATTAACACAAGAGTAGGTCAAACACTTTCTTGCTGCGATCTGGTCACCCTTAATGGTGCCAATCTTCCCATCGGATCCGGGGAATTTGATACAATAGTAGTAAGATGAGGCGGCAGCCCCGAACTCATGTTCGAAAGGCCTGCCGAAGAAAGCATTGAAATTGGATGGAATGTCGATGATCACAAAATCCAGTTGTCTTGTTGCCTTGACCTCAGGATCCAGAGTTTAGGTGATCTCGACTGATAAGCGAATCATTCCATAGGCCTAGACGGGTTGACTTCCAAAACCTCGAATTTCGACCTCAAATGGCTCGATGTAGGAGTGGAAATTGTCGAGCTGATCCAGAGTCTTCTTGAAAAGGATGTTGCAGAATGCCCCGTTGTCGATCATGATGCGATGGACCAGAGCCCCCATTATTCGGGCTGAGATTACGAGTGGGTCCCAGTTTGGGAAAACCACTCCATCCTTATCTTCTTCAGTGAAGGTGATTTGTTTTTGGCTTGGGGCGATAGTATTAACCGGGAGGCAGCATAAGACGGCATTATCGAGGGCTTGCATTTCGGCATTCTGTCATCGGTTTGACAAGGAGGTCTCCGAGAGAAAATGTTGGGGAATTAATTGTCCGGATCTATTCGGGATGAATATTTAAATACAAATTTAATTCTAACAATTATTACTAGCATGAATTAATCCTATATTAATTCAAATAATAATTCAACAACAAATCATGCATATAAACAGTTCACATAAATCCTACGCATGCGGAATTGCTACGGGTTTACGTGAACTAACCTGTTTGGAATGGCAATAGACTTCGTTGGCACGAACACACCAAAAAGCCTTCCCAAGTATTTCCAAGTCCTTGCTCGTCAATCCGGTGGAAGGAAACTCGCGAACAATTAATAAAAAGAAAAATAAATTATTTGTTGCACCACCTTTGTGGATTTCTAATTTTTCCAACACATGGAATTGCGCTTGGGGATGAAGAAATCATCCCCTATTTATAGATGAGGTGGTGGCCGATTTTTCATCATGGAATAGGGAGGAATTTTTTTTTCTTGATCTCCAAGAAATCTTGAATATATCTCATATATTCTTTTCTCCATAATTAAAATATTTCATAAAAATCCCACCTCTTGTTACAGTTATTTTCGAAAAACAAGGATAAAGATTCCAAGATTTGGATCTTGTTGAATTTATGAGATATACTTGTATTGCAAGAATACATATCGTCCATAATATCTTTTCAAGAAAATCTTTCTTTCCCTTATTTCTTCAAAATTTTCGAAAATTTCAAAATAAATAACCAAATGGGAGATTTCTTGAATTTAATGAGATAATCTTGTATTCCAAGAATACTTATCTTCATTCCATAACAAAATTCAAAGAAAATCTTTCTCCCTCTATTATTTTTTTTTGAAATTAATAGGAAAAATTAGGCAACAAAATTTATTTTATTTTAAACACCTTTTTCAGTTATTGGACTTTATGTTTGGGCTACTTGAGGGACCTTTAGGAGAATTAAGATTGGACCTTTCAATGGATCTTGAATTATCAATATTGAGCCACAATATTATTCAAGCCCATAAATATTAATTAATCACACTACATAATTAATATTGCACTATCCATCTTAACCCATATTATTTAAGTAATATGGCTCCCGCTTATTATTTCCCGTGTTTAAGATTATCTAGCCCATTAATTAATTCAAGCCACTGAAATAACTTTCCATTAATTAATATCTTTTGTCCTTTGTCAAGGAACGGTTCAACATTATTATCCATACCGGAAACTAGTTCCACTTGCAAGATTTGGTATGATAAATCTTATGAACCTCCCAAGGGGGCAAATCTAACAAATGTTTTTGCACACGATTCTTCAGATTAAATCTTAGCAATCGCATGTGACCAATAATATTGCTCAAGATATAAAGTATTGAATCTCATTGATTCTCTACCCGTCATAAGTCAAAGCAATAATTACTAACCACACACGATCCTATTTAAGGGACGAAGATTAAGAAATAACGAACCACTGAGGTCTAATTCTTCCTAGTTCAATCTTTGAAGAATTTATCCTCCTCAGAGGTCCTATTCAAAGGCATCGGTCATGCACTAGTGTAATCTCTTGGTCAAGATAAGCCAATCTGAGCCTTACACTTCAACCTTTCACGATGGATTGTTCATTTCCATCTAGGTCGTGAATAGCGTATTTTTAGTTACAAGGGACTATTAATTTAATCTTCTGTGATCTGGTATCACTAAATTAACTACAATGTAACACGTACTATTTATTGAACAGTTATGCAGTAAATATATGTAACATTCAATGATATTTAAAGCATCAGTGATAAATAATTTATTTCAGTAAATAAGACAGAAATTCAGTTTGGTTATACAAAGTAAAAGCATATTTTCCAGTATAACTCCAACAGAAAACCCTCAAGGGTTCCCCCTATCGGGCAGATCATGTGGATTACTCTATTTCTCTCTCCTTCCGGGATCTGCGGATCTCGCCTTCCCTGGTCGGGTTCATTCCCAGGCGGAGGCACTCTTTGTTGATTTTGCTTCTGCCTTGGTTTGACGAATCTCTCTAGATTTCCCTCTTCGTATAGTTTCCAAAGTTCTCTCTGCAGATCGCGACAATGTTCGGTGGTGTGCCCGATGGAGTTATGGTAGTCGCAAAACTTCTTCGGATTGAGTTTGGACATGTCCTAGAGCATCTCCTGAGCTGGGGGGATTTGTTTCCTACCTCTGATGACCTGAAAAACTTGAGTTGCATTCATGGTCAGTTTCTCGAGTAGCTTGACTTCCAGGGTGTTATCGATGGGTTTGAATGTTCCGGGAGCTCGGAAATTCGCGGGTTCAGGCCTTTGGAAAGGCCTCTCGGGTTTTGGCTCTGGTTTCTTGACTTCGGTCTTGGTTTCTCCCAGTCTCTGTTCGCCTAGTCTGGAAGCCAGTATCTCTGCATTGGTGATCATAATTCCTGCTCGGTATCGGAAATTGGCGTAACTTGATGGGTAGTCTTTGTTCATCATCTTCCAAAGTTTGGTTCCTTTCTTCAACCCGTGCACTACCCCCAAGACCTTGGCTTCGTCTCCAAGAGGTTCGCCCTCCATGATTAGTTGGTCGATGCGATCGATATATGCCCGATCTGACTCCTCCTCGAACTGGTGGATGTTCGCAAGGCGTTGCTTGGTTCCCTTGTGCGGGGTCAGAGATGCGAAGTGAGTGAGGGATAGTTGAGCCATCTGATGGAAAGATTCTATGGACGTCGGTGGCAGGGTGTTGAACCAACGGTAGGCCTGGTCGGCTAGGGTGAGTGGGAAGAGTCGGCATTGTGTGGCATCGGTCGCCCCCATCGAGTTCA
Source organism: Stenogyne calaminthoides (assembly GCA_037126765.1). Taxonomy (NCBI): domain Eukaryota; kingdom Viridiplantae; phylum Streptophyta; class Magnoliopsida; order Lamiales; family Lamiaceae; genus Stenogyne; species Stenogyne calaminthoides. The sequence goes on along the minus strand of JBBCBC010000031.1, from coordinate 6,341,508 downwards.
TATAGGAAATGTACTTGCTCAAATGATTTATCGGGTCGGTATTGCCGTTGTATTGTGTAACGGAGCTCGCGTTGATCTTGATTTGCACAAGGGCAAGCATGACTGTGGGCGATAGCGGTGAGACGAGAATTTTGGTGGTGAGGGGCACTCCCCCTTTGTTCGCTAACTGTTCCTGGAGATCCTTGATATTTTGGAGGATAGCGACCATCTGTGGTGAATTGTATTGCCCTGCGGCCTCGTCGCGACGTGGGCGAGGTGGGGAAACCCCTTGTCGTCTGTGAGGTGATGGAGTTCTTTGGTGTCTGTAAGGTGATGGGGTTCTTTCTGTTCTGCGAGGTGAGAGACTTCGCTCAAGCCGATCTTTCACTGATACCCGTTGCCTGGGTCCGCTTTGGGCCACTGACCCCGCATAAGATCCTTTGGGTTCAGCCTGGTCGCGTCGGTTCTGTCTGGGTTGATCTCGACGGGGTTCGCGAGGTGGATGTTGGCCGCAACTGAAAATTTCTGAGAACAGACTCCTGTGGATGGGATTTGGCCCTTCATTCGGGTTACGTTGGTAGGCGGGGTGTATCGATGCCCGTGAGAGTTGGCTTCCTGACTCCACTCGCGGTGAGGCCCCTCATAGCGAGGTCCCTCGTAATGGTGTTCCTGGCAGCAGGATTTCTCTCGGCGAGGTCCCTCGGGGTGAGGTTCCTCGTGTATCTGGCCTTTTCCCTTGCTCTGAGCCTTCTGATTCAGGTTATGTTTTAAGTTGCCGTCTGGTATCCTCATTTCGGCTTGCTTTCTGCGCAGCTCAGCAATGGCTTCATCGATGTCCTTTGGGGTGCGGATTTGCTCGAGTTTTTTGAGCAACTCCGATAGTGGGTCCTCCGACGTTACGGTTGCCAACGGTCGGGCAGCTAGCCCCCGCTCCGCCGGAGCGACATGAGATCGAGGCAGCTTTCCGTTTAGAGACGAAATATGCTTGAGACATGGTAGAGTGATTTCTTAATGTTTTGGGTATGTGATATGAATTTATGTCGAAGATTCGTGAGGAATACTCCAATGAGAAAATGCTAAGAACTTAGCTTGATTTTTCTTAAAGAGTACCCTTCTTCTAGCGCCAATTGTTGTGCACTAAAATATACGGATTAAGGTGGCTTGATGATTTTAGTTACACAAACAATAAATATGAAAAGTGGATAGCATTTATGTTATGAGATGGGTTGAGAGAATAATTGCTTGAGTAATAAATTTGCAAGAGTTTTGGTGTGTTCTTGAATTCTCTAGTGTTCTTGGTCATAAATGACCCATATTTATAATGTTTGGGAGAGTGGAGCTCACTCTCCCCGGTTACAAGTACAAGGAGTCGAAAGTGACTCTGCAAAACATTAAATGCTACAAGATTGATGTGACTCAAGTCGGAGGTCGCCTGAGAGGTCACCCGGAATATCGGGCCTTTCGGCACCTCGCTGGGACGTCGCCCAAGGTAATTCCGGATAATCAGGGATTTAGCCGTTTAAGTACTCCTAGTCATTCATCTTTACTGTCCTTCACTGACATTCTTCTGATTAGGGCCATCCTTAGGTATGCTCCTCGGCATTGCCCGTCTGACACTAGTCAAATCGTAGTTAATGCTCTGTACTTTATGCTAGCCCGCGACCTGCGATGTGCATCTTCCTTTCACATTCGTGCTCGATGGCCCGCTGTTCGGTCCTCATTAGCGAGGTGTTATACTTGTGTAGAATTCGGTTTGGCTCCCTGGTTTCTTTCCAGGTCGGGTCCGACCTAGCGCTCTAGGCTCACAATAGTAACTAAAATACGAAAATATAGTTATAGGACTAAATAGTTTCAAAATTGAGTGTTCTAGTAGTTATGGGACTAAATAATTCCAAAATATAGTCGCGAGACGAAATTGAGCATTCTAATAGTTATGAGACTAAATCTTTCCAAAAATAATTATGGGATAAAAATTGAGCAATTTTAATAGTTATGTAATTTAATCCTTTCCAAATAATAGTTGTGAGAAAAGTTATGGAAGTCATTTAAAATTTAATCCCCTTAAATTTAGAGTAGATATATATATGAAAGTGGAATGATATTATTTTGATTTGTCATACAATATGCCTTATGCATAATATGAAGAAGCACACTTGCTTGATACAGTTTCACGGTGAGACGGAGTGTAATTTGAGAGTTTGCGCTTTAATACTTTAGGAGAGATGGGTGTTGATTGTGTCAAATTTTACCCCGTTTCATGCATGAGACTATCTCATACGAGTTTTTATTTAATATGAAATATGAAAATAAATAAGATTATATTTTAGCGTAGTTTCCACGCCCAAATAAGCAGGATCAGCATTTTGCACCCTATGAGAGAATCTGGCCTGGAAAGACTTCATTCTAGCTTAGGTTGTAGGATATACATAGTAAACTAATGTATTTTGATAATCTAAACACACACCAAAATCCTATAAACACACCCCATAATTTTTTAGGCAAAAATAGACATATATAGAATGATTAAGTTACCCTATATAAATATGGGTATTATTTATTTTTTAAATTTTATTTACTTTAATTTTAGTCCTCTAAGTTTTTGTCACTTTGATTGGTCCTTTATTTTTTGTCCATCTAATTTTTTAAATTTTATACATAAAAAAATAATTAAATTTTCGAAAAAATAAAATTAAAATAAAAATAATCAAATAATCAAATAAGCAAAAATCGAAAAAAAAATCTGAAAAAATTTAAATTTAAATTTAAAAATATTATAAAAATCAATGAAATCTTAGAAAATAAGTAAGTTAAGAAAAATTAAAAAAAATTAAAACTAAATAAAATAAATCTCCAAAATTAATTTAATTAAAAAAATTCAAATTTTATTTAGGTTTACTGATTTTTCTAATTTAATTATTTTTTAGATATAAATGTTTTTTAAAAAAATATTTCAGATTTTATTTATTTTTTTCAGTTTTTTAAATTTATTTCTTTTAAATTTAGTTGATTTTTTTAATATTTTTATTTTGTATTTAGCCTTTTTTATGATTTTGGAATTTTTTTAAATTAGTTTTTTGAATTTATTTATGTTTGAAAAAAATTAGTTGATTTTTTTATAATATATTTCTGAATTTATATAAAATTCTAAGAATTTTTTTATAAAAAATTAATAATTACGAAAGAATCAAATAATTTTTTTAGAAGAAATATTCATGAGAAAATGAAAGGTAGAAAAATGTTATTTTTCAATTTTGATAGATAAATGATATAATAGGAAAGAAATGGTGTGTGTTTAGTAATACAATTTAATTTTTAAATTTTATTGGGGTGCGCTTAATAAATGAGGTGTGTTTAGAGGATTTTGGGGTGTGTTTAGTGAGCACTCTAAATTATTTTTATACTATTAATTCCAAGATTAATATTTATTTTGGATCGAATTGTATGGGTTCGATTCACCCGATCTAAATCAGGTTTCTGTTTTGAATTTTAAAATTAGGTATTCAAAATCCAATAATTTGTGCTTTAAGAAAAATTCCAATATAATTCACACTAAAAGACATATATAGCCTTATTATCAATTTTCTAATATAACAGTTACACTATAATAGTAAGAACATCAACTGTCATTATACATTAATTTGACATAAATTAAAATTCCAATTTATTAAATTTTCAAAACAAACGCATATATTAATATTTACAAGAATTTTCTAAACTAAAATTTTCAACTTCCAAAATATATTTGCATATACAGCCAAGGAAAGATGAGTAAGAGCGAAGACTAATTTGTAATAGAATGTAGGTCTGTCTATTATAGTGTTTTATTTTTTTTGTAAACTCAACTGTTCATTTATTAATTAAGAGCGATCATACAGAAAGGAAAGCTATATTCCACCCAAACTTGGGCTATTAATTAAGAGCAAGCGATGGCAGACAAAGAAAAAGATGGGCTGAGCTGGTCATACTATTTGATCTTTTCAAAATTAATAATTACATAATGCAAGTGATCAGATTGGATGTTAATCAGTTACATCTTACTCCTATAAAATTTGAGAATCATAAAAAGATGTAAAATTATCCCTAGTTAACATTACAATCCTTCTTAAATTATCTCATATTTCTTTTCTTCGTGAATTATTGTTTTCGTTGTAAATTATCCTTCTAAAAACAAAATAAACCAATTCAAAGGAACGTATTCATATATACACAAACCCCAAAATAAAACAAAGAATATACCAAGTGTGGATGTATACCGGGGAAAAAATTACAGTGATGATGAAAATGATGAAAAATTAAAAATCAAAGCCACCCATATCTCCCATATCACCCATGGCATCACCATACCCATCAGCATATGCCCCCATCTCACCAATATCCGACGCCATTTCTCCCACAAGCAATCCTCCCAACAATCCCGCCCCCAATCCCAACCCTAATCCCCCTCCCATCCCCATTTTGTTCTTATTCTTCTTCGGCTTCTGTGCCGTCTGAGCATACTGCGGCGGGTACCCCGCCGGAGGATACCCATACGCCGCCGGAGGCGGCGCCTGATACCCATACCCACCACCTGCTGGCGGATACGCCCCGTACCCATACCCCGCCGCCGCTGGCGGCGGTCCAGCCGGCGGATATCCCATCCCCGGATGCCCGCCGTAGCCCGATCCGGAAGCGTACGGAGCAGGAGCCGGCGCCGCGTATGGCGGCGCAGGGTAGGCCACCGGTGGTTCATCGACGTGGCGTTTAACGTCGTTGGAGAATTTTTCCCCAAATCGGAAGGAGAATTTAAGCGTACCTTTAGGTTTTCCGTTGGCGGTGATGACCTTGTAATCGACGATTCGTTCTTCGGCGAACGAATCGGGCTTGAAGAGCTCGTCGATTGGGACGGTGACGGTTCCGATCTCCTTATCGGTGGAGAAGGTGGATTCGGTTTTGATCTGGAAGAAGAGAGAGAGGCCGGGCTTGGTGAGGTAGGGCTCGTCGACGACGAAATCGAGGCGGTGGTTCCATTTGGGATCGGTGCCGCAGTTTTTGTGGACGAAGGTGCGTTGCTTGGATTGGGGGAATCCGGCGAGGGAGATCTCGGCGTAGACGTCCATTTTGGAGAAGCGCTTGACGTCCTTTAACCCTTCCGCCGATATAACGTTGATGTTCAACGACCGGTACTCCATTTTCTTAGATCTGGATATTTCTTTGAAAGAGAAAATGGGGTTTGAAGAGATTGAAAAATTGTTGAGTGATTGATTGGAATAGAGTGATTATAATGAGTGGAATTGGGGGTAGGGCGTATATATAGGGTTGGGGAATGGAAAAGGGGGAGAATGTTCCATAAACCGACTCTCTGTTTCTCTGTTTCTTCTGTATAGAGATATCCGGCCACGCGAAGCAGCGTTTTTTGCGTGTGGAATGATGACGTCACGCCGCGCACTATGGACGGACGGATGGATAGGGTTTAGAGTATCTCCGCGTTCTAGATTTCAGTAAAGACCGTTTTTGTAATTAGGCCCAAATTCAATGGGAAATCTTAATTACTCTATTAAATTTGAGTATATATGAATTATATTATTGGTTTTACAATTCGAACTCACGACATAGATAGTAGTGCTCTAACCATTTAGATCCCGTTTGAGTTCATAACAAAAGCAAAAGTGTTTCTTTTAAAAAAAAATACTTAAAACATGTTTGTAACTACTATTTTAAGTGCTTATTAACTCTTTTGGCCAAACAATAATTTATAGTTTTTAACTTTTCTTCTTAAGCACTTCTATACATCTCCCAAAAATATAATACTTCAATACCCTTATTAAAAACACTTCTTTTACAAATACATTTCTCTTTAACCACTTCTTAAAATCACCTTATTTTAAAACACTTCTTATTTTTCATTTTGCTGCAAAAATCACTTAATATCATTTTCTTTTAGAAATACTAGTGCTTCTTAAAATCACCTTATTTTAAACACTTCTTATTTTTCATTTTGCTGCAAAAATCACTTAATATCACTTTCTTTTAGAAATACTAGTGCTTGCAAAAACACACTTAAACTATTTTACTTCGTTTGAATTATATTATTGTTAGGTATAAAAAATATTGAACAGCGATAATTTGTGTGTAATGTATTAAAATAACACCGTTTACTGCAAATTTGGGTCCACTCAAATTGTTGTCATTAAAACTTGAATAGATTACGTAAAATCGTATCGTTATTTCACAATATGATGGAGCTTAAATTAGAAAATAACCTTTTAATATTTTGAAAGAAATAAATATTAATTTGTGATCGTTAAATAAGTATGTCTTAAATTTTTAATTAGTTTGAGTTTTGACAAAACATTTTATGTTATATATGAGGGGTGTTCTTGAGAAATTATAAGAAGTTATGACCATTTAAAATTGCATTAGAAGAGATTTTGAGTGTTTTTAAATTTTTAATAATTCTATTTAAATTATCATCTAAAATCTAGAAGTTGTATAGGAAATATTTCTAGATGATTATTATATTATATTTGTTTCTGAAAAAAAAACATGATAATTATTATATTCAAATATTTTATCAAACACTTAGGGTGCGTTTGTTTTGAGATTTAAGTGTGCGGAGCAAGTCAAGGTTTTAAAATTCAAAGATTTAGAATTCTTGATGAATAGTAAATGTATGTGTTTGTTTAGGAATTTGAGTAAGGTGATATTTAGGAATTTGAGCACATCAATGACCGGGCGCTCGCCCTGAGTGGAGACCTGTTAGAAGAAAGAAGGACGGAGGCTGATTTCAAGAACTCCATGTACAAAAAGAGATCAGAAAAGTTCTTTAACTCCAAAGTCCGAACACGCAGATTCAATGTGGGCGAGCTGGTTTTAAGACGAGCAACGGGGGTGCCAACTGGTGTGTTCGGTCGAGCCTGGGAAGGTCCATTCAGAGTTACAGAACGTTTGTTAAACGGGGCTTATGATTTGGAAGACCTGAATGGAGTCCCATTGTTCTACTCGTGGAATGCGTCAAATCTGAAAAAATATTATCAGTAATGACGAGCATAACTGGCCGAGCACACTCAGCCACTCAGGATAAACGAGCATAATTGGCCTAGCACACTCAGCCACTCAGGCTAAACGAGCATAACTGGCCGAACATAATCACCATTCAAATTTAAGACGAAAGGGAGACAATCATGAAGGAAGAACACACCGTGTTCGACACAAATCTTCTAGAAGAAATTCTGGCCAGCACTATTAAAAGATAGAAGATACGTGTCAAAACAAGTTGAGAAGTGGTGGCAACAAAAAAAAGGGACGTGTCAATCCTTGAATAAAAACTGGCAAAAAACTGAACAGATGTCAAAAGGATGATTCAAAGCGGACAAATGTCAAAAGGAGGAGTTAAAGCAAGAAGACCAACACCAACTAGTTATGCCAGCACCTGTTTGGGATAGTACTATAAATAGGCATATTGATAGCTGAAGAAAGTGGAAAAACACAGATAAAAGGAAAAAATACTGCAGTTATCGGAAGAAAGTTTGTTCAGTATGCCTCCAGACGAAGAATCTAGCACTCGATTCGGCTATCATTATGCTGAATCGAGCATCCGTCCCCAAAGACTTGTCCTAGTCGAAGCTTTATCCCCATGAGACACCCGTCGAGGAGCTCGTTTCTGGACTCAAGATGCTCGGCAGAGTCGTGGTTGCCACTCCACGTTACTCACTACTTATGCAGTAGTAAATCACTAGTCCCCTACGCATCCCCAAAATCTCCTCCGAAGGGGAGGGATGTCATAGTATCCGCTTGAACCAACATGCGGATGCTGATGCTCAGGCATCTACTGAAGGGGACAAAATGGTGCGAGCATAGGATTTTGCTCGCGCCTGATATAGGCGAGCAGAAGTGCTCGCCACATGCTCATGTCCGCAACTGCCCGCATAATAACAACTTGTCCAGGAGGGACAAACGCTTATGTTGCTGCTGCTTGAGCATGTTATTTAAAGAAGGGTAGACAGGCTGATGTGCCTCGTGCTTGTCAACATCAATTCCGCGAACGAGATGAGGCCATCTCATGTCTATTCAAGACAAGGTTTAAATTCAAAACCATAGTCTGATGTCTATAGTTGTGTAATAGACAGTCTTCTTCAAATGTAAAGGTTGTAATATAATACAACGTGTTGCAAATACATTTTTGTTTGTTAAGATTTTCTAGTTGAAGTTTCATCGAGGGTCGCACCTAAAGTCGGACGAATCGAACAAAGACGAATGAGCCAAGTTTATATTTCACCGACGAACCGGTTAACAGACTGATACCCACAAAAAAAGCGAGTAATGGGTCCGCAATGTAAAAGACGACTCAGATTTACAGATAATTCAGTGATCAAAAGCGAGTGATGAGTACGGGGTCGCACCTAAATAAGACGGCCCGAGTACGAAGTGATCGCGCCTAAATAAGACGATCGTGAACCAAGAAAGGGGGGGTTGCATATAAGTTAACCCATCTGGTCACAGCTAAATAAGACGATCAACCGATTGCACCTCAATAAGACAATCAAAAACGAAAGAAGTCGGGAGGGAACATAGACAAAAACAATGTTCGAATTCATTCAGAAGAAAAGAGACATAAACTAGAAAGCAAGGCAAACATCGAGCAACACAAGCATCAATCATTCATCAGCAACAACATTCATCCTCAACGATCAGGTTAGAGGAAATTGTTCAATAAGCAAATTCAATCATTCAAATTCGAAATTGTTCGAACAAGAGAGAAGAAGGCAAAAAAATTATACAAGTTCAAAAGAAATTGTTCGAGCAAGAAAGAAGAAGACAAAAATTACACAACAGTTGTTCAGCAAATAAAAAATTACACTAAGGAACAAATTCGTTGTTGGGGGTGGGCGGAAGCGAAGTATCGAACAAATCCTGCCTCATTTGCTCGGCCCCTTCAGAACAAATCCTCCAAAGATCGCCGAGCCTAGTCCGCTTGGTCAGCAAAGACACTTTGCTCGATTTCAGGAGGCCCCCTTTGTTCGTTCTGCACCTGATCAAACCCGTGCTCGGCTCGGAGAGTTTGGTCGACAATATCAACAATGTCCACATCCGAGCCATCTTCCTCATCCAGAATATGATCATCAATCTCGATCCCTTCAGGAAGATTGGAGAAATCACACAGATCGCTCAAATCAGATATCGGAAGGTTGCGATCTGGGGGGTTGTCGATCAGGTACTTCTGAAAATGGGATATAAGCGGGGCAATTTGTTCGGCAGTGAGCGTGTGTCGAGCAGAACGGATGGCATCGGCAAAAGCACATATGTAAGAGAAGTTCGACATGGAATCAACATACTCCTCACTGTGCAACCTTGAATTTTCGAGACCCAAACGAGTGTTGGTCTCTTCAAAGAATGATGAGTTGTTGGGTCGAGAGCAAATTCTTCTCACATTCCATGACCTCGATGTCGGGCTGAGTTTACGGCTCGACAATCATTTCATTCTCGAACTCTCCTTATGCCGACCACCTCCTCCCCGAAAGCAAGGCCTAGCTCCTCCCTGGGCGAAAGCATCTTCCCGAGCTTGGCGAGCATCCTCTTGAGCCTTAGCAGCCTCGCTTGAGCCAAGATACATGTCCCTGAGCCAACCTCGCTTCATCCTGAGTTTTGCTCAACTCGTTCACCTTCTCTTCAAAACTTCTGATGAGAGCCAAGTAGTTGGCATGAAGATTGGCGACTCAGCATAGGCTTTCTCAAGGAGAACCAAAGATTGGCCCTGATGCACTAGGCCAAGTCGCATAGTTTCCAAAGGTGTTGGACCTTTGGTGGCCTCTTCAAGCTCAGTAGTCCATGCTCGTATAGGGGTCTAGCACGACTTTTGAACATGCTCGGGAATGCCAGGAACTTTGAGAACACTTGGTGAGCAGTAGTAATTTTTCAATTCTGGCATCAAAGGCGCCAATCTGCTCAACCTGCATGTACACCCGAGCAAACAAACATGACAAAGTGACCAAAATCAATGAAAAAAAAATACTCCAATAAAGCGAACAAACGTACCTATTCGCCCGAGCCGGGTCCCATCCCAAAAATGATTTATCCTCGGGGACCGGAGCTGAGGGATCAAAGGGTCCAAGTTCGGGTCCAAAGAGGAGGTGGAGAAGATGTACCGACCTCCATTTCGACTATTTGAACGACCGGACCGACCACGGAGGCGGCCATTCTGATCGCTTTGGCAGTGGGGTCTCCCCAATGGCATCGATGCTCGTCTGGCGAGCCGAGTCGGCTTTCTTCATCGTAAGTTTCCCTCCTTGGTCTTTTTTGGCGACGGAACTGTTATTTCGCCCGCTTTTCGGCGAACGAGTTGTCCTCTTTGGTTGGTCGACTCCCCGTGTCCGTCTGGTGCTCGGCTCGCCTTTCTCCCTGCTTTCGCCTCCCCTCGATTTGCTTTTTGAGCATCCCGCTCGGCAATTGAAAGCAAGCTCTTGAGGTCTTTTTGTTCGAGCCATTTCAAGATGCTTTCGGTACTCACCAAGAATAAAGGATGATGGCGAGGAAAGCTATAGACAAAATAGTTCATTATGAAAGAAAGAGAAGTTGCGAACAAAGAGTACAACACATATGCAAATGCAAAAACAATCCTTACCAAATGGATTAATAAAGAATAAGATGGTGAGGGGGGCACGACAAGCCTCCTTTCTTCCTTTGATCGGCCATTCAAAGTCTTCACAGATCGCTCGAAACGAGGCTCGAGATCGATTTGCGATGTCAAATGGAGAATAAGTTAAAATCGGTTCAAGTTGAAGAGCAAAAGACACAAAAAATACTTACTTCGTAAACCCCAAAATCGTAGGGATATCTAAGCGAGCATCCGTTCGCTTCGTTTCGGGCTCTTCCAATCGCCCCCAACGAACCAAAATTTTTCCTTCCAATCACTAATTTTGTTCGGCACATCCTCAATGATCTTGCACTTAGCATTTGCCTGCATGAACAACCATCCATGTTCGCCCTTAGGACGGGTCAAATGCACTAGGCGTGAGAGTTCAGCTGCTGTGGGATAATATATGGGCTTCGTTTTGCCGAACAAAGTTAAGAAGCTCATAATCATGTGCCACTTATTCGGCTTTAGCTGCGTAATGGTAATGTTCCATTCTACGAGCAAACGAGTGATAGCCGGATGGAGTGGGAATCGAAGACCCGCTTCCATTGTGTCCAAATTCACAGCAACACAACCCTCAGGGGGCTGGTATGCTCGCTCATCGGGACTAGGTGCCCAGAAAAAGACTTCTTTTGGGGTTTCATAATTCCTATACAGCTGAGCGAGCATATCAACATCAATTACGCTCGCAATTTTGCTCGTCGGGTACTCATTCTCAACCCTAGTCCTATGAGGTTGTTCGGGTCAATCAAAATTATAACGGGCATTATACTCGCTATATGTTGGGCTATGAGGAAGACCAACAGGGATATCGAGCTCTGTGTTCTGCTCGCCGTCGAACCCTCTGTTCGACTCATCGACATTCTCAGCCATCAGGAATTCCTCCCTCACATTATCATCATCCCTATTTACATCAAGACTATTTACAACCCTAGACCTAATTTGGGATTGGGGCAAAGAATCCTCTCTCGAATCATCCAAAAAATTGGTACGGGTTAAATCTCTATCTAATTCATTTAGGGCATCATCAGAATCGGAGGAAAGAACGGCAAACGACTGCCAAACTTGCCAAAGAGACCTTGATCCCGAGGTATTTATCTCCGACGCATTAGCGTCGCTACGGGGGATTGTACAGAAAGAGGGGGAGGAGAAACTATGGTGGTCCGATTCTATTGAAGCCGAAGAATTTGAACGAGAAGTCATAATCGGAATTAAAGAGAGTATGCAATAGTTACCTGAATAAAATCCCTTGCAGAATTGATAATGCCATTGCCGGGAGTTTCAGACGAAAAAGAGTATGAAGACAAAGACAAGAAGATGAAAAGAAGGAAATGAGATTGAGGCGGTAAAATAAGGTATTTATAGATACCGGGTTTAATTTTAAAAATCCGGCACAGAATACGAAACGACACTGAGGGCCCAATCAAATTATCCAACAGTCGGGCCCCCATGGTGAATACAAAGCGGCCCGACTGGGGGGTATTGCTGTGTTCGATATAATTACTCAGTATTAATCGAGCACGTCAGAGGGACACGTGTAATATTCAACTATTAAAATAATCATGCTCGATGGACAATTGTGCTCGCTGGTTGCCGACCAGACATATTTGCTCGCCAGCTAGCCACTCGCTGATTAAGCAAGTTTTGCTCGCTACCTGCTCGCCGGTTCGCCACTCGCCGAACAAACATCATTTGTTCGGCGGCTCGCCGCTTGCCGAGCGAGCAAGTTTGCTCATCGGCTCACCGCTCGCCGAACGAGCACGTTTGTTCGCTAGCCCACCGCTCGCCAAACGAACAAATACGCTAGCAGCTCGCCAAACCTGGCATAATGACCTGATACTATTTTGAGATGATCCTGAAGATATGATGAGCTGATCGAGCAAAGAAGAAAATCAGATAGCCTGAATTGAATAACCTGAGGGTCAGGATATCTGAACTCAGAAGAACTGAACTCAGTGAGCCTGAGTAACTAAAGGGCTCAAATATACTCGATGAGGACACTTTTCCTGTATAAAATTGATATGTCCGAAGGGGCGAACAAGGAATCAATCGAGCAAAAGATGATTTGGACGATCAAAAGAGTGCCTTATGAACAAGCAAATGTAAAGGCCAACCAGGAAGACAAAATTGGAAACGTGGCAACATTACATGAGTTCTTACAAGACATGAAGTCTCCAGCTCATGCTTGTCAAACCAGCTCATGCTTGTCAAAGTGCTATAAATAGAAGAAAAAAGAGCAAGAAACAGGTTCACAAAAATTTCCCAGAGGGGTGAGATTCAGAAAAACTCCAGAATTCACACACTTACTCTCCAAATCATCTTCTCTCATAGAAGTTCATCTCATGAAAAGTATGTTGTACTATGCATGTAAATCTCGCAATACAATATCCCTGGCTTGGCATGCCCCCAGAGTAGTCATTCACTGACGAACTGGGTCAACAATTTCTTGTTATTTACCATATTTAGTACAAGTACTTATTTTGTTTGTGAGTTGTCATCAAATTAGCCATATAATATTCTCCATAAAAAACGACTCGCAACATAGGTGTGGATTGAATGTGAGATTTAAAAACTAGATTCTAAATCTCAAACTCGTATGAGACGGGGAGCGCAAAGTCCTAAGTCCATCAGTGTGAGCCCCAAAACAAACACACCCTTAACGTTAGTCCATACAAATTCTGCCTGCACTTATCACTCCCCTTATTAAGCATTTTTTTTCTAATAATCAATCACTCAATTAAACCAGTTATTCATAACATAATTTTTCCCAACATCCCTATAGCTGATTGGTGAGTTCAATGTTTTCAAAACCGGGTTGAACCGGGAACCGGCCGGTAACCCGGTTAAAAAACACATATATAACCGGATTTCAGGTTGAACCGGGTTGAACCAGTCAAAACCCGGTTCAACCGGAAAAAATCGGTTTTTTTCTTCTTTTTTTTTAATTAAATTATTAATTTATATTAAATATTTAAAATTTTAAATCTATATTCCTCTCACATTTTTCTCCAACACTTTCGATGTGGGATAAATGTATGAGGTGGGACAAAATTTATAAAATATGATATGAAAAGTTATAAAATATATATTTAAATTTTTATAGGTGTATATTTATTTTGTTTTTTTAACTAAACATAGAAAACAGTTGAACCGTCGGTTGAACCGGTCCGACCGGTTGAACCACTGACCGGTGGTCTGTTCGGTTCGATCACCGATTCGATTATGAAAACATTGGGTGAGTTCGTTATAATTAATTAATGAATAAATAAAAACTTTGTGGTGGATATGATAAAAGGTTTGTATTGTCTAGAACGAGTGTACCAGCGGTCAAGAAACGATGACAAAGACAGGTGGCGCTTTCATGTTGAAGCTGTAGTTCAACGCACGAACGCATATTTTTGGTCCGTTAAAAATGATTCTCAATCTAGCTTTTCTAAAAAAAATATTCTCAGAATTGGTACATTCGGGTGCGGATTCGTTTCTTTCCACAATTGGAAAAGGACAAAAGTTTGTATTTCAATGATTTATATATAGACGAATTTCATTTCATTAACTATATTACCACATGAAACATAAATTCATGAGACTACCCAAGTACCCAATCCAAATATATTTATCACTCAGTTCAAATATTAAGGTATTAAGGAGTGGATCTCTAGCACATCTGATGCATATCAAATTTTACCATTATTAAATGGAAATTCATTTCATGTATAAGATTGTTTCGCGCATTACTCCTTCTTGAAAATATAGTTCAATGAATATGAAATATATTATTTGATAAATGCTCGTATAACATGAATTAATATCAAATTAATTGTGAAAGGAGGATTAGTGATGAGATATTTTGATTCTTTTAATAAGGCACTAGTTGAAAAATGGCTGTGATGGTTCCTCTCGGACCAAAACATCCTTTGGACAAGGGTTATCAATTCTCTACATGGGGTTGAAATTGGGGGATGGGGGTATTAGTTTGGCGGCTAGGACTGGTGCTGGTTCGGGGTGGTGGCGTGATGTGGTGGCAGACGGGGTGGGAGGTGGCAAAATGATCGGACTGGGCCGGCAACTGCGAGTTTCGGGTCGGGCCGGGCCCGATCATTTGCGGGCCTCCATTTTCGAAGCCCGTCCCAGCTCTAGGCAGGCCACCGGGCCAAAATAGCCTATTTTTTAATAATATTTTTAAATATTAATTATATAATTTTATAAAATTATAGTTCTCTTTTTATTTTTTTATATTTCCAAAACACCTCAAAGTGTATCAAATAATTTAATGGATTTTTTAAAGTATTGTTTGGTTCATCCACTGTGGTTCATGTTCAAGTTTTCCTCACTGGGGTGTGCTTCCAAATGTCAAAGGGCTTCTCAACTACTATTCAAGACTCACTTGAGGATATTCTTAATAACTGGTAGGTGACCAATATTTGCTATCAGAGAGATAGTGGTTTGGTCAACGGAATTACACAGTGAAGGACAAGTTTGATAAATTGTGCAAATTGTTTGGTTAAAAGTGTTTTATATCTTTATATTCCACATCGGTTTTGCGTTAAAAGATTATTGTAGTGAGGTATTATAAAATGGGTATTGCAGTGAGGTATTATAAAATGGGCCTACATACTTTTATATTCAATTATGGGCCAATTAAAAAAAATTAAAAATTATCAGGCCAGCCTGAAGCCTGGGGGCCAAATCGGCCCAAGCTTGGTTGGCCCGTCAGGGCTTGGCGGGCCGGGCCAAATTGTCCCATTTCCTCTTGGGCGGCCATAAATGAAGCCCAACCCAGCCCTTTTTCGGGCTACATGGGTCGGGCCCATTTTGCCATCTACAAGAAGCGTCCGTGGATGGTTTTGGGGGGACCAGAAAAAGTGGTGGGGGATGGAAGTGTTAACAAAATTTTAGGAAGAGTTATGGGTGGGGGTGAAATCTTTAAAATCTCTTTATTCGAGGCTTTATCATCTGAGGGTGGAGTTTTGAGGTGGAATCGACGATGGTGGAGGAGCCTATTTGAACGCGAAATTGAACTTTTTAATTAGTTTCTTTGTATCCACAAAAAGAGCAGAAAGGGGATAGGTGGAAGTGGAAAACCTCTCCTAATGAAACTTACAAGACCAAGATAGCTTATGATAGGATACATTTAAAAGTTGTTTCTAACTCAACGGAACCAGAGGCGAAAAAAGAATTGTGAGGGCATGGAACAAACTTGTGCCTACAAAAGCATCAACAATGAGACGAAGAAGGGTAAATTGACTACTAAGCTGTAATTGTAAATTTTGAGTTGGGTATATTTTGTACCTAATTCTATTGAATAATAAAATTCTTTTTCCAATGAAAAAAAAAATTGGTTGCGAAATGTATTCAATTAAATTTTTTTGCTCACCATTACAAGAATATTTGGATTAATGTAATAAATAATTGTTGATTACACACACTTATTATTTTGGTTACGTGTACAATTAAGCGTGCAGTTAGGAACAATGAAACAACGACAAGGATTGCACAATGATCTGGACTTTTAGTGTATCTTGTAGGTATTGGGATCATTCATTTTTTCCGATGCCCCTTGGTTCCATATTATATTATACAGCTAAATATAATCATTATAAGTATCGTAGTTTCATGTAATTTGTCTCGAATGTGTTGGGTGAGCATAGGCTAGCTATCACTGAGCCATAATGCGTTGCGCTTTTATTATATATTCCCATAAATATTCCCCCGAAAATTAGGGGATTCATGTGGCGTCTCATGCATGACTTGTTGCCAACAGAGGCCGCCTTACACAGACGCCATATCTCGTTGCCACCCTCTTATGCCATATATGGCTTCTGGTCAGCGGATACTGCACATGCCTTCTGGTCAAATTTGCGACCTCTCCCACTGCTCACGATTAGACTGGTGTAGAGATCCCATCCTGGGCTAGATGATCAATTGTGTTTTCACTTGTATACTGCAGTAGCCGAGGATATTGTTTGTGGTATTGTGTAAAAAAAATAATGAGGAGGTTTTGACTTTCAATTCTTTTGCAAATTAGATAATTTTATGCACTTTTCAATTTTTGGGAGGAACTTTTAATATGAAGTAAGAACCATTCAAAAATATTAACGGTTTAGATTATGTTTTGTTAAAAAAAAAAAAACATGAGAACAAAAATCTCCTTGGTGAGATCATATAAACAAACGAAGGTAAGCATGTTCTATAAAGTTCAAATACAAAGCAATAACTCCAAAATCGGCAAAAGGTTACTAATTGAAGTTCAAAACAAGCTGAGGTCCAAACTCATTTTACATCATTAATCTAGTAGAACTAATAAATGAGAGAGAGATAGAGACAGTGTCACTTTTGATTTCCCACATCACAACGCATCCAACTCCATTCTTTTAGTCCATTATGTGTTGCCATAATTTTGTTGTTCCCATTTCTTAAAGGGGGTGGTAAGGCATATACCCCCAAGTGGCTCTCAAATTGTTTACCACTTCATTGCATCTCGTTAGCAGATTAAGCATCTGTTTTGAGATATCATTGTTGATGTTGTTCATAGGTGGTGGTGCACCCCTCATTAACGTTCTTAATCCTTCCTCAGAATTACCAAACTTTTGCAACGAACTAGTACACTCGGGATTAATTATGTTAGGCAACATCTTACTAGTTAAATCCAAATCCAAATCCACTAAATGTATATTAGCAACGTTGTTTTTCTTATTCCTCTCTTTCAATACCTCATCCTTACTGCTTTCATTTTCCTCCCCTCCCAATACGAACTTAACTCGGGGGGATGCTCTCCCCCCACCATTCCCCCCTTCGTCTCCCGCTTGCTTCTTTAGGATCGACTTTAGCTGCCCAGTCGAGGATTTCTGATGCTGAGGAGCAATTTTCATAGGCATCTTTGGTTCTGTTCCAACCGATACGTCTTCCTTCTGAAGCTTAACTGGCTCGGATTCCGCTGCTGAATCAACTTCCATATCCCTGAGGAAACATTTGACATTTGTGTTTCCAAACACGGTGTTACTCTCGACAGCACCCAAAGCAGATTGAGCATCGATCTTGTGTAAGTACACCAAGCGACAAGTGTATGTTTTCCAGAAGATTCTTGTGCCCGTTTGATCAATAGGTCCAAAACGAGCGAATTTAGCCTTCAGCTCATAGCCAGAAGGAAGTGCTGCACCAGCTGGAAATTTCATGATAAGCATTGTCGGTTTTGCCCTTCTTGCCATAGACTCCCCCCTCTTGCTCCCCTCCAGTTTCACTGCTTTGGGTTGTGGTGGTTCACTGGGCCTCTGGATTATCTTTCTTTCTACTGTAGTTAATTTGGTGGTATCTATCTTCTTCTTCTTGGTGTCAAAAGACTCATCTACCCTCTTTCTCTTAACTCCTTCCAACACACCAACCTTCTTTTTCTTCACTTCTTCTGGACGGTCTCGTTTCTTTCCACCTTTGGTTGGATCATCGGGCCTGAGCGAAGGCGCCCTCGCAATCTTGTTACTCGTTTTCTCAGCGGTGGGTCCCGGTAATCTACTCGAGGTACATTCAATTGTCTCGATCTCAGGTGGTACCAGCACCAAACTCTTCTGATACACAAGGGAACGGAATTTTAAGAAAATCTGTTTGATGAAAGCAGGGCAACTCCTCTGGTCTCCATGAAAGGGATTGAGAGAAAGAGAACAGAGGTCTCTTGCCAACATTTGAAGCTCTACTTTCTCAAAGTCAACCTCTTGCTGTGATTGAGATGATAATAAGTCTTTCTTCTGATTGCCCAACCTGTTATCATCAATAAGTTCAACTTGGGGGGGCTTTCTTGGAACATTCTCCACAGCTACTGTACTGTTACTAACTGGAGATAAGTCTCTAGGTTTTGCACCAATTTCGGTGGTTATTATATTCTTCTTCTTTTTCTTCACACTGGTTGGATTCTCAGTGTTGAATTCCCCAGCAGGACGCTTTGGTGGCTTAAGTTTTTTGGGCCCAGCTTCAATATGTTTCCTTGAAGCTTCAGATGGTCTGACAGTGTCACCGGATAGAGGTTGATGCTGACTTATGCCAGAAACCGGGGTGGGGGCTGAATTTGCTTTCTTGCTCTTCACTTGAATAGATTCTTCTCGCTGTTTGAGTAAATACTTGTCCTTCTCCACTGAATGTTTTGTTTTTGCGGGTTTTACAGGGACTTTCCTTTTACCATGAGTTTCAGCAACCCTCAGTTGGCCACTTAAAGGCGCTGCAATTTTGCATAAACCAATGAGAACAATGAGCTAGAGACCACGAAAAGGAGGAAAAGAAATTGCTTGGTGTATCAAGCATAAATAATGGTACAGTTCGTGTGATAAGAAACTACATTCAAATATGAAAGAGGTACACAGATTAAAGATGTAAAAAAGTTTGAATCCGAATTCATGTACACCTAACACGAAAAATCAACAAAATTGTAAGTAAATGATCTGAACAAATTCTGAATACGAAAAACAGAGGAGCAAAAGTTGCAGAGAATAATAACCCAAGAGCAGATTGTAATAGGGAAAGAAACTAAACAGGAAGAATATGTAAATCTTGCAATCTGGAGACAATTAGTCAAATTGCCCATAAAGGAAGATTACCCTTAATGTTACATAAGTTAACTAAAGGACAACGCTAACATTCCTATATATTCGCACTTGTTCCACATTCCTATTCCACATTCCTATGTATTCACACTTGTTCCATTTCTTCTGCAATATATATGAGAACTGATTGGTGACAGGAAAATAGAACAGTTAAAAGAAGTAGCTTTGACTAAAATTGAATTTCGGATGCTGAATTGGTTATTTGACCCACAAACCTTGACAAAATTTATCATGAGTATAGTATATCAAATGCACAAATTTTTTTAAGGAATATTTTAAGATAGCATGATTCAAAATGATAAATCACCGGAGAGCATCAAAAATCGTGGGAGCAACCTAAACACGTGAATCTCGGAGCCAAACATTTGTTTCCTAAAGCAAAAACTTGAAAGCGATATACTATGAATAGAGCCAGTTGATTTCTGAAGCAACAATAGTTATCCTCAAATGTCTATTGGAAAATAAAGTTAGGCTGAAAATGACGGGAAAATAACAACTCGTAATAGGGAAGACAAAAAAAGTGCATGTAACTAGTTCAGATTATGTCAGAAATCCAACAAATAAGCATTCCATTGCAACATCCATGGAGTACTAAAACAACTAAGGTATATCCACTGATTCTATATTGCATGCACAACATCCTTCATTGTATTTCTCCTAATTATAAAGAACATCAGAGTGGATGATACACTTCAAATAACATTAAAGCAAAGGCTGCTTTGACACTGCCCATATGCACGCCCACCAAACATAGTCAGGAGTCAGGACACATGCCCTTTTCATGATGTATTCTATTTACATTACTTAATAATTGAACTAAAATGAGCCACATCAGAAAGTAAAGGTTTCAAAAGGCGAATATCATCAGTACACAGCCACATCGCAAAACATTGTGAGCATTCATAAATATAGAGGAATTGGGTGTGATACATCAGTCAATTGCTATATTTATGGTTGTGGTAGTCAGTTCAAGCTTGTGCTTGCTAATATCCATCCATTCAATGCTTCTATAACTGCTCTTTTTTATCACCACAGTAATTTAGAGTCAAAAGACCACATGATGCACATTCAAGTAGCATCTTCAATGAAATATAAAGCCAGAAATATTAGTGTCACAAATTATATTTTTAATACAATAACAATTTGTTTAGTTAGTATTGTTCTTACTGATTACTACCACCAATGCCAGACCACCGCCAGCACAGGCACCACCACTACTACTACCACCACCATCACAACTAGCATCAATTGAATCTAACAACTCTATTTTATGATATAACTGCCATGAGCATTAAAACACTACTACCACCACCATCACAACTAGCATCAATTGAATCTAACAACTCTATTTTATAATATAACTGCCACGAGCATTAAAATATATCTTCAAGTGCTTATAGATTGGGATGACAGGAATTTAATTCTCTGCTTGCTCTCTGCCCATCAAAAATGGTTCAAGTGCCAAGTAAGAACTTGAATATTGTTAAGACCACCTTGCTCCAAATTGTTTGAAAGATTAGCAAAATGCAAATACAATTTGAAGAAATATAACAAAATAGCATACTTCATATTTACAAACTCATATTCACTGCAAAAAGATAACTTAAAAATTGAAATACCATAAGCTAACGAAATTGTAATTGGGTCGCTTGAATTTGGTGAAATGGGACTGAGTTGATTGGTGAGATGGCCGGTGTTTTGACCTATTAGGTGGCTATAGAGTAGTGCTGGTGACTGAGAGTGATCATTCTAGTGTGCCAGTGAGAATGAAGAGAAGAAATGGAAACGGGAGAATGAACTTCGGCTGGAGCAGGAAGGAGAGAGAAAAACCAACTAGATTGTTCAGTCATTAAAATAAAAATAAAAACGAATACAAAATTAATTTATAGAAGAAGTAAATCTGGTATTAATCTACAAGTACTGAGCCCAAAGATCAGTGCCAAACAGAATATTGTAATTATTAAAATTTAAATCAAATGCCAAATGCAAAATTTGGGTTCGTTTTTCGTTTTCTTTATCAGTTTATCAAATTGTGTGCAGACCCTACTTCATCTCTAAATGAACAAACTACAGCGGTAGCAATAATAGCACAATGAGATTATACCAAACTTACCTTGAGTCAGCCTAACAAAATGTTACCTATATTTCATTTCATGCCTACTTAAAACATAACAAAAATCAGAGCAAAATTGATTTCTTAATTGGATATTAACTAGAAACTTCTCTTTCCAAGAGAAAAGCCGACCTTTCACCAGATTGATCTGCAGATTATCGTAATATTTAACAGCGTGAAACATCTATCAGTTAGTTCGCTGTAAAATTCAAGCATAAATTCACTTTCTACAATGTACAGCCCTTAAACTCACTTCAAACTCACTGTGTACCCTTGCATCCTTATAAAAATATAATTTTTCACAACTCACTTCAAACAAAGAGTCTCTTTATTTACAAGGAGAGAAAAGTTCCGTCTATGAATATTATTATTATATGAGCAATTAGATCTTTTACTGCACTAAATATCAATGGTGACCAAATGCCCTTCTTAACATAAGAATCAACCAAAACAACCCTCTCCACTGCCCGGAATGCGGGCGATAGCCTCTAATTTGAGTTCTAAGAATTATATGGTATTGATCTCTCCAAGTTCTCAATAGTCCATAAAATTACAATAGGCTACTTTTGAATAAATACATAGTGACATAATCAGCCAGGTTAATTGAGTTTCGAATTGATTTGTCAAGTGTCAACTAAGAGTCATCTATTTCCCATTAAAGTAAGGAAGCTTGAGTCGGACAACTTAATAGACAAGATAATTGGCATACATTAAAAAGTATCAAGCTACTCAAACTCAAAACCTGTTTAGGCTCATTCAACTTGAGTTGTACTTGTATAAAAACTGAATCAATTCTAAGCACACATTTTTCAAATTTGATACAGAATTTGAATCAAAGATGGACTATACATTGCTATATTGTGTTTGGAGTTATTTTCACCCAAACCCAATGCAGAGTGAATCAGCAACTAAGGAGACCTGGTACTAAAATCAAAAGATAATAGTATCACAGATTCCTTGGTGAACACTAACCAATAACTTCACAATCTGTTTAATCCATGGAAGATGCTATGTCCATTCTGAGTTTGAATCCACCACATTATGTCTTTCAGAATGCATGTATCAATATAATAATGATGAGAAATTTTCACATATTACTTTAAAGATGTCAGCCCCATCCATACTTCAGGTCATGGTTCAACTTCACATGTTAGGATAAGATATCAGAAAGGAATGTCCTACTCCTACTACAGGATTTGCAAAAAGTTCAAACTTAGGCAATAGGCATAAAATATAATGAAGAACGTTGATATTTGCAACTACTAATGCACAAGAAACAATTGACTTTTTCAGACTTGCTTGTGTATATCAATATATTGGGATATGGAAGGAGAAATGCTAAAACAAAGCACCAGGTACTACAAGCTTATTATAAACCACGGATACCATGCACGCCATGTAATCCTGATAAATTTCGAAGGAAGAGTTACCTTTAGATGGACCAATAACTACTGGGGCAGTTGGGCGAGAAGGGCGAACTGGAACATTTCCAAAAGCCTGGGCATAGGTCTCGTCAAACTCCTCAAACTGTGCCTTTCTATATGCTAAAGCGATTGCCTTATTCTGGATAAAATCAACGGTACATCGCTGCTCATTTCTGGGCTCCAATGCCACTAGCTGTATAAAAGAAAGCATGTCCCTCGTCTGAAAATTGTCCCGTGCTTTACTTATCTGACTCGAATCATAAAACCCTGGCTCAGGATCCCCCACATTCACGCTGAAATATCCCTCCACAGTTAATGGGCAGAAGTTAAACTCGTTTCTGCATCGACACGCTAAACCCAAACTACTCCTTCTCGATAACTCATCCATGGCGTCCTCCACCGCGTTTTGAAAGGATCGAGATGTCGTTTGCTTGGATTTCTCAGCGAAGTTCTCCTCAAATGGAACTAACTCGGTCGGCTCAAACCACCCATAACTGCTATCCCCAAAAAACGCCACCAACACATGGCCCCTGTGCTTGCCTCTCCGAACAGTCGCCGTAGCAAACTCCTCATTGTATATGAATCCGGGCCACATTGGGTGGGATTTAACTTTCGCCCACACCATATCTCCAATTTTGAATCCATCTCCAACGGATTCATCCTTTTCTCTGGACACGAATTCATCAAATTCAGATAACATCGAATCATAATCCTCAACTGCACTCCGTTTTTTCTTACTGTTCCCCTGCATTTTCGAAACAGATGACATATGCTGATTTCCTCCGCCACCGGCCTCGCTAAATCCACTCTCCTCATTCTCCAGTTTCAAAACCCTAGAATCACTCACATTATCAGAAATCCTCGTTTCATCTGAACCGCTAACCCGAGCATCGTCAGTCGGCCTCACTGCACTGAATCCTGAACCTCCTGCCCAGCCAATGTCGCTAGTTGAAGCGGCAGTTTTCTCTTCTCCGGCTGCGCTGCTCTCCCTGTGCGATGGCGACACCATAACGCCGTCGTTGCTGGCACTCATCACCGACATCATCTCTACCGCCAACAACCGTTTCGAACCCGGAGCTCTGAATAAGAAATCACGGGATTAATAACTGAATCACAGGCTTAATAACTGAATACATTTCTTAATCCATAGAAGAGGGGAAATGATTAGAGGCACAAATGAACCCTAGAGAAGACGAGATAGAGCGCGTGTACTTACTGAAGACTCTGTGTGAGTGCGCGCTCTTCAATTGTAAACTGGTTTTTTTTTCCTTTTCTTTTTTCTTTCAAATTCTACAAATAAAATGAAAATAATTGTAATAAATAATATAAATCCAAATTAGTTAATTAGTGAGGAAAATAGTTTAAAGTAGGGGTGTGCATAATTCGGTGAAATTCGAATTAATCGGCCGAATTGAATTGAATTTTATAATTTGATTCGATTATTCAATTTTCGGTTCGTTACGATTTTTAATTTTTATAAATTTCGATTTTCGGTTTGGTTCGGTTTAATGATGGACAAAAACTGAAAAAATTGAAAATCGAAATATAATTATTAAATATATATAATTATTAATGTATTATATAAATAATATTTTTTTATTACACGATTAATTGGTTACATCGTGTTCGCGTGTATTCTGTTGTAAATTGGTTTTTTTTTCCTTTCTTTTTTCTTTCAAATTCTACATATAAAATGAAAATAATTGTAATAAATAATATAGATCTGAACGAGTTAATTAATGAGGAAAATAGTTTAAAGTAGGGGTGTGCAGAATTTGGTGAAAACCGAACTAATCGACTTAATTGAACTGAATTTTCTAATTTGATTCGAATATTCAGTTTTCGGTTCGGTTACGGTTTTTAATTTTTATAAATTTTGGTTTTCGGTTCAGTGATGGACAAAAATCGAAAAAATTGAAAACCGAAATATAACTATTAAATATATATAATTATTAATATATTATATAAATAATATTTTTTTATTACACGATTAATTGATCACATTGCGTTCGCGTCTATTCAATAGGACTTTTATTTAATGATTTTGTGGGTTGTTGTTATTTAGTGCATGAAATTTATGGATTGTGTTTTTCTATTGAAAATTTTATGTTTTTTTATTCATGTATGACTTAAAAAGTAAAAAAAAAATTTTTTTGGCTTTTTTTTTTTTCTTTATTCGATCGATTTTCAATAATAAAATTTTGATTTGGTTTGGTTTTGCTTGTTAGACCGATGGTCACTCCTAGTTTAAAGGGGGGAGGAAAATTATTTCAAACTTTTGTGTGCACCAGCACTAGTGATCATTTCGATGAGGGCCCCAATTAATGTGTAGGTTTCGTAACAAATATACATAACAATGATACTTAAAAAAATACATCAATTTTTTGCCCCAATTAATAATAGGACGCATACTTAAAATATAAAAATGAATGCATTTCTTGGGTTGGAACATAGGAGGTTTTAAAATAAAATCGGGGTATCACTTTCCACAAATCAAATTTGAATATATGGTATAATACCTCATATAGTTCAAAATTAATGAACTAATATTAGCTCTACTAATTGTGTTATCTTAAGTGTGCAGCCCCTAATATAAGTAACGATACGTGATTTTATAGTGGTTTGAAGTTTCAATACTTCTATGTTTATTTTTTTCCAATTAGTTGAGAAGTAATTCCTTAAATTATGAATGTTGATTTAGAGTGTCAAGAGGATGTTGATTTAGAGTGTCAAGAAGCTTAGAGTATGTTTGTTGATGATGTGGGAAGTCCCTTGTATGGTTGTTTGCCTCTTGACACTTAGGCAAATAATTTGACACACGAGAGGCACTAAGTTTTGGATGTTCACAAGTAAGCTTAGAATAAAGACTTAGAAAATATAAAGTTTGTTGATCCCAGAAAATCCTAAGTATGCCTAAAGGTTCTTTCTAAGTTGAATGTAATGTTCTTGTTGAAAATTGCTTGAATGATTTGAAAGGTTGATCACTTGGTAGAATTTCTTCAACTTTGTTATTGAAGTGTGTGTGTTTGTAAAATCAGAGGAATGTTGTAACACTCAATACAACACTAATTTTATTTAATGATGGATTTTGTCCGGACAAACTATAATATAGTTTGTTGTTACAAAATTTTATGTTCACAGATAAAATTTTCTTATGTCAAACTAAGATCTAAAACAATGTTTCTGATCTAAAAGCTAAGTGTATTCCTACACAAGCTAAGTTGATCTATTTTATATTTATGAAACTAATCCTCATTGAAGCTAACTGACACTATAAAATGATCTATTGTTACTTGAAATGGAACAACACTTGAAGTAACATAAAAGAAGAAATAACGAATCACTCTAGATATATTATCACTTTACAGTTGATGCTCGGTTATTCATTGTTTTGTGATGAAGATATGATCTTCTATTTATAGAGAACTCTCAACGCTCACAGTCTTCATCGTAAATCCACCTTAAAGGATCTAGAAATAACTTCCCCAACTACTCCACGATCTCTTTTATAAAACCGTTAGTTAGTGGGCTATCTTCTAGCTTGTGGATTGCAGTCGCATGATGTAGAATACACCCAACTTTTCTTGAGCCGTGTAGATGCTTCTAGAATCTTGGAATCCATTGTAGATCGTCAACCTGCAGGCTACAGTCAACAACATCAAGAACAACAATTGACCAACAAGAGTTAGTTGTTATAAGAAATGACGAATAACGATGTTGTGTCCAATGTGACAATATTAGTGACAACATCAACAATTATGAAGGTTTGTTATATATTTATAGAGTAAAATAAAATGTTACCATTGGAGAGTAAATTCAAATTGTACTTCTATATTTGGTTGGTGAACCATCCTAGCATCTATTGGTAGGTGAACTATCATTCTCACGTAAGTCATTTTTAAAGATATATGATCACATTGTTGCACTGTTGAACTCAATTTTGTGTCAGATATATATTTTGTGGTCGACAAATTATTAGTACATGAAGCTCGGTAGGTAGGGTTGTTAATAGAACCATTTAGTTGACTTAAATTTTGTATAGTTTTTCAGCTTTTGTGGCTGATACTTTAAATTTTCTTCCACCACCTTATCTTAACTAGAGATGTTAAAGAGGTTAACTCTATCCCATTAGAGCCAAACCTAATGATTCACGGGCTAAACAATTCACTTTTGATTGTCCAGTACTAGTTGATACTTATTCCAAATTCTAGCAGATTGCAGGCTATATGGGGTTATGAATTAACAAATATGTATTATCACTATATCTATCTATTGTCAAATTGTTTGCCTCAAATAATTGTAGTCCTTCATATGCATAAGGTTCCATTGTTATTTAGAAGCCAATACAAGGAAAACTAGAAATGTGGTTATGAAACTTATGTGCAAACTAATATAATATGCTAGACTAATGACTTTTAAGAGCAAAAAAGTCTATTCAAATTTCAAATAATCAATTCCTAATTTTCAAAATCCTAAAAAGGCATAAACTAAGTCACGAGCTCACTCCAAGATTAAAAAAAGGAGGCTTTTATAATAGCCTCGTATAGTGACATGGGGTTAAACGAGCCTCCAATTGTAAAGATGAAGCACAACATTTTTGTGGGTTAAATAGGCCGGCCGCAGTGGGCTCAAACCTGTTTAGCATCTATAGTTTTGATCCTCTTAAAATCTTCATCATGCTCTAATATTCATTGAAGTTCATTTTGCGTTTAAAAACTCATGGAATGAGTGTTTCCAAAAAGATAACTTATCTTTTAAGTTGTTTCCCTACTCAACTGATATTATACTTACCCAAGAAATGTTAAGAGATCTAGTATTTGTCAGTTGTTCTTAAATAACAACTTCCAAATACCCAAGATGATCTTTCTAGATCTTCAAGGTCTTTAGGCTCAATTAACTCTTATTCATCTCAATTTATCAATTGAGTTATCCCTTTACTAAATATGTATAAAGATTAAATTGAAGATATTTTAATCCTTTCACACATCTCATCATTTTCTTTCTTATCTTGCCTTTTACCTTGTGGTTTCATTTTCAACTTCACTTTTTCATTCTCAACCACCTCCAAGCTCCATCATTTCTCATTTTTTCTTGGGCCCCTCATATCTAGTTCCACTTTGAACCTTTATATTTTTTTGGATTTGATATTCAATTTCATATTAGATCGAACCGTTGATTTATGTTGTCTTCAATAGTCTAGATATTTATCTTTCATTTAAGTTACTTTCACATTGTTCCTTGATTCCTGAGTATGTTTTGTTGAGCGATAGATCAATCTTCTCATCAACCCTTCCAATTTTTTTCTCTATTATAAAGTTCTTAGTCTCTCCCATTAAAGATGTGAACATCCCTTCCATGGTCAATTTTTTGGTGGGATCTTCAATAACTTTATGTTTCACACTATAATTGGTCGGCGGTTGGATTACATTCATGAGTTTAACATAAGAGAAGTTTTTGTGTTTCCTTAACCCGATATGGTAGTGATTACTATATTGCGGGTAGATGATTCCCTCTGAATTGTCTTTGTCCCTAATTATTCTCTCCATCTTCTACCTCTTTGGTACCCCATGTAATGAATTTATTCCATTTTGTGCTTTCGTTATGACTTTTCTTGATTGACATCATAGGTGTCAACTTGCTAATTTGGGCGGACAACTTGTTGACTTGTGAAAGAACTTTGTATGTTGAGTATCAACTACTCTTCAGCATTGTCTCATTTTCGACAATAATTGACAATTGTTCAGTGTCATTTCATCCAAGATATGGAAACCATTTTCCAACGCCCTTGATAATGTTGGGATTATACTGAAAAGTATGCTTTTACTTTGTATAATCGAACCTAAATTTTCGAACTTATTATTTTGAAAATAAATTGTTTATCATTTGCTTTAAATATGATTGAATGTTAATATATTTTGTTGAAAATAATTGAATGATTTGAAAGTTAATTTAGTGATACCGATCACGTAAGATTAAATTTCTCCTCAAATAAAAAGTACTTCACGTTGGAAATGAACAACCATCGAAAGTGTGGCTGTGTTTGTCTTGACCAAGAACACTTATGAGATCTTTGAATAGGACCTTGTAAATTCTTGGTAACAAGGAAGAATTAGACCTCAACAATTAAAAGGATCAATTGGTAACTATTGCTTTTACTTATCATGGGTAGCGAATCGAGAGAGATTCAATACTTTTTTATCTTGGGCAATATTATCGGGTCACGTGTGATTGCTAAGATTTAATATCTGAAGAATCGTGGTTTGTATAGGTTCATAAGTTTTATCATACCAAATCTTGCAAGTGGAATTAGTTTAATGGATAATAATGTTGAACAAAATTAATTAATGGAAAGCTATTTTACAAGGCTTCAATTAATTAATGGGCTAGATAATCTTAAACACGAAATAATGACCGGAGCCATATTGATTGTAATATGGGTTAAGATGGATAGTCAATATTAATTATGATGGGATTA
This sequence comes from Stenogyne calaminthoides, assembly GCA_037126765.1. NCBI lineage: Eukaryota > Viridiplantae > Streptophyta > Magnoliopsida > Lamiales > Lamiaceae > Stenogyne > Stenogyne calaminthoides. The sequence goes on along the minus strand of JBBCBC010000031.1, from coordinate 6,312,323 downwards.
ATTAATATTTATGGGCTTGAATTATATTGTGGCTCAATATTAATATTCAAGATCCATTAGAAGGTCCAATCTTAATTCTCCTAAAGGCCCCCGAAAGCCCAACATATAGTCCAATAATCGAAAAGGTGATTAAAATAAAATAAATATTGTTGATATTTCTATTTTTAAAATTATGGATAAAAAAGAGGAGAAAAGATTTTCTTTGAATTTTGTTATGGAATGAAGATATGTATTCTTGGAATACAAGATTGTCTCATTAAATTCAAGAAATCTCCCATTGGTTATACATAATGAAATTTCAAATTTTGGAAATATAATAACAAAAGATATTATGGAAGATATGTATTTCTTGAAATACAAGAATATCTCATAAATTCAAGAAGATCCAAATCTTGGATTCTTATCACTAATATTTTCGAAAATTCCATAAAATAGAGGAGGTGGATTTTTGTGGAATATTTTAATTATGGGAAAAGAGAATATATGGGATATATTCAAGATTTCTTGGTGACCAAGAAAAGTCTTATCCCACATTGAAAAACAACACAAATTTTGTCCACCCTCCCTCCTATATATCTTCTGATTAGTTCATTCTCAAGACAATTCCATGTCTTTGGAAATATTAGCAAATCCACATAAGTGGTGCAACAAAGTTTATTTTTTTTCCTTTTGTTAATTGTTCGTGAGTATCCTTCCACCGGATTGTCGAGCAAGGGCTAAGGGAATACTTGGGAAGTCCTTTTGGTTAGTCCGTCCAATTTTCCCGAGAGAATGCGTTCACGTAAACCCGTAGATTCCGCGATCGTAGGTTTTACTTTTTTATATGCATGATATGTTGTTGTAATTATTATTTGAATTAATATAGGATTAATTCATGCTAGTAATAATTAATGAATTAAATTTGTATTTAAATATTCACCCAGAATAGATTGTAGCCACTTTATTTAATCAAACCGTAATTTAATTAAGTGGACATTAAATTTGAAATTGATAGTAGAATCTTGATGCTTTTGCAAGGATTTTAATGTATTATTTTGCATGCATTATAAAGCTATGGTTTTTTAATTCGATTAGTTCGGATTTGTTTTTTTGCCTCGTGATCCACGAGTAGACTATTTGTTTGATTTGATCAATGTAATAGACTAGTCTAGATCTAGGTTTATTTATTTTTGTAAATAAATAAATTATTTTTTAATCATTGGGACCCAAGAGACGAAGAATTAAAGGACGAAATCGAGAACCAGTCACGGCGTGGTCAACAAAAAAGAACAACAATTGAATCAAGAATTAACCTTGAGGTTTCCTTATATAATAGAGAATAATAAAATGTTGTTTCTTCAAGTCAAGCCAAAAAAATCAAACCATGACAATTGGATAATTTGTGCCCAATATGTTTATTCAAATTTTTGCTTGACTTATCTTATATTTAATTTGTTTAAATGTGTTTGCATGAAGGTTTTGAAAAATCTCAACTTCAAAATTACTATATGTTTTAAATAATTAATTGTTTTATTAATAATAAAATTGAATTAATTTTCACCTCCGTGATTTATTTAAAGTATAATAAAATTCCATTAACTCAAAAGATATTTCATGAATGAATTGAAATGGATGATTGTGGGTTATTACTATGGCGATGACCCTTTCGATCAAAGCGAAATAGTAATCCCCGTATTTAATCATGGTTATTACGTAGATATAAAATTGATATGCATATACTTAAAGTCCCCGTCGATTTTATATTGGTCAATTGGAGCCAACTATTAATCTGGATATTAAAGGTTTATGTAATCAACTTTGAATGTGTTTAAATAATGACCCACCCCACGTGGCTTATTTAAACTTTTTGAGATGTTGGTCGATCATGTTCATATTTTTTTGAGATTTTAAAATATGATGAAATGTGATCGAACCTTGTGATATACTTGTCTTATTATAGTTGTTTATTTCTTCAAAGATGTTTTTACCTTTTAATCCACCGCTATTATACTTAAAGTCAATACAATATGTATGGAAACTATATTGATTGGAAAATTATAATTGTCTAATCGCATAAAAAGAAGATTTTTGACACAAAAATCGATGAGCCAACCGACGAAGTCAAAACATACTCGTCGATATCACCTTTGTTAGGAAAAACCCGTAAGGGATTACGCCCTCAAAATAGATGGCCCATCCCGAACAAACTTGAGATTCTCGAGTGCAGATTATGATCTAGAGACTCGAGATGAATTTGACTTCATTCTTAAATTTTTGAGCATTTTGGCCTCATTAGTAATTTGTTGCAAACTTTTGGACTCGGCGAAATGATGATAAGGCACCAAACTCAAGCTTTGACGACAAGTGGTCCGTCTTCATTTCTAGGCCAAGGGTAGGCTTATAAAGAAGACCAAAGGCCATAAGCAATAAAACTCTTAAAGGGCAATGGTAAGATGAGGAATGCTTGTTGTTCGAGGAAAATCCAAAGAGGAAGTGCTTAAGGGGTGCGGTGAGAGAGGACAATGGAGGTTTTACTCAAATTCTCACACACTATTGTTAAAACTTGTTTAGCGGTTGATACTTCTCATTCATGGGTGGTTGATCTGAGATCCACTAATCATGTTTTAACAAATATTCTAAATGATCCCAAGAACGTAGTGGGAGTGAGATCCTCATCACATTATCTATTAGAAGACATTGTTTGGCGGATATTGCAATGCTAAATTATTATTACACAAGTAGCAGACATTGCAATGCTACATAAACTTGGGAGAAGTGCACCTATCTTTTTGAAGATAAAGTTTTTTGAGATTATCTTTGTGTTCCCGGTTTTAGAAAGAATTCACTTTCTTTCTAAAATTCGATTAAAGGACACTAAGTTTCTTCTAATAAGAATGACATCATTTTTGAAATGATGAGTGTACTGTGCGGGACATTGATAGAAAATCTCTATACAATTAATACACCACTCACGAAATGCATCCTATAACACATCAACTATTTCCGAAAAGAAAAGCGTGAAACGAAATACTTTTTTGGCATCTAATATTAGGTCATATAAATCCAAAGAGGATCCAAAGGTTGGTGAAAGATGGTTCAATTGGGCGTCTCCAAGTTGAATCGATTCCAACCTGATGTTTGGAGGGTGATATGACCAATGGCATTTGGAGCAAAAAAAAGTGTTATTCAATGTATTTCAATGTCAAAAAGCAATTATGAGTAATTTTATTGATGATTTCAAGATTCAAAATCCTTTGAAAATTCTAAGATTTAAGGCAAAAAATCATAAGGAAAAACGTATCAAGTCTCTATGATCTCAATTACCTCAAAGAATGAGTTTTTGAACTACTTATTGAAGGGATTGTATCCCAACCATCGCACCGGAACCCCTCAACAAAATGGGGTTTGCGGAAGCCAAAATGAAATTCTTTTGAAATGGTTAGATCAATGATGAGTTATGCGGATCTTCCCGAGTCGCATACCTTGGAAACAACGACTTACATTCTCAACTTGGTGCTATCCAAATCGGTTCCCAAAACTCCCAAAGAATTGTGGATCGGTATGGGCCTAAATGAGACACATGAGAACTTTGTGTCCGCCCATTGGACAAGGAAGCCCATAAAGTTGGATCCTCGATCGCAATTAAAATATCCCGAGGGAACAAAAAGGGTGTGTGTTCTATAGTTCCAAGATCAAAAGGTGGACATCCGCACCCACTTTAGATTTTTGGAAGAAGACTATATTTTTTACCTTAAATGAGCTTAAAACCTCGATAACTTTAGATGATATACCAAACGATAAGTTTTTCACAACCGAGCCTTGTTAGTGGGAGGGTTGTTAGACGAAACCCCTAGAGAATCATAGGAATAGGAGAGTCCTTTCGATTATGACGAAAATCTCCAAGATAAGGATGCGCTTGGCAAACAACAATGAAAGTGGGTTCTATGTTTCATAATAGAAAAAGGAGCTAGTCAACCACTTAATGGGGTCAAACCCATTAGATGCAATATAAGAGGAAAAAGAGATCGGACGGGAAGGTTGAAACCTTTTAAAGCAAGACTAATGGCGAAAGGTTATACTTATCTTCGATTATGAGGGAATTTTTTCCCTAGCCATGCTTAAGTCCATCCATATTCTCTTATCGATTATACATTTCGACGTTAAATCTGGCAAATGGATGTCAAGACAGTTTTCCTTATCTTGATGAAGAGATCTATATGCAACAACCCCAAGGTTTCATTGAAACAAAGCAAGAACATCTTGTTTGTAAGCTAAATCCATTTACTTCGACAGGCATCGAGCTTGGAACCAATGTTTTGATCATGTTATAAAGTCTTATGGGTTTGATCAAAACAAGTTTGAAAGTTGTGGTATAAAAAGCATTTTAGGCTTGGTATTCTTAATACTATCGTATTCATGACATTGTGATCTCAATTTATGTGAAGGTTTTTCGATCGTTATGTTTTCAAAACTTATAAATATGATAACTCGAGATCGCCAAAGATGATCGGGTTATTAAATTTTTGAAATAAAAGATTCCAAAATTTTAAATCCATCTATCCAAGAAAAATGTTCCCTAAGACGAAAAGGAGATAGATGACATGAAAGATATTCCTCAGCATTTTCTTTATTATGCATTGTTGTGCCATGGTGGCAAGATTTTTGGACCTAAAAAACGATGTATCCAAAAAGACTCGGGATAGAATGTTGGTTTCATTTTCAATCCCATTGGTTACACCGGACTGGATTTCAATCGGATTCTCAATCCACCTCCCAAGCTCAATTTTTTTGTTTTCTCGTCATCTTCGCAGATTCTACCATGGAAGCGAATATGTAGGCTAACTCGGGCAAAAGCTTTAGCTCAAGCACTTCCTGTGGACTTAGATGTGGTTCAATTCCCTTTGAACCTTTATTGCAATTTGCATTCTTTCAAGGGAACCAAGCCCACAAAGCCGAAGAAACACATTGAAAAGAAAATTTTATACAAATATTAGATATAGATGTGGCAAAGATGGCGTCGACAACAACCCAGCTCCATTCACAAAGGGTATGCCTGAATTTCAATGGAAGGAATGAGTGTCAAGACCGTTGTCAATAACTTTTGAGATAAGTTTATTAGGTTAGTGTGTAGGTGACATTTGTCATTTGTTGTAGTTACTTAAAAGCACTTTGAGTATAAGTCCTTGATATGCTTTTTACTTTGTATAATCGGCGAATTTTCGAACTTATTTCTTGAAATAAATTGTTTATCACCGATGCTTTAAATATGATTGAATGTTACATATATTTATTTGCATAATCTCATCAATAATTCGTTCTGTTTGTAGTTAATTTAGTGATACGGATCACGAAGATTAAATTAACGATTTTGTAACTAAAAAAGTTTTATAAACAACCATTCTTTGAGTGTAAAGGCTCCCATTAAAGACCTGTGAAGGATAAATTCTTGAATCGAACAAGGAAGAATTCCACCTCGGTCAATTTTTTAACCTTCGGTAGGATCTTTGGTAACTATTGCTTTATGTTTTTTTATCTTGGGCAATATTATAATTTCGTGGTTGGACTTGCTTGATTTGCCCCTTGGGAGGTTCATAAGTTTTATCATACCAAATCTTGCAAGTGGAATTAGTTTCCTAGATGGATAATAATGTTGAACCGTTCCTTAATTAACGGAAAGCTATTTGATGGGCTTGAATTAATTAATGGGCTAGATAATCTTAAACACGAAATAATGACCGGAGCCATATTACCGTAATATGGGTTAAGATGGATAGTCCTATTAATTATGTAGTGGGATTAATTAATATTTATGGGCTTTTATATTGTGGCTCAATATTAGATATTCTTAAAAGGTCATCTTAATTCTCCTAAAGGCTCTTTGGTATAGTCCAATAACCGAAAAAGGTGATTAAAATAAAATAAATATTGTTGCTTTATATTTCTCTCTTATTTTCTAAAATTTGGATAAAAAGGGGAGAAAGATTTTCCATATTTGAAGATATGTATTCTTTACAAGATTGTCTCATTAAATTCAAGAAATCTCCCACTTGGTTATACATAATGAAATTTCAAATTTTGAAATATAATGAAGAAATATTTTTCTTGATTTTCTTGAAAAGATATTATGGAAGATATGTATTTCTTGAAATACAAGAATATCTCATAAATTCAAGAAGATCCAAATCTTGGATTCTTGCACACTAATATTTTCAAAAAATTCCATAAAATAGAGTTGGTTTTTTGTGGAATATTTTAATTATGAAAGAAATATATGGTATATATTGAAGATTTCAACTCAAGAAAAGTCTTTCCCACATTGAAAAACAACACAAATTTCATCCACCATTTTATATATAGGGGATGATTATTCATTCCCAAGTACAATTGTTTTAAAGTGTCAACAAAGTTTATTTTTTCCTTTTGTTAATCCAAGTATCCTTCCATGGATTGTCATTTTCTTGGGAAGTCCTTTTGGTTATCCGTCCGATAAGCCCATTGCCATCCCGAGAGACGCGTTCAAAAAACCCGTAGATTCCGCATGCGCGTAGGTTTTACGTGGCTTTTTATATGCATGATATGTTGTTGTAATTATTATTTGAATTAATATAGGATTAATTCATGCTAGTAATAATTAATGAATTAAATTTGTATTTAAATATTCACCCCGAATAGATCTGTGCAACTCATTCCCCAACAGATAAGATAGCCCATCCAGGTGAAGAGTACACCATGATCCTTGTTTGATTATCCATTCCAATATAAAAGCAACAACTTTGTTTATCAATAGAGAAACCATCAACACCTTTGTGGGTGATCTATAAACATCTCCCAAGCCTCGGCCATCGGCTCACCATCTCTTTGAATATGATGCAATCTCTCACTTAATTTATATTATTTTTATTAGGTGAAATTATTTTATCAAGAATACATACATCATTTCCTCCCAGGTGCCAATTGACCTTAGGTGCAAGAAAGTGATACCAAAGCTTTGCTCACTCATATAAAGAAATTGAAAAAAACTGGAGACAAACTTGGTCTTGAGGAACTCGTTTGATCTTTAACGTTTCCTCGAGATAAAGGTTCAGGTCTTTTATGGCATTTCTTCAAGAGATTTTTTATAATATTTATTTTACACATTTTTGCTTCCATAATTTTGTCATCCATCAAATTACTTCTCTTTGCAATTTCTCACCAATTCATTTATCCATGTACATATGTAATGAAATTTTAGTAGATTATGCACACCACTCAAAATTTTCGTGTAGTATGAAACAAACATAACATGGTGTGTAAAAACTGAAGTATATTGTCAACTAAACTATGAAAACAACGACAAAATGAGCAACAATGACATTTTGAACCACTTTCAAAATATGAGAACTAATCGAGAATAAATGTAAAATTTCTTTAGATAAAAAACTTTTTATTTGTATGTTTTCAAATTATAGCCTATCTATATTTTGTATATGTTACTCCTTTCTAAGAATTTGGTTTTGCATTTTGAATTGTTTGATGTTTTAAAAAAAAAAGTATATATTTACTATAATTGTGCGTACCTTGCACTGCTTGAAAAACAATTGAGATCAATTATTATATTTTGATATTTTATTTTATACTAGTATTTAATTATATTTAGTACATAACTTGTATAATTAATGATACTTTGTGATGATATTTATTGCGTTTGTCATCATATAATGAAACAGTGAAGTAGAATCATCATATTTATTAGTACTTACTTTGGGTGATGAACAAAAATAAAATTGTACTTCCTCTGTCCAAAGAAATTTGCTCAAACTTTATAACACAAATGTTAAGAAAATGGTGTAATGAGTGGAGTATTGAAGATAATGCAATATGTATAAAGTAAATAAATTAAATGAATTGAGTGTATATATGAGCCCCAGTAACGACATTCGTTGATAAATATATGAATATTGTGCGGATGAAGTTTAACAATAAGTTTTTCTTTTTGAGTGTGGAAATTTTTGGGGAACGTTCCAGAAAGAAAATTGAGCAAATTTTTATAGTAAAGAGGAAATACTATTTTTCTCCTTAAAAAAAATTGTCATATTTTAGGACATTATGTAAAATTGTCGGGGTAAAATTGTCACAGCAGGTGTTACCATACCCCAAATTCCCCACCTGACCAATTGTCGTTTTTACATGACCAAAGCCTACTTTTACTGTTGATGAATCAGTGAATGATTCTCCCCTCTCTCTCTCTCTCTCTCTCCCCGTTCTAATCTCATAGGTTGCTGGGGGCACAAAGAGATCCCCTCTACTCCCATTTCTAGCAGATTCTCTTTCTCTCCTCTCTCCTGCCGCCTTTTTCTTTTTTCCTCCAAAACTATTTTCACAACAAACCGGATTCCAATTTTGATTCAGGGGAGATTCCCGCTTTGGGGGGTGGGTTTTTCGCTGTTGGAATCGATTGAGCAAGACGGAGTATCATCCCGTATCGGCTCTTCAATCGCAATTGTTACTTGATAATCTGCGGGATTTGGATAGCGTCTCGTTTCTGCGAAAAGCAGCTTACTGTTGGTATTGCTTCGGATTTGGGCCGATTGTTGCTAAATTGTTGGATTCGGGCTAGATTTGCTGCGTTTTCGGTTTGTAACAGTTGGCTATTGAAATTTGTTTTGGATTTTAATGTGTGAATTATAGGAGGGGGTCCTCTGCTGCATTTGTGGAGGATCCCAAGTACTGCAGTTTCTCGACTTGTAATTGGAAAAAAGGAGTTTCGAGCAATGCACACAGGAGTCGTATTTACATATTGACATTTTGATTAATTAGAGAGTGTAAGGGAAGACTTTGTAGATCGGTTTGGGTGTTTCTGGATTGTAAAATACATAAGTTTAATCTAGAGTTGCTATTGCGAGGAAATATGTTTGGTGGTATGGGTAGTGGGACAAATAAGCTTGGGGCAGTAATGGTACCTACTCGATTTGTGTGGCCTTATGGTGGAAGAAGGGTGTTGCTTAGTGGCTCTTTTATCAGGTGAAATGTGCTGATTAAGCTCTTCTGTGTGAATTCTTTTGTAATTTCTAGTGTTCTTTTTCTTAAAAGTGTCTTCTAAGAGTGTGATTTTTGTCACTGAAGGTGGCAAGATCACATTTCCATGTCTCCAATGGAGGGTTGTCCCACGGTGTTTCAGGTTATCTACAACTTGACGCCTGGTTATCACCAGGTCTGTATTTCATCAGTCAGACCTTTCACTGTTCTTGCAATTTTCTTGTCAAAATATGTTAAATCATTTTTAAAATTGGGAGCAGGAAATTCTGATGTGTATGCAATATTATAGAGAGGGGAGCAACATATTCTTATGCTGTTACGCATTGCATAAATTTACCAGTTTGTTTTGTAATAGAACAATGTAGAAACTGCAATAGTACATAAAATGGTCAATGCTAGGTTGTTATAATCCTGATTTGTAGAAAATTGACTTAACATATTAGGAATCTTGGCCATTAAAATGGAGATGTAAACATACTTTTTTTGAGATGCATTTCCTGTGATTCAAAGCACTTTTAAATATATGCGTGGTAGTGCCTCAAACATTCATATATGATAGAAGATAGGGAAAACATACAGAAATGAACACATCAGTGTCTCAGAATCATGAATACGATATAAATTAGAGAGCACCTATAGAAATGCACATAATAGCGCCAAGTTTTAGCATTGCATATGTAGTTATACAGAATATGGATATTATAGCATGAAGGCACTTTTTCTATATCAAGCCTAAATACAAGGAGTTAATATATAATACATGGTGCGAGGCTACCTTTTTCATGTAAAATTTTAATGTAATCTAGAAAGCTCATGCGCTCATTAACTAGGACTCACATAATGCCCATGGTGGACATTGTATTTTTGGATGCTAAAACTTTGGTGACATATATTATGATCAGTAAGAGCCTGTTTTTTTCCCTGAAAATGAGGGGAAAAAATAGTTTCCCACCATTATAAGTGTTTGTTATTGCTGATGGCTTTTCCCTCCAGCCGAAAGCCCATACTCTCTTTTCCCATTTTGGCTGGATTATCCATACCACCTCCTATGAGGTATTTCTAATACCAAGAACTATCCCTTCAAATACATAACAAACATTTCAAAAAGTCAAATATATCACATGTGCAAGTAAAATATATCACATGATTTAATATCTCTTCAAAGCCCATACCATTAACGGGCTCTAAGTAAAATATTTGCTCCAATACTTATAATTTCTGTCCATTTTGATCTATATTTTCTTGAAAATATTTCAGTGCTGTAATGAATTTGTGGATCAAATACTAATAGTTTAATCACTAAAGAACAAAACCATTTTTAACCTATATTATCCTGTTTGATTTTATCTCCTGAACATGGTGTTTCCATGGCGAAAGCTACATCTGCTGTGAAAGCTATCTTGTGATAATCTTAGGGGCTCTCAATAAACTAACTGGAGTGGTTGAAATAAGCATACGGAGAATAATCTGGTTTTTTATCCCCCAATTAAATTAATCTTTAGGATATTAGGACTCTATTATGCAATATATGATGAGCTCTTATGGCTTTTGCCAGGTGAGAATTCTTTTCTTTTCTTTATTATATTTGAGCGTAAACTTTGCTAAACCCGGGCATGATTGATTCATGGTACTATTATGGGAAACAGATGACGGGGTGCTGGAAATGATTCAAGGTGTATCAAATTGGTGTTTTATGCATTGGTCTTTCATTTATATTTGATATGTGGTCCCTAGATCTTGTGCATGTTTATTTGCGTGAAGTTAATCAGAGTAATTGTTATGCCTTTGATACTAGCTGTAGTTCAAGCTAGTGGGTACTGGGTATGATTGAGGAAATGAAGTTAAATTTCCGTAAATTCTTATTAAGGCCACCTTTAAAACACTAGAAAGTAGATATATACTTAAAAATGAAGCCCTAAAAGCAGTCTTGTGAAATTGTTTGAAAGTTACAGTATTAAAACTTGTGGACGGGAGGACCTATCGCCCTCTAGAGGGAGTTATATTTAAGCCTTGATGACCTATCACTTAGTTTTTGTGTTGATCTTCTTAGAAAGTTCATAATGATAGTAAAGCTTTTTTCTGTAGATCACTATAACACAGTGCATTTTCTTTCCGACTTGGTTGTTGCTGCATATACATAATCTCATTGTTTCTGTGTGTACTTATGGAACAATTTGTTTCAGTCGTCATGATTATGATTTATGACAATTTTTTAGAGAATACTCTGAAATTATAGTCAAGATCATAATCTAACATGAAATACTATTTTTGTGAGCCAGCCTGCATATCTTCATCTTGTTTTCACTACTTTTTCTAACTCTTGATATAACTATTGTTACCTTTTCTGTCATACTTGTTTTTTTAACTCTAGTATCTAGTGAGTCATAATTAATGGAAAATGGATGTAGTTTCAGGTATTTGCATTAGATGTTTGCTCTCCTACATATACTCTTAGATAAAGATAGGAGAATTCTTATCTAGAGATTATTGAATGGGAAGAGATGAGAGTTTGCCTCTTATATTAGATTTAGTAACAGCAGTAATCTATTTCTTGTTGGATGACATTTATTAGTGGTTGCTTAAGCTATCCCTTTTTAATAATAATCATAATCAATGGTAAATAGAAAAACCTAGTTCCAAGAATTTGGAGCAGTTGCTTTGATTTGGAGAAGATAGTGGCCTTGTTAGAGGTAACTAAGGGGGAAAGAATGAGGTTTTGTGCTATATATCACTCATGCAGATAGCCCTTCTCTATTTCTTGCTGATCATAAAATTTTGCTGAATATTTTTATCTTAATGTGTCCCTTGGCTTCAAGTATTTGAATAGACATTTATTAGTGGTTGCTTAAGCTATCCTTTCTAAGTAATAATCATAATCAATGGTAATAAGAAAAATGTAGTTCCAAGAATTTGGAGCAGTTGCTTTGATTTGGAGAAGATAGTGGCCTTGTTAGAGGTAACTAAGGGGGAAAGGATGAGGTCTTGTGCTATATATCACTCATGCAGATAGCCCTTCTCTATTTCTTGCTGATCATAAAATTTTGCTGAATATTTTTATCTTAATGTGTCCCTTGGTTTCAAGTATTTGAATAGTCCTAAGATTCTAGAATTTTAGAAATTTCAGCTATTTGTAGTTTTAGATGTATAATTAGAAAAGAATAATGCTTGCATGATAAAGTGTGCTTGTTGGTTAGTATATCCTTTTATCAAACATGTTTAATAGCTTGTTTGCATATTCTATTTGCAGTACAAGTTTTTTGTTGATGGCGAATGGCGGCACGATGAGCACCAACCATATGTAGCTGGAAACTATGGAGTAGTGAACACTATTTTCGTACCCAGGGAATCTGATACAGTTCCTGCAATTTTGATCTCTGATCCTGCTGATAGATCTAACATGGAGGTTGATGGTGATCCTTTTCCAGCTGTCAGATTCTTTCTCTATTGCTTAGGATATTTATTTTACGTGATGTTTGTTTTGGGTTTTAAGTGGTTTTTAAAAATCGGTTTCTGAAATCTAGAGGATTTTGAAATCCTGATAAATAATAAAGTATGTGTTTTTTTTAGTAGGGTGGTATTTATCTTTATGTCAAATCAATGTGTAACGGTGAATGAAATGGTATTATTATATTATTGTTGAGTGTGATTGTAATGATTAAATGATGCAAGTTTTCATGATTTAAATATATTAAAGTGCAAGGTGAGAGAATTGATCGTATTGAAAAGTGTGATAATAGGTCTATAGATGTTGTAGTGGTGGTTTTATAAAACCGGATTTCAAAATGCCAAAGTATAATTGGATTTAGTATTGTAAATCCAAAACCTGTTTTTTAAAACCCAAAACAAACATCACCTTAGGTCTTTAGTTATTCTGGTTCTTTGTCGTGTGAGATCATGTCCTTTATTTGGTTCTCTCCAGATTTTGTCTATACCCGTCTTCTTTCTTTTCTATGGTATTGTAATATGGTTTACATCCTTTCTTAATGACATATAGACTGCAGCTAGCATTTCAGAAGTGCATAGAGTCTGATTTTTGCATAAGTAGTTTATAGAAATATGCATAGAAGTGAGATTCTATTTTTGACTTATCGATTGTTGTTAATGTATTTCTTCTAACACTGAAGTCTCTGAAGCATTCAAACTCATAATTGCTTTCCTGGTTAAATAAATCATATTTGCTTTCCTCAAATGTTAAATGCTTATTATTTATGTACCATTCAGGAGGCAATGTCAAGTACATCACAGGCTGAAATGGATCTATCTCGTAACCGTGTATCTGTATTTTTGTCTTCACATACTGCTTATGAGTTACTCCCCGAGTCTGGAAAGGTGTGCATTCTCTGACTTTTAAGTTATTACCAAACAGGGTTTGAGATTGATTTGGCTAGTTAACATCTGTAGCTAAACTTGTTCTTACAGGTGATTGCATTGGATATAAATTTACCGGTGAAACAAGCATTTCACATTCTTTATGAACAGGTAAATGCGTTTCTCAAGTATGTGTCAATATAGTTGAATCCCTTTAGAATATGTTTTTGTTTATGGATTGGAGTGGATATTAAATCCAGTTGAGTGGATTTGATGAATTGTAAAAGGTGTATTTAGATTTTGTATATGTTTGGGAGTGTGGATTTTATAGGATTTGGTAGAGTAGGTTTTAAAATAGTATGTGGTAGATGATTGATTGTGTATTGAAAATTGTGTGTGAAGTAGGATAGAGTGTGTAAAGTAAAAAAAAAAAGAGGACAGAGAGTGTTGAGTTGGGTAGATAATAATAATTAAAAAGTGGGCTATAGATTATTGAAAGTGTATTGGAAATTGTGTTTGAATTTTGAAAAAAGTAAAATAGGTGTATTATAGGTATTATAGGGTAGAACTTTAGAGGATTTGGAATTTTATACCAAATATTGACAAACAACCGATGATTTAGAAAAGTGGGGTGGAAAGCTGTAAACAAACATATCTCAGTACTCCATTTCTCATCATTTCTCTTTAAATTTTCTTCTTTTTCTGTATAAAGTGCTCTTATTTCTGTGTTATTGTGAATTTATTTGAAAATATAATAATAGCATAGGAAACCATTATGAAATAAATATTCATTACCAAAGCTATTTGCAGGGAATTTCTGTTGCTCCTTTGTGGGACATCTGCAAGGGTCAGTTTGTTGGAGTTCTCAGTGCATCAGATTTCATTTTAATACTCAGAGAGGTACCTTGAACTCTGAAGTTTCATCAGACCATTTCTGCAATTTGAGAGGATTAGTTTATTTGAAAAAAACTGCCTAAACTTTTGCTTCATATCCATTGTATTTTCTTCTTTGTTTTCTTTTCACTTCATTAATCAGACTAGATTTCCGATTCATGCCTGCTTCATTCTTTTGGACTGGCTTCACTTTTTTATCTGTTTGATTTGGAAAGTTATGTTATTGATTATCTATTCTTAGATTTCTCATCTCCATTAATTGCTAGGTTTATCATTTTTAGCTCTGAATTCAAGTCTGGATCATTTTAGAGTACCATATTTTCTAGGTTTGAATTCCAATCAGTTAACTGATATTTTTTAGCTCTGAACCTTATTCTAGCTGATGATGCCTGGTTTTTTCTGCTCAAATTTATTATGGCTTTTACTGTTGAGGACTTACTAACATCCTTCTGAAAAGACTGTAGGTTTCATAGAGACAGAATATAACGGTAGCTTATTTGTTGGATGGGAATCAAAACTTTCTTTTCTCTGTATTTTTCCTTCCTTCCTTTTTCTTGAAAGAGATTTTGATGGAGAATTGATGGCGCCCAGCAATCTATGATAGTGATTGCTGCCCTTGCTATCTGTTGTGCATTTTATTTTGTGTTCCTTTTTTTTTCTTTTTTCCATTTCATGTTTTTTGTTTCCCTCTATTGAACTCCAGCTCGGCAGTCATGGATCTAACTTGACTGAGGAAGAACTTGAGACACACACGATATCTGCCTGGAAAGAGGGGAAAACACATCTTAACAGAGAAAATGTTGGAAATTCAAGATCACATTCAAGTCATCTTGTCCATGTAAGTTCTTTGTTTGTTGATCTTATAGATTTTGCCTGACGTGATTAGCTGAATTAATGTAAATATGTTGGAGCATGTATACCATTATTATTGGACCATATCATTGCTACTACAAATAGAAACATTTATCAGAGTAAAGTAATGACAGAAATAATCTATAATAAATATAAAAGAAGGCAAAGTAAATCAAACCACTGATGCATAAAAAAACTCTCAACTTGCTTGCTCACATGCTTTTTAACATAAACATATTCTCTTGAATAAACATTCTCACCCTGCCTTCTGCCACATATATACTTATGTCTGCACAAGGAGTTATTTTAAATGCTAGATTGAAAAATGGCTGAAAGTGGAGTAATAGCAACAAATGAGTCGACTGTCATAATCCAGTTACACATGCACATCCACGTATATACGTATTCAAATATATTTACGTGCAAGCAGAATATCATTAATTTCCAGCTTCTTCTCTGGAATGGCCATACTCCTCCATTAAATTGGACGAATTGTTCACAATTTAGTCGGGAAGTTTCTAAATGGATATAAGAATTATATGGCTCCCAAAAAAACCTTTTAACTGGAAATTACTTCTATTAATTCTACCTCCATAGAGAAACTGCTGTGAAGGAATGCCTTGCAATCAAAACAGAGTAGGTTTGTAGTTTATGCGAACATTATCTTGTTATATACTGGTTTTAGCTGTATAGTTTCTTTACTGTGAAATGGACCACCTATTTTCCCAATTGTCCTTGACCTTTTAGATAGACATGAAGTTAACTAATGCGAAAAAAAAAGGTCCTGTAACTATAACCATGTCCACTTTTAGTCCTGTAACTTTTTACTTTTTCAATTTTGGTCCTTTTGGTAAATTGAAAAAGTTGAAACATACATGACTAACATTTAACATAAAAAAGTACCAGAATTGGCACCCAAAGGACCAAAATGGACCAAAAGGACCAAAATTGAAAAAGTAAAAAACATACACGATTAAAATTGGATACAAACAAAGATACAAGATCTATGGTTATATCTCTAACTAATGCTGATGTAATTTCTCTGTAAGTATAACTAGCCTTGTATATTTTCTTCGAACTAGTCCATGTTACACTCAGCACAATTATATTGATAATGATGTCTGAACTATTTAGGCTGGCCCTTACGATTCCTTGAAAGACGTTGCTCTGAAACTTCTGCAATGCAAGGTGTCCACAATTCCTGTTATTCACTCTTCATTACAGGATGGCTTGTTTCCTCAGCTCCTACACCTGGCTTCCCTTTCCGGAATACTTAAATGTAAGCAACATATTTTTATTTAATTGTCATTTTAAATGTAATATTATTATTTGACCTGGTGACTAACACACCTGAAATCTCTAGGCATATGCCGGCATTTCAAGCATTCTTCTAGCTCCTTGCCCATTCTTCAGAGACCAATATGCTCATTCCCTTTGGGGACTTGGGTCCCGAAAATTGGAGAATCTAATGGAAAGCCTATTGCAATGCTAAGACCAAATGCCTCTTTAAGTGATGCTCTTTCTATTTTAGTCCAAGGTATGATTTGTTTCACTTGGCATATTGATGTTGATTTCACTATTTGGGTTAAAAGATCTCCATAAATTATTTTATCAGCTTCCATATATTTTTCCCTTGCAGCTGATGCTTTTGCACAAGGTTTTAAGATGATCTTTGCTTTGTTAAGACAACCTCCTGTGAAATGATAGTGATCAATCATATATATAGTTCTCATAATTATTTTTTATATCTTTTCTGGATAGTTATCATTAGAATACCTTTCTGTGATGACTGCTTTTCATCTTCTCATGGTCTTATCAATTTCCCTTCTGGCTCAACTTGGTTGGCCATTGAATTTTTTTATATAAGTGGAATTCTTTCTTCTATAAGGATTGCTCCATTGTTAAAAATCTTTCATTCATATTAATTAAAACTTAAAGGTGATGTTTGTTTTGGGTTTTAAAAACCAGGTTTTGGGTTTTGAAATTTGAAAAGCTCAGTTTAAAAAAACCACCACAAAACCAATAAACCTACCATTACACTTTCCAATACAATCAATTCTCTCTCCTTACACTTTAATATAATCAAATCATAGTTCACATCGTCCAATAATTTCAGTCACTCTACGATAATATAATATACTTCATTCACTGTTACCCACTAATTTGACAATTGACATAAAGTTAAATCTTACCCTACTCCAAAACAAACACACACTGTACTATTTATCAGGATTTTAAAAATCTCGATTTCAAAAAAGTGATTTTTTAAATGTCACTTGAAACCCAAAACAAACATCACCAAAGGGTTTGTGAAAAAACGAAGAACAGTTTTTCATTCACCATTTCATTGTGAAGTTATAACTCCTGTTATCACTCTTGTTGATATCGCAGCCGATGTCAGTTCCATACCTATTGTGGATGACAATGATTCTTTGGTGGATATATATTCTCGAAGGTATATATCTTTATTTTTATTTTTATTTTTGTGGCAGCTGCATACTCTCACTTTGAGTTGGATGACGTCTTTTTCAATGATCTTTTTGTATCGTTTTATATCATTACAGTGATATCACTGCTTTGGCTAAAGACAGAGCATATGCACTAGTTCGTCTTGATGACTTGAGTATCCATCAGGTGATGTCCATTAAACCTTGATGCGCATCAAATTATGCCATGTAGTTCAAGAAATTGTGCCTAAATGTACTCTTAAAGATTAACGCCTGTACATCATTTTTTCCTGCTTAGAATGTGAGTTTTTTTTTGAAAAATAATTGCTATAACTCAAATATATGCTATAAGACCAAGAAGACTGAGAGAGATTACTACTGAACATACACAAAAATGCTTATAATTTCATGAATCATGCCCTACCTATGTCTCCAAGGCTGTGCCCTCATCTGTTGCCCCCATGTCACCTTGGGCCTTTAGAATAATGATAAAGTTCTTTCATTTTATAATGGGAGGGACTGGAGTTGGGGTTATGCAGAAAGGAAAACCACGACGATAGAGTTAAAGCTCAAGAGTTCTTTTCCCATAACTATTCATCTGCTTTTTCTCTACAGTATTTACTTTTTCCACGATGACGAACATGGAATATTCTTGAGGTTGCTGGTAGAACTGCATGAGTATGCACATGAAGCGTTGCATTATATTATCCTATATCATGACAACATCAAGCCACATTCATTTTACATGTTTACTTCTTTACTTTATGGACATTTTCTTCAAAGAAATGTGGCTGTTCGTACTCCCTGGAGTACACTTGTATGCAGGACTTTCCCAATGAAGTTTTCTTGAAAGCATTGACCTTAATAGCTAGAATTTATGTTGTTTTCTTTTATTCTTGCTCGCTGTAAACTATGCTTGTTATTTGTCCCATTTTCATTAGTGATCACAGTTTAATCCTCAGAAATCACTGCTCAAAAGTCTCGAAAACAATCTACTTTATCTTGTCATTCTGCTCGAATCTTTAGTCCATGTACATTTTATTATTAGTTATGAAATCAAGATTAAGATACCCTTGGTGGTCTGGAGGAGATGCTATTCTATCTCGTTCCTCATCTAAGGACATTTATTGTAATTTTGTATAGGCCATACAACTGGGGCAAGATGCAGTCTCCCCTCATGGTTTCGTCAATGGCCAGCGATGTCAGATGTGCTTAAGGTCTGATCCTTTGCACAAAGTAATGGAGCGGCTTTCTATTCCTGGTAATCTGTTTATCTTTTGTCTCTGTCAACTCACATTTTATATGAATCTTATGATTTTTATATTGACTATATGACTTCCATTATGCTCAAGGATAGTAAAAACCAATTGTTTTGAACATATCAAGCTACATTTACAATACTGTATCATCGTTGTGCCACTTGAAACATAATGAACGAACTTCTTAAATCACTTGTCAAAACTACAAACTGTCAGTGTATAAATTCCGAGCAAATAACTAGTGAACGACGATATAATAACTGCTATACTTTCTTGTCAGATGGGGAATGGTTGCAAATGAAATTGCTTTGCTTGTTAGCCTATTTTGTCCAATTTAAAAATTATAAACATTGATGGAATAAATTAATTCGAAATGGAATCTATCGATAGAAATAGTTATATGATTTATTTGTGCATCATCACACCCGCTATACAGTATTTTGTATTTGTATTCATCAATATTACCAATGTGTTTCCCCTTTTATTCCCATATCATTTATCAGTTTTTTTGTTCTGAAAAACTTAAACAAACATTGTGGCACACTTTGCAGGGGCAAGAAGAGTAGTAATAGTGGAGGCTGGAAGTAAACGCGTCGAAGGTATCATTTCGTTGAGCGATGTGTTCAGATTCTTGCTTGGCTAAGACAAACGAAATCACAATCAAGGGGTCTGGCCAAAGCCCCCTTTGTTTTAAGGCATGCATCCACAAGAATGGGGAAAACAATTCTGTGTAAATTAAGATGAATCTCTTTATTTGTTTTTGCTCTTTATTTTATTGAATTTTAATTGTCAATCTGTTGCTTTCATAGCTACAAGAGTTGATGTTTCCATAGACTAAATATGCGACAAGGAACTGAAATCGGTATGTAGCATTTGATGGGCAATTTGTCGATAAAAATCTTGTTACCATATCTAACATTCACTGCACTACATTAAACATTTTGTCATCATTTTGTTACCCATTTTTTATTTTGTCATACTGTACTGCAGTTTCTTTTAGTCGGATATGTTTGTTCTCGAACTTCCTGATTTTAGTATTACAACGTCAATCACTGGTAAATATTGATTTCATATAGAGTAAAATTTCAAAACAAACATATACACTTTAATGTTTACCAAGAATTTCAAATTAATTGAAATTTGAAGTCATGATTTTCCACTCATGCAAATCCCAAAAAAAACGTACCATAAGGGTCTTAAACACGATATTTGTTCAAATCCATTTAAGTCTGTCGTTCACCAATGTACTCAACCTGATTTTAATGAAAGATTTTCATCTATCTAAGAGTCGGTATTTGTAAAAAGATGTGAAATTTATTTAATTCCTAATATTAATTAGTATACAAATTCAACCATTTCTCCAAGTGAGTATGTTCATTTCCTTCTAATTTAAATGTTCTGAATGACACTATGACAAACTAGTCAAAGGATAAAAATTACTTCACTTCACAAAAAGACAATTCAATGCCAATTTACCATGCTATATACAAAACAATTAAAATTACACATTGTCAAAACGAAGTATTTAATTTTTAAAAATGAAATAAAACAAACCCAGTGTCTATAAAAGAATGAAAATAATCACCTACCTCGTGCAACAGGATACCCAATCCCATGCCTGGTAGTTGGAAAAACCACAAACAAAAAACTACAAACAATCCCAATCCCAATTGGAAGCACATTCAATACCTTTTGAGCCTCATTTCCAGCCTCAGGATACAAACATCTCACCACATTCCTATCCCTCATTGCAACCGAAACAAACACAAGCAAAGCCAACCCAGCATGCACCACATCCATCCCAGCCAGCCTGTACTTGCTGACGTCACCCGCCACGTCGTCCCCGAACATCCACATCCCCCGCCACGTCACCAGCCCGTGGTGGACCCGCCCGTCGGGGCCCACCACGCTGTCGGTGAAGGAGGCGAGGAGGCACGAGAGGCCGAGCACAAGGAGGAGGACAAGCGTCGCGGGACGCGTGACGGCGTCGGCGTCGCACATCCCGTTGTTCGAGACGATGGGCGTTAGGAGCTGGAACGCCATGACTGTGCCAGTTGGCAGGAGGTTCGCGAGATTACCCGAGCTTGAGAGGACCTGCGAGAGGGTGGATCTACGCGGGGCCACCGTGGGCCCCGCGGCATCGGCTTCGGGTTGATTTGATGTTGTTGATGGTCTTTGTCTAATTTGAGATGACATTTTTTTGATTGGGAAAAATTGTGATCAAGATCAAGTTTTTCTACAATGATCAAAATATTTAGTTATGGATGTTAGAGATTAATGAACATTTATATATATGTATATATAGGATACTTCTTGGAGCTCACAAATGCATGACTTTAATAAAGAATGCGTCTTATTATATGAAAGTTGAACAAGTCTTCGTATGTCAAATTTGAATTGCTTTACTCTTTATATACCAACTCTCTTGACAACTTGTTGAATTCAAATATTATTATTATTTTTTTTAGTTTTTAAATATGACTAAGAACACATGCCTCACAATTTCCATTGGTGTATGATCTGTCGAGTAATATATAATCATTTAGCATACGTCTATGGGAATGAATTTTTTATAAAAGATATTATTAAAATTGCATCCAACACATTTAAATTAATCTAGTGTAGCATCTATTTCGAGATCGGTTTACACCCATAAAAAATCAAACACATGAGCCGCCCATGAGTGCTTATGATATTGCTTAGAAAAAATTACGAATTCTCTCGAGAATCATTCAAATTATATAAAAATAAAATTCTACAATTTTGAAAGATTACTATATATATATGGTCCGCAAAATGAATAAAAATTTATTTAACTAATCGATAAATATAAAGTTCTTTCACTTTTTATGTTTTGCTTATGTGTGCATCAATTAGTTATCTGCGATTTGCGCATTTGGAAGATTCCCAAGTACAATTTTTTTATACAAATTACGAATAAGTACAAACAAAATTGCACGTGAAAGTGTAAATATACCTACGCATATACAACCATTTTGTACTTATTAATAAGTTGTAATCTTAAAATGTACCTATTATTAAGTCTCCCTTTGCATTTCCCGTTAGTCAAAAGGTTTGGTCATTTAGGAGGTGTATTATTCAAATTCACACATAATTTTTTGGATAATTTAGATAAATCTCAAGTTGAGTTTCGAATTTTCCTCCTCGTTCATTGTTTCTTTCAATAATATTGAATTGCACATTACTACAATTTATGCATGATTTTTCCTTTAAAAGATTAGTTCCCTTAAATCAAACTAATGCATTATTTTTTAGTGACAGATAGGTACCGCCAGCATCATCATCAATTAAGCCACTCGCACATATATTTCTTTTAAGCCAGCAAATATATATCTGCCCTATAGGCTATAGTCATGTTGCCCTGATGCCAAATAATTAGACCACGTTACAATTGAATTTATATTTAATTAGTCTTTCCTCTTGCCATGCACGCTTACGAATTCTATTAATATATATATATATATATATATATATATATATATATATATATAATATTATTAATTAAATTGTTATTGTCATATTTTAGCAAAAAAAAACTATGGTCTTTCCTATTGCACAGAGCCGGTCCTACGATTTTAGCACTACAAAAAAAATAGAGGGCTGCCTACGGAATATTTCAAAAAATAGAGAATTGTCTAGGGAATATTTCAATTTGCCTAAGTATTTTTATTCATAGGTAAATTTGCCTACGAAATGTAATTCGTAGGTAAATTTATCTGTAAGTCATTTCTAAATCACAAATATAACTGTCTATAAAAGTGTAAGTTGTCTAGGGAATTATTTTTTGTAGTTAATTAGTTTGCCTATGGACATCATGAATGTGTAGGTAGTTTCATGGTAGTTAATTTGTTTGCCTAGGAAATGATTTTGTGTAGATAACTTTTCATAGATTTTTCTAAAAGTTGATAGGCAAATCCTAGGCAATAGTCACTTTTAAGGACCAAATTATTTTTGTAGGAAAATTTTATAGACATTTGAAAATTTTGGTAGGCAATTCTTCATTTTCTTGTAGTGTAGGGGCCCGGTGCGAAAAAATAAAATTGTAAATAAGCAATATATTATTGAAGACTTGAAGTGATCAAATAAAACTTAAGAATAGAAAATTTAAAATTTAAAATACCTTATTAAAAAAGACATGATTCTTTTCAAGGCCTGTTCGTCAAATTTTCTAATGAACACATATATGATGTATAAGACTAATTTCGAAAGAGAAAAAAAATAATTAAAAGTGATGAAGAAGAAGAGGGATAACGTGAAGATTGTGTATAAATTTATAAAAAGAGTTGGTCTCCCATGAACTAGGTCTATGCTATAAACTTGGATTATTTGACCCATTTAATTTATTTTCAATATTTTTTTATAAACCACTAAACTTGACCCATATTATACCTTGGGTAGGGTTAAATGTCATCAATTAAAAATAAGGTTTATAGCATGAACCAAGTCTATAAAAGTTTTTATCTTATAAAAATATAAGGGAAAAGAAAAATGATTATAGATTTGGTTTGTTTAGTTTAAGGAAAAAAGATTGTGTGTGATTTAATTTGGAATAATTATTTAAGGAAAAAGAAAAATGATTGATAGTTCTTAAAATTGCAAACATGACAAACTCATCTACCTATCAACCATGTCATATTGGTCGACTTTCTAAATTATATTATAAATACATATAAAAAAATCAGGGGGCCTCGTCGGAAAAGGGTCATGTACGGTGGCACCACCTGCACCGCACCAGGGCCGCATCTGCTCACTAATACACATTTGGGCTTGGACAACTTTTAAAAATGACCATGAACAGCGGTTATAAGGGCTGTCCAAGTAACAACTTTCTAAGTTTAGACAACTATTAAAAAATCGCTGTCTAAATACAAGGGCTTAGACAGTTCTGAATTGGACAACGGTTGTCCAAGCTATTTTTTTTAATAAATTTTTTTATTATATTAATTAGACAGCGGTTTATAATCGCTGTCCAATTTTTTTTTTATAATTAATATATATTTTAAAAATCCTGTTTATACAAAACCAAAAACCAAAACTTATACCACTATAATATATATACGTCCAATACCAAAACATCAAATAAATAAACATACACATTATGAAATAAATAAACATACACATACATACGTCCAATATACACCAAAAACATGAAATATCATCACAAATATATAAGTTAATTACATGCTACCAAAAGTTATACCACTTTAATTATAAATATACAAAAATCGATTGTAAAGGTACCCCGTCCAATCTCTTTTCCATTTCTCCATTTTTTTGTTGTTGTAAGTCTTGAGCGGACGTTGATAGACAAACTGCAAACAACAATCAATCAATATAGTTAGATATATAGTATATGAATTTTTATTCAATCAATAATAATTTAAATAAATCGATAAATTGACTTACATTGTTAGGATTAATCGTCGTTTGAGAAGCAAGGATTATATCTTCAATATAGCAACACACAAAATATCCACAATGGGAACCATCTCGTTGCCTCGTAACCTGTTGATTAACAATTATAAGCACGTATTACAATTATAATTATTTTCTATTAATTTGATAACTTACTAAATTAAATTTACCTTAATATTAGTCCAGCTCACTTTATTGAAATTAGATCTTGAGCCTTGATTCGGAAGGCGACTCCGATACATCGTCATCATACTATTATTATTATAATTAGAAAATAAAAATAGATTAAATATGCATAATTTTAAAAGTAAAACAAATCATTATATTAGAATATTAAAAATGAACTTACGCTTCCATGTATGACGTGAGATCATGGCGATTTGCAGCCACCCCATTCATAGTTGGGTCCATAAAAAATGCACTTAATGTATTCATATTAATGGCGACCAACACCCAATGGTCCCTATATTATATTAAGAATATTAAAATTAACTGCAAATTTAGCATATGTGCAAATATCATATTATGAATACAAATTTTAACGAAATGTTTATTGTACTCACCCCACATCTGTTGGCCAAAAAATGAGATGTTCTCTCCCAGTATGACTCAGCATATGGTTGACTATCCCGTCCATGCCCTGTGCCCTATCACCCATTAAGCAAGACACTTGGGGGGAGACGAAGGAATATATTCCACATGCTCTGGCATCTCTCGAGAGATATACCTCACCCAAATATCTTTAACCAACATATATACGCTAATTAATATTTAAAAGGAAAATTAAACTATATAGAAAGTAAATACTGATAATTAATAAACACATACCTGAGGTAAACGGCTATGGTGGTTGCACTCAACCACTCGTCGTTCAAGACTTCAACCACATGCTCCTGAACGATGTATTCATCAAAAGAATTATGATGAAAGTGAGCACGCATCGGAATTGTGAGGGTATCGAAAGCATTGGACTCCACCATCCTGCTCACCATAGTCTGTACGGCGCAGTCGTGATCTAAGTCTTCAGGCATTGGATAACCAAGTCTGCACGTACCAATAGTGGAGTCCCTCGTTCTCTCCATCTGACTGTCTATGACACCTCTTGATTTCTCTTTCGCCTTTTGTGGTGATTTCTGTTTAGGCTTTTGTGGTGTCGGCAGATCCTACAATCAATTTGCAACATTATTTAGAACGACAAATAAGATAATAAACTTTAATAACATATATTTTACTTTCATGGTGCGAGAGACTAAGTTGCTCGGCCATTCGATGAAGTGCCCGACCGCTGTTCCGACTGTGACAGCATCATCTATTGGTTTCGGCACGGGTGAATCTTCTTCTCCGAGTACGGGTACATCTAGTGTGACCCTCACGAAACCAGGAGTGAGGGGACGACCATGAATCATTCCATGGGAGCTGTTGTGCAACGATCCTGTGGCCACCAACCGAGTAGGATCCTCAAAATAAAGGTAGCAATAGGTCAGTGGTTGTTCGAATAAGATATTTAGTTAGAAAAATTTAATACACTAGTCTTTAATTAAAACAAAGGCGAGACATGCACATCTGATACTTGAGAGACGTTTTGAAGTGCCTCAATAAAGTCGTCCCTAACATCAGCCGAAAACCTAGCATAAGCGACACTGTTTTCACAGCTTGCTCCACTCGACGACATTCCGTGACTCGATCTTTTCTCGGACCTCAAACGTTCCACATCTTTAGTCAACTTGGCAACCTGTTCCAAAAGTATACTCACCATATTTATGGCTTGAAGGGCAGGTGCCATCGCTAATGATGACTTCGTCACACCATATCCTAAACTCCGTAAGCGGCCGGGATGCTCCTGACGACCTATAGCCCGTCCAAGCAGATCATCAGTACCGATAATGCGGATGTCGTCGGGCGTCATGGTCTGAGAAATACACTCCTGAATCACAAAAAAATATTATTTAATTATTTGTTTAGAAATAATAGCTTGTAATTGAAAGATAAATTAATGTATTGATTACCGCTTCATCGATGATACGCTGTGCACTGGAATCGACAGTACTCCTATCTCGAGTCTTTATGGTACTCTGAAATAACTCGAAACGGGTAACAACATGCTCACTCTCTCCAGCTTTCCTTCTTTCTTCTTTCTACGATAGTGATGAAAGTGTCCCTTTATTAAATATATTAAAAATGAATATATAAAAAAATTAAAAGTTAGGATTTTGATCTCACCATATCTTCTCTTATGCGTGCATAACCTTTGTTCGATCTACGATATCGAGCCTCCATCGCCTTGGCTTGTTGACGATTTTTCTTACTTCGATTCTACAGTGTAATAGAAATACGATAAACACTAAAAAACATAGGACATTAGGAATTGAGGAAAATGACATTGATCAATTTTACCTGGAAATCATCATCCATAGCTCTACTCACAAACTCCTCCCAGTACGGGGCCACCGTAAGGCTATTCTGATACGCCGGAGGCGGACTAGCCGAGTAAAGACCAGTGTTTGGATCTCGTGTGCTACTTCTCAGCCAAATCCAAAAATTCTTGGCCATTACTCCAGCTTGCGACAGTATTTGCTTCTTCTTGGAATGGTCAAGGCCGATGAATGTAGTCTATACGCATATAACATAACAATTTTGTAAATTTAATAATCATACAACAACTTTCAATAAGCATATAATTAAAATACCGAAAGTTCGTCCCATAATCTTTCCTTCAAAGGAGTAAGTTTTTCGCTACGCCAATCCTTGGTTGGCAGCACGATAGGGATTACCCTCCTGACGGCAGCTCCAAGGTAGAAGGATAACTTCTCACTCTCTTTTCCTATTGCCTGTCCATACTCATTGAACGATAACTGCAATAACATAATATTTAATTAGGTTCAACGATCAATCAATATAATTACAATTTCAACTGTTCAATTGTAATAAAATTACCTGAAGTGTTTTCCCTTTGCTACGAGCTCTCTTAATAGAGGACATAGTGACTATACCCCTCGTGCGCTTCTCCCCAGAGCTGCTAGTGGTGGGAGAATCAGTGTCACCCTGTCTCAACTCATCAGTATGATGTCGATCATATGCGCCATGATCTCCATCAGAATCTCCGTCATCTCCGGGATGTTGCAAATAAGACATGATCATGTAAAGCAGAAGAAACAACATTTAATAAACAAAAACCAAACAATAATCAATAAAGCAGAAGAAACAACGTTTAATAAAGCAGAATAAACAACATTTAATAAAGCAGAAGAAACAACATTAATTCAATAAAGTCATACATTTCTTTTTAGCACTTGTTTTTTCTTTTTCGTTTTTTGGTTGAAGAAACAATAACATGAATTCAATAAAGTCATACAATCCTAATATATAAACATGTACCTAAGGATTTGTTGCATCTCTAAAAAATGTATATATCCTAATGTACCATCATTAATCATCTAAAGCAAACACACTACTATCCATTCACCAAATAATCATCAAATTAATATAACCAAAATATGTCCTAATGTATTAATCCTAATTTATGCTTAAATCATCACACAAGCATATTATCAAACACCTTGAGTTCATCAATTGTTCATATCTAAATTAGCATAAAAATTCAAGCCAAGCCACACAATACATATTCATCTCTAATAAGTTGTTCATCTCTAACACTAACAATAATTAATCCAAGCCACACAATATATATATATATAAATAATTAACAATATATAAACCAAGCATCAATTGTTCATCTCTAACACTAACAACATTAATCCTAACAAATTAACACTAATTTATGCTTAAATCCTCACACAAGCATATTATCAAACACCTTGAGTGCATCAAACACCAATATATATACACCAATATACATACACCAATACATACAACATGATATATATACACCAATATACATACACTAATATATACATACAACATGAAATCCCCAAAACTAATTTCTAACATATATATACATATACACATTAAATACCACCAAATTATTACTAACATATATATATATATATATAAAATTACCTGTGGAGGAGGAGGAAGGCGGCGACGACAACGGCGGTAGGGAAAGACGGATGCGTCGTGACGAGGAGGAGGAAGAGGAGGAGGGAGGAGGAGGAGGAGGAGGGAGGAGGAGATGGGAATGTGGGAGCAGAGAGGGAGGGAAGAGGGCGACGACACGAGAGGAGGAGGAGGAGGAGGAGGAGGAGGAGGAGGAGAGAGAAGGGACGGTGAGAGGAGGAGGAGGAGGACGAGCGACAGCGATGACGGCGCGAAGAAAGAGGAGGACGAAAATCGCGTTCGGATATTCAGATGGGTAACGAATGCAGAAATGGGGCTGGAGGCTGGGTTTTAATTCAGGGTTTCACTTGCACAACGGTTATGAACCGCTGTCCAAGCTTTACCTTAGACAGCAGTTCAAAACCGCTCTCCAATCTACCTTGTACATCGGTTATGAACCTCTGTCTAAGCTTTGTTCTTGGACAACGGTTTTTAACCGCTGACTTTTTTTTTTTAAATAGAACCGCTCTCCAAGGGACTACTTGGAGAGCTGTTCGAAAAAAGGGCTGTCCAAGTGGAGCTCTCCGAACTTAAATGTGTAGTAGTGACTATTGCCATACACATCCCATCAACCAACAATATATTTAACACTATATATCTTAAAACTTGTGTCAATCCCAATGTAAAACTTAACTTCAGACAAAGATAGTAAAATACAATCCCCTAATTTACTGTACTAAAAAAACAATCTTCCCATGACTATAAAGAGTTAAACCAAAAAAGAAATTGTAACATTTCCAAAATGATGAAGCAATTAGTGTATTACATATGATTAAGTAATGTATATATGTGAAAAAATGTGATAAAATAAGATCAAACAGAAGCAAAAGTGTGAATAAAAGGGTGAGCATATTCAAATTGCAATCGATCCTCCTCGTAAAAGTAATCGCTTCTATAATCAACGAGCACCTCCAACTCCGACTCCTGATCATTATCAGAAAACCTATAAATCAAAAGTCGGCCAGGCTCTTGAAACAGAAACACGGAATCCTCCATCCTCTCTTCCCGGATCATACCAAGCAAATTTTTGTGGTTGATACCTACATTGGCAAATCCAGAATTAAGTTAAATTTAGGTACAATCAATAATAATAACAAATTTGGGTAGAAAATTACCATGTCCATTCTAATTATATAGGTTGATTGGATTTTGTAAAAGTGTTTTTTGTTTGGAAAGATAAATCACAAACTCTAATATGAACACGTTTCATAGTATGAAACTGAACTTATTTAATAATACCATAATATTTATTTAGTAATAACACCACTCTTACACGCAAAATGCGCCGATCCAATGGCTCACGCCTAATACTTATACCACTACTCTGACGAAATGGAATAACTCAAGTGGTTAGAGCATCATTATCTATATTGTGAGGTTATGAGTTCAAATCACCCTTTGCCCGATCAAACAACAAAAAAACTTATGCCACTATAAATGAATACTTATAAACTAATATCACTACTCTTATAAACTAATACCAAAATATAACATTCAATATATATTGTATTACTCATGATTCACCGGCTCACGCCTTACATCGTTTTCAACGGCACATAAACGAGATAAACTCTTTTTTGCTCTATATTGATAGTTCAAACTATTTTTGCCCTTTCTTAATAAAAAACTCATTTTTGCCATTTTATGACATATTTACCCTATTTAATAATAAATGTTATACTTTCCAATATAATTCATGCACAGGGAAAATTATTCCATGTAAACAAATCTATAAAATTAAGACATTTATAAAAAGAAAACAAACCTATATAATTTGAACTGGGAGTTCTATTTTTCATTTTTTTAACGATGCATAAATAATATTGTGATTTTTTTTTTTCAATTTGGAGTACAGTCGTAGGCAAAATACCTGTCTAGACGAATGAATCTGTACTGTTTGGTTGTTGGATTAAAGACAATGTAGTCGATTCGATCATTTTCAGGAAATTTCAAGCTTAAAAGCAGTAGCCATTCAATGACTGCAATATTTTTACGTATTCGAAGCATTGCTGTCTGATGGGACTAGGGAGGCTAACCCTAACTAATTTTTTAATGGTCGGATGACAGATGAAGAGCTGTGCCCTCCCACTGACACCCAGTAAGTCTCAATGGGACGGCGTGTGTGTTTCTGATAGAAGGATTTGCAGGAGATGAGAAACCACCAGTGTTTGCTTACGGATTTGAATCTAACCACTGACTTTACGGGCAACAAAATAAGAATTTCTGTCAACAAATAGTCATTGCCGCCGATTATAGAAGCAAAAAAACAGATTCCGCCGGTGGACATTCTCTTCAAACAACTACTCATCTTAAAACCTGTAAATTTTTCTTTTTTTTTTTTTCTTTTTTTCTTGTACGAATGACGATTAACGGCGAGTTTTACACTTTTACTTTTGACCGACTCTTGTAACCGATTATAGATTGCCTCGTAGTCAAATTTCGATGCGCACAAATCGGAACATGAGATTTATACCAACTTGTTATTTTCAAAATAGGAGATAATGTATTCAAGAATCATTTTCCATTTTTGACCTCGAATTTTAATGAGCTAATGATGAATTGAAAGGGAGTTGAATAGGGATGTTGAAATTGGTAGAATACTTTAATAAATATTGGAGTAATACTTATATGAATCATAAATATTAATTATATTACTATTATATGTATAGAAATTATTACTATTTAAAAAATAAATATTTTAAAATAATAATAATTTTGTACGTAATAATAATAATTTTTATAAATAACAGTGATAATTTTTGTATATAATAATGATATTAAAAAAATAGAACTCATTGGGTTTACACAAATTTTTGTCTAAATATTGCTCATTTTTTAAATTAATATGAGTGGGCCTCCTGTGCACATGGTGCATGATGCACACAATAATGTATTTTAGAAACATGTACAATTTACATTAAAATGTACAATTTATTATATTGAAACATGCAACCTGTATTCGTAAAACAAGTTGCACGTTTCAGTATAACAATTTGTATATTTCAGTGCAACAAATTGTACCTTTCTAAAATACACTAAAGTCAATTTTATTTCTAAAGTCAATTTTATCTAATTTAATTTACAAAAATGCCACTACTTTTACCATATAACCCCACCAAAAAATAATTTTATCCCTTTTAGTAATAATAAACAATTCTTTTTTTAAAATCCATGTGCGCAGTAAATATTCAATCGAGTTAGGGACAGAGGGAGTAATATAGATGACGGCGCAATTGGTGGAGGTGGGCGGTGATGGCGTGTATGCAACGAAAGTTTCGAAAATTGCTATTGTGATGGGCAGTATGCAGTAGTGGTGACTGTGCAAGATTGAGCCAGCCACGTGGATGGTGACGGTCAGGGGCTGTTCTATTAGTGAGCCAGGGTGGACTTTAGCCCACCCAAGCTCACTATATATTATAATTATTATATGCAAACACCACACAATACATCTAATTTAAAGAGGGCCTTAAATAGAGTATTAAAGAGGGAAATGGGTTTAGGGAGGGCTTTAACGAGGGAAAAAATCCCTCGTTAAAGTACTCCTCGGTAAAAACTTAACGAGGGGAAAAAAAGCCCTCGACAAATAACGAGGGTTTTGCCGAGGGACTAACACATATCAGTTTACCGAGGGCTGACACCCCTCTCCAAGTTTCTGACACGAGGGCCCTCGCTAATGCCCTCTTCAAATTTAACGAGGGCCACCTGGCCCTCGCCTTCTACCAGATGCAAATTAACGAGGGCAACATGGCCCTCGCCAATTGGGCGAGCACGTTGCCGAGGGAAATAGGCCCTCGCGAAATAATTGTAGTATTAAAAATTGCAGTTTCCAGGTTTCGAGCCCGGGCTGGAGGGGCTTCGAGCGCACCCACGAACCACTGGGACACGTGAGCCCCTCCACTGTAGCAGCATATATGGGCGAAATTCACCCCCCATGTGATTCGAACACGCGACCTCCCGGTATGTGGAGGCCTTGTGTGTTCCGCCTAACCGTTTGGGCTAGGCGAGTTGTTCGTTAGGATTGTATTTTTAATTGTATAGGTATTATATATTGTATTTTTACAATTTTTTTTATCTATCATTTATTTTAATTGTTTGTCATGCATATATTTACTTTGATTAACTTAAAATATTTATAATAAAATTATGTAATAAATCATTTATATTCTTATGCATCATTTATCATTTTCATACTCTTTTTCACTAAATGTAGTCCTAATACGTTTGAATTAAATTATTTTTAATAAAAAAATTTAAATAATCATATTTACATATGTAATATTTACTAACAAATATACATATTGATCATTATTGTTTTAAATATTTTCAATAAAATTACAAAATTATTACTTTTGTATTATTTTTCACTATTTACTTAACACGTGTACATATACACCTATAATAATCTTTTTTTTAAAAAATAAAATTTTAAAGCATTCTCACAAACTTATAATAGAGATTAATAAATAATATTCATTTTTTTTAGCGCAATCAATAATATTCATAAAAAATAAACATAAAACACACATGTGGTGTTCGAATATTCTAAAATAAAACACAACAAAATATGTACCGTTCGAAAGCAACATAAAACATAACAAAATATTCAGTCAAATGTTTAAATAACACACACACACAAAGTTTAAGGCATCACATCATGATGATGATGATGATGATGATGATGATGATGATGATCATCATCATCATCATCATCATCATCATCATCATCATCATCATCATCATCATCATCATCATCATCATCATCATCATCATTATTTTCATTGTCATTTACTGTGGGAAAAAAGTGGGATCAATGCACCGGCGGCTCTGATCAAGTCAGTGAGACCTTGAGTACTCTCGGAAGAGTCGACGGAACGAGGTCGTCGAACACGAGCTGTAGAACCACTGGGACCTACAGGAGCATTAGGAGGAGCACGATACTGAGGGAATAGAGGAACAAAAAGACCAGGCTGAGCATAACCACCGGTCGGCTGGGAGTAACCCCACTGTTGGGGAACCACCGATTCCACAAACCCATGCCGGGAGTAACACCGGTCTGTGGTGCACCGGTTCCCTGCTACGTCCACCGGTCTGTGGAGAACCGATTCCTTGCCACGGCGGCTGCTGTGGACCAACGGTTGTCTGCCACAAGGAGAAAAATTGGCTCATTTGGTTCATTTGACTCTGCATTTGTGTCATCTGTCTAGCCATTTCCTCTCTTTGTTGTCTTTCATGCTCGAGAGCGCGCTCCTGTGCCAAAAAACGTTCTTGATCAAATTGGGAGTAGCCACCGATAGAGGTGCCCCCAGATGTCCCGCCTGGGCCAGATTGAATGAGCCCCAACTCCGACATTTGGCCCAAACCCCTGAATTTCCCATGGGAGTACGACACCTCCACGATAGAATTGGTCGGCTTTGTCTTATCATACGCCAGACGTCTGGCGTCAATCCGCGGTACCTCGGCTTCGATCCGTGCCTCCACGGCTTGCTGACAAACAAATATTTTAAACAAAGTTACTTGAAGCACTTACAAAGTTATATATTGGATAAACAAAGTTACTTGAAGCACTTACAATTACGGATTGCATCTCCTCATACGTGACACCTTTTGAGTGAAATTTCTTCACGAGTTCCCATGCGATTAGGGAGGCGTCCATTTTGCAGCCACGGTATATTTTGTATAATTTTGTTGAGGCGTCCATGTTACGGATTACAATTATTATGTACCAAAATAATTTGTGGTGCAAAAACTACTTACAAATTCATACGCAAAACCTATCGCTCCTTTGGATCCTCCATGATGCGTGGATTTTTTGGATGCCCAATTTTTTCGGCACTGATCGCACTTTGCCTTGACCTCAGGTCGGTCCCAATAAAGTTTCAAAGTCTTCCATATTTCATCGTCCCATGGTGGCACCTTTTCCTTTTTACGGTGTAGGGTCTTCCAGTTATTGAGAAGATCAATTTATCTTCATACCGCAAAATTCTTCATAAGCAGATCTTTAATCTGTGCTTTGTTTTTCCTCTGTGTATCCCAGGTGACATCCCTCTAACAAAAAAATAAAAAATAACGTTGATTAATTATAAGTAACAATATAATAAACGAGCAATTTAAATTAATCAAACGAATGCATACCTGGAATGTTTGCCACCACATATTCTTTCGATCATCGATAACCGATGCCCAGTTGAACCCACCTAACTCCATGTGTCGGGACATTATGTTTCTAATGATCCTCGAACATTTATTTGAGGAATGCAACCTGTAAAATTAAAAGAGTGTTACACACGTATATATATGCATGATATTTAAATAAAAGACAAAGTGGTATAACATACTTCCCGTTGAATACACGTATATGTAGTCGGATTTGTGGTGGATCATGACCAGCGAGTTCATCTGCGTCGATCTCCTGATTCCTAGAAGAATCATCATCACCTTCAGTTGATTCACGGTGATCATCATCATTACTCGTCCTCTCATGATCATTTGGTATCGGTACCCGATTCGGCTGTTCGTCATTATCATTATTATCCCAGGAATTCGACCCAGATCCACTGGACCTCCTGAATGATAAAGCTCTGCTCAGGGTCTTTCGTATACCTCTGCCGGTCATCTGTAACATTGGTTAAATACATTAATTAAAATAACACATTTCACAACATATATATATATATATATATATATATATATAATACATTAATTAAAACAACTCATTTCACAACTCATTTATCATCTTCATCAATATCAATAATTAAATACCAGCAGTCATAACAAAGACATCTATAGAACAAATTAGTTTCATAAATTATCTTCTGAATCATAATTATGATATCTATCTTCATCTTCATCTTCATCTTCATCTTTATCTTTATCTTTATCTTCATCTTCATCTTCATCTTCATCTTCATTTTCATCTTCCTCTTCCTCTTCTTCATCTCCAATATCTTCCTCTTCTTCTTCCTCAACTACTCCACCGTTCAAATCTGCCAAAACGACAGGATCATCATCTATTTCATTTGGGGTGACATGTCGTCCTCTTGGAGTGGGGGAAGCTCTGGTGCGGTATTTCTATCGATTTCCACTAAGGATCTCGATTTTGTGGTGCAAACAGCCCACCAATCTGGGCCCGCACAGATCCGGGTTACTTGCAATAATAAACTTGACTGGCTTGACTTGCTAGCACAAATGGATCAAAACGACCATATCGTCCTCTCGGATTAACGTCCACGAGCTTATAATTGGGATGTATTCTTGTTTCCACTGGCACAGTTGGATCAAACCACTCACATTTGAACAAAACTACTTTTTTTTCAGTAAGTCCGGGATATTTCAAAACCACTACCTCCTCGAGTATCCCGTAGAAATCATTTTCATTTGAATCATAGTTTGTTCCCTTAATACAAACTCCACTGTTCATAGTGGCTTTGGATGTGCCATAAGCTCGTGTGTGAAATTTGAATCCATTCACGTAATATCCAGGGTACGTGGTGACACTACTAAGAGGACCGCCAGAAAGATTGCGTATAGACTCATCCCGAACACGATTTCTCCTCACCTATATATTATTGACGAGATACTTTATTATTAGGATTCGATTATATTTTTTATACTATACTATATATACAGGTCACTTACAAGTTCATCCAACCACGATGCGAATTGTTGTTGAAGAAATTCATCTTTTTGAGCATTCAATAGATTCAGTTAAACCGTATGTAGTTGCTCGAAAAATACACTACAATTGTAAATTTCGATGAGAAATTGCTCGTGTAATTAATATCAATTAATTAATATCTAATTAATTAATTACTTACTTAATATACGGTTGCACCTCGGGGCAATTTAGTAGCACGTACGTATGAGCTGTTCGCTTCTCCAAATCTACAATTGGTCTTCTACCCTTCTTTCCTAGTGTACTATCAAGAGGCACAAATATCGAGAGTCTACTTCCAACTGGTCGTGGTACTTCACGAGGTATATTGCGAGGTCTATTGTGTCGCTTCGTCAACACGTGTTCCTCAAAGTAATGAGAACAAAACATTGATGCTTATTTTGTTAAATAGGCATTTGCAATTGAAGCTTCGACATGTGCCTTGTTACCCACACTTAACTTTAAATTGTGAAGTACCTAATTCAATCGAATGGGTAAGTGTAAATTGTACTGGACCAACAATTTTATCAAATTATTGAATGAGTTAAATAGATTATGTACCTCTCAAATGGATATATCCATCTACATTGTACTGGACCAACAATTTTTGCTTCATATGCAAGATGGACAGGTAGATGCTCCATCGAATTAAAGAAGCTGGGTGGACATATACGTTCCAACTTCACAAGATCACTGCGATATCGTTGTCCAATCGAGTCATGTTTTCTACAGTAATGGTCCTCGATGTTAACTCCTTGAAGAACAAACTGATTTCAGTGATGGCTTGCCAAACCTTAAACGACAGAATTTCACGGAAAGCAATTGGGAGTAGTCTCTGCATAAATACGTGACAATCATGACTTTTCATCCCAAACATCTTAAATTTTGTCCAGTCTACGCACCGAGACAAGTTGGACACATAGTCATCGGGAAATTTCAACTCATCTACCCATTTGCAAATCATATCTTTGTGCTTCTTATCAAGGGAATAACTAGCTTTGGGGTACTTTCCTGTGTGTGGACATTTCTGCAGCAAGGGTCAACGACAATATTCATTAAGTTCATCCCTCGATTTAGTTGTGTCCTTTGTTTTCCCTTCGACATTCATCACCGTGTAGAACAAATTATCAAACACATTTTTTCGATGTGCATCACATCCAAATTGTGTTGGATCAACATCGAGCTCCAATACGGCAAATCCCAGAAAATACTTTTCTTCTTCCTACCACATTGTAAACCTTTGTTGTGATCATCAGCACCCAACTCTGTTACTTTCATCAAGCCAATCCAATCAATTTGCTGGAGGATCTGATCACCTGTCAAGATGGGAGGTGGATCGTCATCAACTACCACATTCTTTCTGAATGCAGTCTTGTTCCTTCGGTACGGATGACGTCTATGTAAAAACTTACGATGATTGTCAAACCACGACGGCTCAGACTGAAAGCCTCAATGTAATCCGCATAGTGTGGACAAGCAAGTCTTCCAGCTGTGCTCCATCCAAACAACATCGAGTAAGCCGGAAAGTCACTGATGGTCCAGATTAGTGCAGCCCGCATCATAAAATTCTATTTTGTAGCAACATCGTACGTTACCACTCCATGTTCCCATAAAAACATCAAATCACGGATCAATGGTTGCAAAAATACATCCAATTTATCTTTTGGATTCTTTGGATCGGGCACTAGAACCGTAAGAAACATGAATTGATCCTTCATGCACAACCACGGGGGTAGATTGTACGATGTCACTATCACTGACCATGATGAATATTGCTTCCCATGCGCCCCAAACGGTTAAAAACTGTCAGTGCTTAAGCCCAAACTCACGTTCTCTGAAGCAAAATCAGAATGCAACTGATCCAAGTGTTTCCAAGCTTGTGAGTCTGCAGGGTGACGCATGACACCGGAGTGGTCGTTCGAGCAACGTGCATGCCATGTCATATCCTTTGTAGTAGCATTAGACTGATACAACCTTTGCAGACGAGGGATGATGGGAAAATAGAACATCTCCTTAAAGAACGATTCTTTTTCAATCGCCCATTCACGTCACGTCTAGCAGGTTTGAATCGTGGTCGACTGCAAAACTTACAGTTTTCAAGTTCGCCGTCA
Organism: Stenogyne calaminthoides; assembly: GCA_037126765.1. NCBI lineage: Eukaryota > Viridiplantae > Streptophyta > Magnoliopsida > Lamiales > Lamiaceae > Stenogyne > Stenogyne calaminthoides. The sequence goes on along the minus strand of JBBCBC010000031.1, from coordinate 6,274,318 downwards.
GCACCCCAATATAACATGCAATTCTGTGCACAACAATGAATCCTCTCCACTGGAAGACCCATCTCACTCATCAGCTGTTTGCTATCAGAAAATTTCTTGGGCACGAGGCTATTCGGACAAAGAACACGAATCGCATCAACCATTTGATTATAGCTCCTTTCAGACAGTCTATTTTCAGTTTTAATGTTCAGCAATAGAGCATTGTATGACAACTGTGAGTGCGATTCGCAACCAGCATTATATCCTGATTCGCTGCACGAAGAATGTTATAAAAATGTGCAGCATGCTCATTAGGAGGTTCCTCATTAGGGGCCTCATCATCCACATTTAAGTGGGGACCAAAGGTTAAGTCCGCCATCATATCGTGGTACGAGCTAGATGCAAAAGTCTCGTTAACCGGCCCGTGTGTAGTCGAAGCAGATGGATGATCATTGTATTTATGACCCCACATTTCCTCACCGTGATAAATCCAATTGAAATAATTGGGCATGAACCCATTTCTATACAAATGTGCTCTCACCTCATCAGGTTCATGATACATATTATTGTTCCGACATCTAAATTTATTGCAGGGACACCTAATCTTTCCCTAAATCATCCCATTACTAGTGGCAAAATCTATAAACAATTCAAGTCCATTATAGAATTCGGGAGATATATTGCCATTAATCGATCTAGAACCATACATCCAACGTAAACGGATGGAATAATCCATATCAATTACCTTTTTAAAATATTTACGAATTATTTAGTATTCAAAAGCCTAATTAATAATTAATATTTTTTAAAAATTTCGGCAGAGTTTCGTCTTATTTTATCGTATTCCCCAATTAATCAAGATCCTACGTGCATCCATTTCTGGCTTAATCAATTAAAATCAATAAAGTCGGACACACATGTTCTACAACAAGCAATAATCAACATTCATCAACATCAATCCCTCCACTCCAACGTAATTAATATATTAAATAATACTAAATAATTAAACAATTAATTAATATTATATACACACAAATAAGATAAATTAAACTAATACTAAATTAAGCTAAATATTACTAAATATGCAACTATCAAGAAAATTAAACTAAAATATACACTACAATAATATTACACTAAACTATATAATTAAACTAAAATATACTTAAAATATAAAATTATCAATTATCAATCAAATTTAAAATATTACACGAAACAACTAAACAATTATCAACCAAATTTAATTAAGATAAATTAAATTAAAATTTAACCTAATACAACTAATACTAGCTAGATACATAAACAAATAATACTAAATACACAATATATTAATACTAATTAATTAAATAACTAATATTTACCTCAAATTGACAAAATGGACTACTCTCCAAAGCTTTCGCCTAGCTCCACTCAATCTCCTCTCCTCTAAAATAATAATTAAATACTAAACAATATTAAATCAATTAATACTAAATAATTAAACAAATAATACAATAACAAAACATATTGAGCTATGCTACTAATACAAAACAACTAGCTAATACAAATATTAAACAACAAAAATAATTAAACGACAACAAAAAATTTTAAAAAAAATAATATAAAAAAAACATACCTTTGGCTTCGGTTTTCGCCAGCAAAGGGGAGCAGCAAAGGGGGGAAATGAGCTGAAAAATGGTTCTTATATAGGAGTTGGCGAGTGCATTAATGAGTGTAGGTGCCCTCGGCAAACGTGCCTCGTGCAGGGCGCGTCAGAGCAGCGATTGGCGAGGGGGCACTGCCCTAGTCAAAGCCCACGCGCTGTGTTTACCGAGGGGGGCAGCGCCCTCGGCAAATTAACGACGGCCTTTTCGAGGGTGCTCTGCCCTCATTGACTTTTGCGACGACTTTAACGAGGGATTGTACCCTCGTTGAATTTAACGAGGGTTTTTCCTCGTTAAAACCCTCGCTCAGTGTATCCCTCGTTAAAACCCTAGTTAAATACCGAGGGTTCTCTTTCCCTCTTTAATTGCCCTAGCTAAATCAATGTTTTTTTGTAGTGAAATTTTTTAAAATTTGCCCATCAGCCCACCCAAATCAATTGTAACAGTTCACCCTAATTATAAATGTAACACCCCGTTCCTTTATAAAATTTTCATTTCATGATTTAAACAATTTGATAATTTATTTAAGCATTTAAGTCTTGGAATTATTTTTCTAATTGGAAGCTTATGGTTTATTTAATTTAAGAGCTAACGTTTTCAATGAAGTTTTAAGAGTTTTGTAGGATAGCATACTCAAGAGGCCGGGCTCGATTGTGACTCACTCGACACCAGCAGACAAGGAAAAAGGGGCAAGTTAATTTTAAAATTTGTATGATAAAACTTATTATTAATTATGGTAAAATAATATTCCTTGGGTAGATAATGCGTATATATATATATATATATTCATTTATATATGTACACACTTTGGATAAAATTTTAAAATATATATACATATATATATTAATATATATATAATAATATGATAATAATAAATAGATACATATATATATATATATATATATATACACACATATATATAAAATAAAAAGAAAAATAAAAAGAAAATAAAAGATACAATAAGATTTTGTTCTTGGAAAACCGGTTATAATGATTATATTTCTGCATATTTCTTTTACTTCCATACGCATGACTTATTTATCCCAACACTTCTTCATTTTCTCTCCCCCTCTTTCTGCGCTCTTTCTTCTTTCTAAAAGATTTTCTCCAAACCATCAATATTCTGCATCTTCCAAGGATCACTGAGGATTCAAGAACCCTTCTAGTACGAAACAGCCAGACTCTGAGGAAGCTACCCCGCAACATCCAAAATCAAGAAAGTGGGTAACATTTAATTACTTTTACATTAGTTGGATTAAATTGTGTGTTGATATGAGCAGGCAGGTCTACAGACTATGCTCTGTGTGAAATGAGTAAGCTGATCTGTGTCAAATGAAACTGATCTCTCTGTGTGAAATAATGCAAGCAGACGGGCTATGCTAAGCTGTGTGCAATAAGTAAGCTGATCTGTGTGAGATGAAGCTGAGTCAGGTCTACGGATCTTGACGTGTACTCGTATTACGTGCTAATTAATCTTTTTAATGTGATTGTACTTAAAATGTTATCCCACTGGGCTTCCCCTTCGGGAGAAGAATCATGATGCTACTTTAACTCTTTCAGGTCCTATTGATGACGGAGCGGATGCGTGACTGACTGGGGAGGCTCTATTAATCTTACTCAAAGTGTTTAAAAAAAATAAATATGTATGAAGCGAATTAAGTATTAATATGACTCAAACTATGGATTTAAATTATGTAAGGACTTCAAGGATAATCTGTCAACCCTTTAACACCTATTTATAAAATATTTACGTGCACGTTAACTTACTCTTGGAATTGACTTATTTAAGCATGTGTTTGACTTAGAAATGTGGGTAAGACACGAGTTAGGCACAAGCATGATAGGGCAATCAAATAAGAAATAGGAAAAAAAAAATAGCTCGTGTTTTCATGATGTGTTCTTCCGCTTTAATCACTTCACGTGTTAAATTTTAAATTCTTTTAACGACAAATGATTTTTACCCTAAGTAGAGTGGCGCCAGTTTTGGGGCATTACAGCGTGGTATCAGAGCCGAGGTTGGGTTCCTCGGACTCTAGGTCAAACATTTTCCAAATAAAATATTTACGCACGATAAAGATATATGAAATTTATAACTTTAAAAAAAAAGGTGAAGTTGAAAATTTGTCAAAGGGAGCCCACAATCAGCACAATCCGGTCGTCTCTAGGTAACCACTTGAATTTCTTTTTGGTTAAAATAAAAAAAAAGGGGGTCTTTTCTAAAGGATTTTATTGAAAGGATAATTACGTCTTTATAAAGAAAAGAATTTGTGATCATGATGAATTTATGATGAGAAATGGATTACGATAAGATGAATGTTTATGAGAAATGTCTAGATAAAACTATGGATATGCAAAGTTATTTCAAGGGTTTTTTTTTTTACCATTTGGATTTGCATGTTCATATTTATTATTATGATTATTATTTGCATGCATTATTTTATATGCAACCCGTGTAATTGTGTAACCAAAGCCTGACTTAGAAATAGTTATCTAGGATGGATCATGATGGAGTTCGTCGAGAGCGTTATGAGCGAGAGTATCGAGACTACTTCCAGAGGGGATGGGAGACCATTCATGAGTTCGTGGCACGGATTGACGAGGCTTGTAGGCGAGCACTGGCCTTTGGCATGATTGATACTGAGTACGAGGCTGCACAACACATGAGGGATAGGGTTCAGCCGTGCTATCGAGGGGTAGCACGAAGGACCTTTCGCTATCTTACCATCTACGATTGTATGGAGGGACCTTTTATGGACCTATGTACATATCAGCGAGAGTTGCGGGATGCAGTGGATAGGTATGCTACCAGGATGAGGGAGTTAGTCGAGTTGGAGGCTGATGGTGACCGATACTCCATGTGCATGAAGGACTCAGCGATCCATCTCCAGGAGTTGGAGACCCGTCTTGGTGAGGAGCACACTACTTACGAGGTGTATAACACCCGTGCCCAAGAGGCCTACCAGCGGGCTGCGGCTATCAGGGCGTCTCTCCAGCTAGAGGATGATTCTGGTAACGTGGTTAGTGAGCATTCAGTCGTGGTTGTATCATCTGACCATGACCCGACTTCCTACCCGCACGTTGATCGAGTCCTAGCCCAGGCTAGAGATGGAGCATTTCATGATGAGGCAGGACCGAGCGAGCCTCCATGTGAAGACTTCGACCAGCTGCGAAGCACCCACGGTATGGGCGATTTGATGAGGGTGGAGATGAGAGTTGAGACTCCTCTCAGCTAACTAAGTTGTAGGGTTACTTTTGTGTTGTTTTTGCGCGGGTTAGATGGCGTTATAGACATCCCCGATTACCCTGTAGGGATCGTATGCTTACCACTTTTTGTCCTTTATTGGTAGGCTGGAACTTGTCACCACTATGGAGTACTCTTGTTTTTGCTTAATTAGGATATCGATCCCGGTCTTTTGTCAAACTTTGAATATTTACTAATATGACCTAATGCTTTGACCTTGCATAATTTATTGTTATTTTATTGTGTATGCATTTGAGATTCTTTGTCGAAATGATCTTTACATCATATAAATAAATAATAAATACCGAGTAAGGGCTTCTATTTCTTACCCTTGTAGAAAAACGAGCATTATGGCCACGCCACCACAAGAAAATATAGAAGGACAAGGAGAGCGGACTGCTGAGCAAAATGCAAGTGCTGACATGGCAAGAGACTTTTTCACGCAATTGTGAGAGTTTATGCAACAACAGCCAGCACCGGCACAAAACAACCAAGAACAGAATCCAAAACCAAAATTGATTGTCGAACAATTTAGGCGATTTCAACCACCCAAATTCAAAGGCAAGGAAGGGCCAGCAACGATTGAGGAGTGGATTGCTGAGCTCGAAAGAATTTTTGAGCACTTGGAGTTGACCGACACCCAGAAAGTTTCGTGTGCAAAGTTCCAATTGTCAGAAGACGCGGGACAGTGGTGGTTGTCTCACGAAAGAACCCTGACAATAGAAGCAAGGCGTGCTCTTGAATGGGAAGGACTCAAAGAGATCATACTCGATCGTTATTTTCCACAAGTACTGAGAGACCAAAAGGAGATATAGTTTATGAATCTCCGTCAAGGAACTAATACTGTCACTGAATATGAGCGTAAGTTCAATTTACTCTCTCGGTATGCTCCACATCTGGTGGACACCGATGATCGAAAAGCACGCAGGTTCGAGAGGGGACTGCGTCCGGAAGTGGGAGGAATAGTGTCTTGATTGGGATTGCCACATTTCAGAGATGTTTTCGAAAGAGCAAGGATTGTGTCGATGAGTTTAGGCTTGGAGAATGAACAACAACCGGCGGCGAATCAATTCAAGAGGAAAGATGCACCACAACCTGGACAGAGAGGGAACGTTATGGCCAGGAATGTTCAACCTTCTATGGTCTCTCCCCCAAGAATGATCCCGCCTTGCCTAACTTGCAACAAGAATCACCGAGGGGAGTGCCTCCAAGGAACACACAGCTTTCTCTGCCGGAAACCAGGCCATCTGGCCAACGCATGTCCTAATGCAATGGGTACCCAAGCTGGGGGTGGAAGGAATGTTGGGCCAATGCCGCCAAGGGTGTTAAGTCCTCAAGGATCAAACCAAAAGGGTAAGGCCAAGCTGATTGCTATGCCCAATGTTGAGTACACTGAGGAAGAGGAGTATTAGGAAGAAGAGCAATTTGAGGAAGGCGATGAGATGAACAAAACTGTAGCAGGTACGACACTTGTCTCAAATATGCCTGCATATGTCTTATTCGATACTGGAGCGTCACACTCCTTCATTTCCGACACTTTTAGGAAGAAACTTAGATTAAATGTTGTACATAATGTGAACTTAGAAGTTAGAGTGCCTTTAGGGGAGAACATTAAAATTAAGAGTCTAGCTAGGAGTGTTAAGTTAAAAATCAGTGGATGCGACCTACCTACTGATTTGCACGTGATCAGAATGAAGGGTTTCAATATCATATTAGGGATGGATTGGTTAAGCAAGCACAAGGCGGTGATCCGATGTGTAGAACGGGAAGTGGACCTAGAAACATCAGACGACCAACGTCTTACATTTTACGGGGTAAATACGCGAGAACACCTACCTTTTATATCTGCAATGAAGGCAGTTAAACTGTTGCGAAGAAAAAGATGTGACGCGTACCTTGTGAATATTGTGAAAGTTGAAAAAGATGAGCTGACACCAGCAGATGTGTTGATAGTGAAGGACTACCCTGACGTTTTTCCAGAAGATTTATCCGGGATCCCACCCGATCGGTCCATAGAGTTTACCCTCGATTTGATTCCTGGAGCTGCACCAGTATCGAAGGCTCCGTATCGTATGGCGCCGAAAGAATTACAGGAACTAAAGACACAATTGGAGGAGCTGTTAGATAAGAAGTTCACCATACCTAGCGCTTCTCCTTGGGGAGCACTGGTTTTACTTGTGAAAAAGAAAGATGGGTCAATGAGGATGTGCATCGACTACCGAGAACTTAATCGACTGACCATTAAAAATAAATACCCATTGCCGAGGATTGAGGATCTTTTTGATCAGTTGAAGAATGCTGGAGTATTTTCCAAGATCGACCTTAGGTCTGGGTATCACCAGCTCAAGGTCAGAGAAAGCGACATTCCTAAAACCGCATTTAGGACCCGATACGGTCATTATGAACTCACTATAATGCCTTTTGGAGTTACAAATGCGCCTGCAGTATTCATGGATCTGATGAATCGTGTGTTCCATGACTGTTTGGACAAATTCGCCGTTGTGTCTATCGATGATATTCTGATTTACTCAAAGGATGCCAAGCAACATGAGGGACACCTCAAAACAGTTCTAGAAGTTATGCGACGAGAGAAACTGTAGGCTAAATTCAGTAAGTGTGAGTTTTGGCTTAGCAAAGTGGCTTTTCTAGGACATGTGATCACGGCGCAAGGGATAGAAGTTGACCCCGCTAAAGTCGAGACGGTTCTGAATTGGAAGGTACTAGCAAATGCGAATGAAGTTTGCAGTTTTCTTGGCTTGGCAGGCTACTACCGAAGATTCATACAAAACTTTTAACGTATTGCAAAACCACTCACGCATCTTACGAAGAAGAGTGACAAATTCGTGTGGACACCCGAGTGCGAAGCCGGTTTTCAAGAGCTAAAAAGGAAACTAACGACCGCACCAGTTCTGACAGTTTTCGAAGGATCAGAAGGGTTTGTGATATACACAGACGCCTCTAATTCGGGTTTATGATGTGTTTTGATGCAACACGGGAAAGTCATAGCTTATGCGTCACGACATTTGAAGATACATGAGCAAAATTATCCGACACACGACTTAGAACTAGCCGCAGTTGTGCATGCCTTGAAAATTTGGAGACATTATTTGTATGGTGGAAAGTGTGAAATTTACACAGACCAAAAGAGTCTGAAATATTTTTTCACACAAAAGGAGTTGAATATACGCCAGAGAAGGTGGCTAGAATTGGTGAAAGATTATGATTGTACCATCCTCTACCATCCAGGCAAGGCAAATGTGGTGGCAGATGCACTTAGCAGGAAGAGCGAAGGCCAATTGGCATCACTACTAACCCAACAAGATCGACTGATTAAAGAATTTGGTAGGATGAAGTTAACCATTGTCAAACCAAATCAAACAACTTCAATCTTAGCCACAATGTCCGTCCAACCAATGTTGAGAAGACAAATAATAGAGGCCCAAAGGAACGATCAATTCCTTCAACTGATGAGCAACAAAGTCAAAGAAAATTTAACCACAGACTTTACTATGGCCTCAGATGGGGCATTAATATTCAGGGGAAGAATCTGTATACCGAAGAAGGATGACCTGCGGGATGAGATAATGAGAGAAGTCCATAGCACACCGTATACCGTGCACCCAGGTGAAACAAAGATGTACAAAGACCTTAAGAGTAACTTTTGGTGGAGAGGCATGAAACGCTCCATCGCACAATTTGTTAGGAGGCGCCTTACCTGCCAAATGACCAAGTCTGAACATCAGCGCCCAGCAGGATTTTTGAAACCGCTTGAAATCCCAGAGTGGAAATGGGAACATGTGACAATGGATTTTGTGACGGGTTTACCTAGAAGTCCTAAACAACATGAAGCTGTATGGGTTGTAGTCGATAGGCTAACCAAAGTTGCGCAATTTATACCAGTCAAGATGAACTATCCAATGAATCGACTGGCTAAATTGTACATTGATGAGGTAATACGGTTACACGGAGTTCCAGTGTCGATTGTCTCTGATCATGATCCGCGGTTCACTTCAAAGTTTTGGAAGAGTTTGCAATTGGCAATGGGCACAAAACTGAATTTCAGTACTGCTTTCCATCTGCAAACCGATGGACAAATCAGAAAGAACTAATCGGATCTTAGAAGATCTGCTGAGGACATGTATTTTGGACTTTGAAGGGAACTGGGAAGATTACTTGTCCTTAGTAGAAATTGCTTATAATAATAGCTATCAGTCTACCATTGGGATGGCACCATATGAGGCACTTTATGGACGGAGATGCAGAACACCCATTCATTGGGATGAAGTTGGAGTGAGAAAAATATTGGGCCCCGAACTAGTGGAGAAATCTGTGGAAGCAATCAATAAGATTCGAGAGAAAATCAAGATCGCCCAGGATCGGCAAAAGTCTTATGCAGACTCACGGAGAAAGGACTTACAATTCGAAAAGGGTGAGAAAGTGTTTCTAAGGGTTTCACCCATTAAAGGAATAGTCCGATTTGGGAAAAAGGGAATGTTGAGACCGAGATACATAGGACCATTTGAAATCTTAGAGCGAGTTGGAGACGTGGCATATCGACTTGCCCTAACCCCAGAGTTGTCTGCGATTCATAATGTTTTTCACGTATCAATGCTTCGGAGATACGTCCCGGACTCCGACCACCATATAACGCTTGAAAACGTGGAAGTCAATAAAAATTTTACATACGAAGAGCGACCTATAAACATTTTAGGAAGAAAAATAAAGACTTTGAGGAATAGAGACATACCCTTAGTGCTAGTACAATGGAATATGCATTGAAAGGAAGAGGCAACATGGGAGCGCGAAGGGGACATTTTGAATAAATACCACGGAACACTTTGAGAAATAGGCCCAAATTTCGAGACGAAATTTTTAAAAAGGTGGGAAGAGCTGTAACACCCCGTTCCTTTATAAAATTTGCATTTCATGATTTAAACAATTTGATAATTTATTTAAGCATTTAAGTCTTGGAATTATTTTTCTAATTGGAAGCTTATGGTTTATTTAATTTAAGAGTTAACATTTTCAATGAAGTTTTAAGAGTTTTGTAGGATAGCATACTCAAGAGGCCGGGCTCGATTGTGACTCACTCGACACTAGCAGACAAGGAAAAAGGGGCAAGTTAATTTTAAAATTTGTATGATAAAACTTATTATTAATTATGGTAAAATAATATTCCTTGGGTAGATAATGCGTATATGTATGTATATATATTCATTTATATGTGTACACACTTTGGATAAAATTTTAAAATATATATACATATATATATTAATATATATATAATAATATCTATACATATCTAATAACAAAATGTTGGGCCAAAAATTGTCACTAATTTTGTTATAAAATTTAAAAACATTAACAAATGCAATGTAACTTAAATGGTATTATTCATTTTGTTTAATCTTCTTTGCATGCAAGAGGTATAAGGTTCAATTCCCCACATCTACAACATATATATTAATTATATTTTGAGTATTTTATAAAATTTCAATATTATTTTTGAACTAGATCTATTTGTATATAAGAAATAATAAATATTATAAAAAAAAATCAACTGAATAATTATTATAATTTTTTCATGAATTTTTAAAAGTGGCTATTAAAGATTAATAATATAAATAATAACAATTGAGAAAACTCCCATTTTTAACCCTTTCTCACTTAAAAATTTATTTTTTATCAAAGTTTTTTATTTCATTCTTTTTTAGCCAAGAGAATAATTTTTTGGGCAATTATACCCTTAATGAAGTTAACAAAAAATTTTAAAAAACTGGTGGTACGGGTTTCATTAAATGGTGGTACGGGGGTTAATATATTGTAGTACAAAATTAATAATGATGGTATAAATTTAAAATTGATGGTACGAGTTGAATTAAATTATGGTACGAGCTGAAATGATGGTGGTACGGTGTTAAAATAAAGGTGGTACGAAGTTAAAATAAGTGTGGTATGAGACTGATAGTGGTACGGGGTTAATAGACTGGTGGTGCGGACTGAAACAATATTTACGGATTGAAGTAATAGTGGTACAGAGTTAATTGAAGGATAGTACGAGTTGAAATAATGTTGGTACTGGATGTATATATATGGTGGTACGAACTAAAATAATGAAAACATGAAAAAAGGGTAAAGTTGGAAAAAAATATATTCTCTTGGTTAAAAAGGAACGATTATAAATTTTGTGACAAAAAAAGAATTTTTATTTTTATGTTAGGCTATTTATAAACTCATCCCATAATAATTTTGTATTTAATATGGATAATTTTTTTTTAATCACTTCTCCCTCTGTCTATTATAGATTGTTCATTTGCTTTTGACACAGATTTTAATTGAGAATTTATTTATTAATATTTGAAGAGAATAAAATAGTTTTTTTTCTTCTTTTAGATCAGTGTACTTTTGTCAAATTTAGTGAATGTGACAACAAAAATTTCGTTTGTATGTGATTATTTGTGATATGAGATCACATAATTTAATGATGTTTATAGAGGGATATTTTGAAACTGTAGAGTTACTTTATTGCTATTTTGGGTATATAATAAATTAAAGACGAATCATTTTGGATTTTGAGCAATCTAAAAAGAGATAGTGGAGTATTATAATATATATAAAAAATATATAAATTATATATTTATTTGTATGATTATTTTACTTGATTTAATATCATTGTTATGCATAAAAACTATAATTATTGTGCACATTAACTATCATTGTTTAAAAAATAAGCATTTTATGCACAACAATGATAGTTTTTTGTGCATAAATAGTGGTAATTTTTATACATAATGGTGATATTAAAAACATAGAGTTCACCGTGAACTCGGGTTCACACAAAATTTTGTTTCAATTTAAATCTCACATCATGTAAAATAATCATACAAATAAGTATATAAATTATACATCTTCACATATATAATACTAACCCGTCTCTTTTTTGATTGCTCAAAATCCAAAAAGATCTATCTTTATTAATACCCAAAATAACAATAAAGTAATTCTACAGTTTCAAACTATCCCCCTACAAATATCACTAAATTATGTCTCATATCACTAATAACTAGGTGGGACGGTTTGAGAATTTTAATATGCGATGGGAATTGTGACAACATGTAACAATTATTCTGGTTTATAAGAAAATAATTTAAAATTGTAAGAAAAATAAATACCTTTTAAACTTGCATTGTTTAGTAATGTAAACTTTTTTAGTATTTGGAGTGCCAACCATTTCCCACGCCAGATTGCAAAAGCAAAAAATGTTCACAAATCGTGCATTGCATAAAAAGAAATAAACGATCGTGAAACATATAAATAAAATTAAGAGTATAAAAAAATTATAGGTGAACTAATTCTTTCGGATTCATTTAACATGAAAATAAATATATTTCATATTATATTTATTTTATATTTACAAACCGTGCAGCTCACGGGTGATATACTAGTGATAATAATAATAAATAGATACATATATATATACACACATATATATAAAAGAAAAAGAAAAATAAAAAGAAAATAAAAGATACAATAAGATTTTGTTCTTGGGAAACTGGTTATAATGATTAGATTTCTGCAGATTTCTTTAACTTCCACACGCATGACTTATTTATCCCAACACTTCTTCATTTTCTCTCCCCCTCTTTTTGCGCTCTTTCTTCCCTCTAAAAGATTTTCTCCAAACCATCAATATTCTGCATCTTCCAAGGATCACTGAGGATTCAAGAACCCTTCCAGTACGAAACAGCCGGACTCTGAGGAAGCTACCCCAAAAACTTCCAAAATCAAGAAAGTGGGTAACATTTAATTACTTTTGCATTAGTTGGATTAAATTGTGTGTTGATATGAGCAGGCAGGTCTACGGACTATGCTCTGTGTGAAATGAGTAAGCTGATCTGTGTGAAATAATGCAAGCCGACGGGCTATGCTAAGTTGTGTGCAATAAGTAAGCTGATCTGTGTAAGATGAAGCTGAGTCAGGTCTACGGATCTTGACGTGTACTCGTATTACGTGCTAATTAGTCTTTTTAATGTGATGGTACTTAAAAATGTTATCCCACTGGGCTTCCCCTCCGGGGGAAGACTCATGATGCTACTTTAACTCTTTCAGGTCCTATTGACGACGGAGCGGGTGCGCGACTGACTGGGAAGACTCTATTAATCTTACTCAAAGTGTTTTAAAAAAAAATTATGTATGAAGCGAATTAAGTATTAATATGACTCAAACTATGGATTTTAATAATGTAAGGACTTCAAGGATAATCTGTCAACCCTTTAACACCTATTTATAAAATATTTACGTGCACATTAACTTACTCTTGGAATTGACTTATTTAAGTATGTGTTTGACTTAGAAATGTGGGTAAGACACGAGTTAGGCACAATCATGATAGGGCATTCAAATAAGAAATAGAAAAAAAAAATAGCTCGTGTTTTCATGATGTGTTCTTCCGCTTTAATCACTTCACGTGTTAAATTTTAAATTCTTTTAATGACAAATGATTTTTACCCTAAGTAGAGTGGCGCCAGTTTTGGGGCGTTACAATAAACCCACTTAAAACTCATCAATATTCCTCCATTCCCATAGAAATATTAGCAAACAACTACAAGTCCACCCACTTTTAATTAATCTTTTATTTTATCTAAAAATATCAAACATTTTTACTTCAAAAAATTTATTTTCACCAAGAGCAAGGAATTGGAGTCTAAGGAAATTTGAGATTCTTTATTCTTGATTTTATTTTTTCAACATTCATCCTCAATTTTCAAGGCCGATCAAACAATTTTTTTATTCTTTTAGTTTTTCTTATACAATGTAGATATATACTCAATTGTTGATGAATTTGGTGTTTTGAAGTCTCTTCGAGTACAGTTCGATAAATATTGAAAATATTTTATTTTGTTTAAAGTCATTGGTCTAAATTTTTTTCTTTATAGCCCACCCCCTTATAATTTCTTGGATCCGATGACAGTGGCCGTGTGCGGGTGGCGAACTGTATGCGGATTGAAAAGGTATGAGGGTGGAAGACTAATTTAAGAAGTGCATTGGGGGTGTTTTAAAATGAATGAATCATGTTTTATAAAAATTGAGGTGCTTATAACCTGGCCTTTCGAAATTGATGAGAAATTGGGCATTCATATTTTTAATTGTTTTGGGTCTGAGTCTAATTTGGAGCAGTTGGGCTTCCTACTTATAATGAAGAAATTGGACCAACTAAACATTTTGGTGGCCTTTTATGTTTGATGAGCGGGTTATTATAAATGAGAATTCTGTATTATATGATAGGTCGTCTATTTATGATAAATAGCAGCTCATAATTGATCCATGTGATACTAACCCGAAGATCCATGTCAATTTTTTGATACAAAATGTGACAATTATGATGCATTATATCCGGGGCCTTGATACGACACCCGACGACTTCTGCCATACTGCCACGATGATGGATGATGTTTTGACTTTTGACTCATATAATAACACTATTATTTATTTCATATTCAATGATAATTGTTTCGTTGACAATTCTTCGCATCAAGGCTTTGAATCGCAGGCTGTCCAACCTCTTTGATGAAACCAAAAAGGGGGAAGGACAAGAGAATAAAGAGAAGAAAGAAAAACAGACACAGTTGGTAACATTTGCATCTCTACCAAAAACCACTGTATCTGACCTGCCTAAAGCCACTCCATCTGCTGATCTCGTTGCTGAAGTGAAAGAAACTGTGGAGCAACATAGCAAAGAGATCACTGAGTAGAAGATTGAAAAGAATGGAAACTGGTGATCAGGCCAAGAGCCTTGAACTCGCTAAGAAATTAGCTGAAGAAGACGAACGAGATGAACTTGAGCAAACTCTGAAGAGAAAGAAAGGTAAACGCAAGATGGTGAAAGCTACTGCTGAAGATCAGAGTCAAGACCAATTATTCTCTACCAAAAGCCATATGTCTCCTGAACAAATTCAAGAACAAACAAGATAGAGAATAAGAGAGGCTGCCATCAAGAAGCAGAAGTTAGCAGAGGCTAAGGAACTAAACATCGCATACATCCGAAGGAAGAGGAAGAATGAAGCTGCAGCAGAGGAGATTGCTTGGGAAAGGAATGCCCTTCCGGCACCTGTTAAAGACATCCTCTGTGCCCGGCTAGATCTGCTTCCTGAATGGGATCAGATCAGAGCAGAATGGTTGTGTGATGTGTACATCCTGGAGATGATTCCGATTCATCAAGACCAAAATGCAAAAATGATGATGAATTTCGGAATCGGTTAAAAACGTATCCAGATTTCTACCGACGGTGATGAAGGAAGGAAGATCATGTCACTAATACACGAAGCTCCTCCTTTGAACAACTCCTTCCACCTTTAAGGCCCGGACAACAAGTTAGATCTTTGTCAAATTCAAGAATGCCTACTATGAATTTGGCGACAAAGGAGAGATCCATAGAAGAGAAGATCCGGACAAGTGATCTGCAAAGGATGTACAAGATGTTTGGCATCCCCAAAGAACTTCAAATGTTCAAGTACACCTAAGAAAGACAACTTGGAATCAGATGATAGGTACGTTTTTCATGTATTCTGTATGCACACACCTATCTGAATGAAATATTTCATCTCTCTGATTCTAAGACAACATCTCATTGTCTTCTGAAGTATGTACTGACTTTACATTATCTGCATTTCTATTCGTGGTATCTGCTTTTTCGATTAAGTGTTTTGGTTCCATCAAAAAATTGTTGGGAAATTTGTATTTAGTTTTGATGGAAGTTCCAAAACAGTTAGATCAGGACCAATCGGACCACATTGGTCGATCGATGACTTAGAATCGATTAAGATGATCAAATTAAAATGTATAGATAAATCGATGTAAAGATAGGTCACATATTGAGGGAACTCAATATGTATAGGTCAGGTCGAAATATCAGATGACCAGATAAGGTCAGATGATCAGAAGGCTAAGAACAAATCAGAAGACAAGAAGTCAGATGATCAGGTGAAGACAGAAGACATCAAGACTCGGAAGAACTCAAGACTCGGATAAACCTCAAGACTCGATGAACCTAAAGACTCAGATAAACCTCAAGACTCAAATAAACGCCAAGACTCAAAGAATAAACCTCAAGACTCAAGATGACCAAAGACACCGAGGCTCAGAGTCACCTAAAGATCAAGACTACCGGAAGACCGTAATACCTACATCACGAGTCCGCAAATTGTGCTAAGACAATCAGATCGAAGATTCTATAAGGTAGATCGATCGCTTATCCGATCAAGTCACCACACCGACGCCAACCAAAATGGTACACCGCATAAGACGAATATTCTACAAAATGAATATCAATCGCCTAACGGACAAATACCGAAGCCCCCTCCGCCAAGCCAAAGAGAAAGCGACACGCACAAAAAGAGCCGATAATGCGATTCGACAATGCTGGGACATAAACGGCGCTTAATCATGCCTTTTCGCCACGCCGATATTCGAGCACGCCACAATCATATCCTACAACCTACCTAATATAGCCCGAAATTCAAATTGCTTTCTCCAACGGCTCTTTGATTTCGTGGGTCTATAAAATGGGATTGCTCTTCAAAATTGAAAAGAAAGAGACCCTGGATCGAAAGCGATGAAAAAAGAAGCAAAAACTATAGCGAATTTCCGCTCAAGAACAATCGAATTTGAAGATTATTCTTAAGTGTTCATCCCATTGTTCTTAGCTTTTAGAAATCCTATCCTCTAGCATTTGGCTACATAAACACTAGGATAGATTTCGGTTGGAACCACAACAAACCTTTACCCAAACTCAAAGTTAGGTTAAGTTTGTTTCTACAAGATTTCGGATCAGGGATTCTAGTTTTACGATTTAAGGATCTGGCTGAGTGTGAACTCGATAAACATATGTTGGGTGTTGGACTAACACATTAAACTAAGTCCAATCGGTTAAGTCGGTTAAGTTGGTCCCCTCGTGTTAAGGAAGAAGAGTGGGGCGTAAAGAGCGGGTTTCGTCGAACCACTATAAAATCTTGTGTGCATTTACTTGCTTTTTATTGCTTTTACACTATTCACACAACCGAGCTTAAAATTGCATACATATTCTAAGTTAACATCACCGCACTCAAGAATCGATCCGATCAAAGTGACACCTTAGTTAAATTGATTGAAAACTGACTTGAGAATCTGATTTGATAAAAACTGGTTTTTCACACGGGTATTTACAAGCTTCCGCACTATCAGTTAAACTGACAGATATCAAACTGATCTGCCCTCAAGCATTTAGTAAGATTGAGCATCAGTCCAAATTGACTCACTAAGACTGATCGTGCAAAACCTAATCACACTCGATTCGCACGAAAAAGTTTTTTCGTAAGTCTATTCACCCCTCCCCTCTAGACTTCTGCCATCACAAAACCCGTTCGGGACCTACAATGATCAAACAAAATAAAGACGACTATTTACGGAGAAAGTGGTCAATCAAAATTAGTACATAAAGAGTAATACTTAACAACTAATTACTATTTAATAAAAAATTATACAATATAAAATTATATTTGAATTACACAAATGTATACCGAGCATACAAGACTTAATTTGTGGTCAAGAACTTACAACCTCATTTTATTAATTTGCGATAATGAAAACATTATTTGGAGATTCTTCTATTAATTTGAAGATGAGTTTTTACTAATTAAAATACTATTGTTTTGATTTTTACAAACAAAAGTCCTTTAGTAAAAAAAAATTATGACAAATTCTCACGTGAACTCTTTTATTTATATAGTTTATCAAAGTAAATGATATCAATTTTATGTGATAAAAATTCATATGAGCTTTATTTTTTTTCAATATCACTATTAAATTGTGATAATTTTTTTGATGATAGTTTAATAATAATGATAGAAATTATGTATAAACTTGATTCACTGAAATATTATTTATTTTATATTACTGTAGATTAACTCAAAATTAATATATTTACCAAAAAAATTAACTCGAAATTAATATATTTACCAAAAAAATACTATCAAATTTTCACAATATAGACTATACATTATTTAATAAAAATATGGGTTGTCAAACTCATCACATGCCGAACCTGTTGAGGGTAGGGGTAGTGTTGTCCTTTTGGTGAAGTCCACGGGGGTAGATCTTGGAACTCCAACGACTATATAAGAAGCTACCCGCTCTCTCAGCTCTCAACAAATTAATTTTACACATTTTCCCTTTCACAGATCTCTCCTTTCTTTTCCTTTCACAAATCCCTGCGCGCGATCAACAGGTAAAATCCTTCGATTTTCGCATTCCACTCTCTGATTTCTTGTATCTAGTAAAATCTCTTGTTTTGCATAAATATCCTACGCCCAAATCTGTGTCGGCGGATGTGGAATTATTCGTGAATTGATGTGTGTACGTGAGACTTTTTGGTTTTCGTTTTGTCGGTGAATGAATGTGGATCAAGTTTATCGATTTATTTGTGGTTTAATTTATGTCGGTTATGCCTGATCTGAAACATAGTTGCCTGCTGCAATTTCGTGATTGTTTTGATTTGTGCTTATACTCGTTCGATCTCTCGTTTGATGCTTGATTTTGGTGTTAATTGCTCAATTTCTATGGTTTTTGCTAGATCTAATCGAGTTTCTAAGTGTGTAATCTGATTCCATTTTTTTGTTGGGTTATGATTTGACGTGAATTGCAAGTTTTTGTTTTTGGAGGTTCTTCTGTGCAAGTGGACATTGTTATTGTTATAGATCTCTGTTCAATATTGCTGTATTTTAGCTTGATGAATGATGAATTACTAAGTGTTAACATAATTGACTTTTAGGAGTCACTGGTACTTTTTTCAGTCTTATTTAGAACAAATCAGATCTGATTAACAAAATACTTTATAGTAATAGGGTATCTGGTCTCATGGATTTTAGACAAAAGAAATTCATAATTCAAAGCAAAAACTTTATCATATCAAACTTATGGTACAAATCTTTTCATTTTGTTCCTATGTAGGCATTGGTTTTGGTTCTTCAGTCTCTTTTACTGCTATTGTATCTACTCCTACTGGAATTGAATGTTGCCTCGTAATTTCATTCCGAGTTTCACCCATCTTCATATTGCCATAACAACTATGATGGTGATTGAATCATCAACTTTTTGGCAGATCTTTATCTTATAAGATCTGCTAAAAAATCGACATTTTTTCCTGATATTTGCATCTATATGAAGGTAATATAAAAACTCTGTGCATGTAAAATTTTCAGGACACCAGCATAAAGGAAAAATGGTGAAGATTTGCTGTATTGGAGCCGGGTATGTAGGGGGCCCCACCATGGCCGTGATAGCACTCAAGTGCCCCGAAATCGAAGTGGTTGTTGTTGATATTGCTGCTCCTCGTATCAATGCCTGGAACAGCGATCAGCTTCCAATTTACGAGCCTGGCCTCGATGAGGTTGTGAAACAATGCAGGGGCAAGAACCTATTCTTCAGCACAGATGTGGAGAAACATGTTTTTGAAGCCGACATAGTATTCGTCTCAGTCAACACTCCCACCAAGACCCGTGGTCTTGGAGCCGGTAAAGCTGCTGATTTGACCTACTGGGAAAGTGCAGCTCGAATGATTGCTGATGTGTCAAAATCTGACAAGATCGTGGTTGAGAAATCAACTGTTCCCGTCAAAACAGCTGAAGCCATCGAAAAAATCCTAACCCACAACAGCAAGGGGATCAATTACCAGATTCTTTCCAACCCAGAGTTCCTTGCTGAGGGAACTGCAATTAAAGATCTTTTCAACCCAGACAGAGTCCTTATCGGAGGAAGGGAAACCCCAGAAGGCAACAAGGCTGTAAAAGCGTTAAAAGACGTTTACGCCCACTGGGTCCCCGAAGATCGAATCCTCACCACTAACTTATGGTCTGCTGAGCTTTCTAAGCTTGCAGCTAATGCATTCTTGGCTCAAAGAATCTCGTCAGTGAACGCCATGTCTGCACTCTGTGAGGCCACCGGGGCTGATGTCTCCCAAGTGGCCTACGCTGTTGGGACGGACTCCAGAATCGGGCCCAAGTTCCTCAACGCAAGTGTTGGTTTTGGTGGGTCCTGCTTCCAGAAGGACATTCTGAACTTAGTCTACATCTGTGAATGCAATGGTCTTCCAGAAGTTGCGGAATACTGGAAACAAGTGATCAAGATTAACGACTACCAGAAGAACCGATTTGTCAACCGTCTCGTTTCTTCCATGTTCAACACAGTTGCGAACAAGAAGGTCGCAATCTTGGGATTCGCTTTCAAAAAAGATACGGGTGATACTAGAGAGACCCCAGCTATCGACGTTTGCAAGGGGCTATTGGGAGATAAGGCCCAATTGAGCATCTACGATCCTCAGGTCACTGAGGACCAGATCCAGCGTGACCTTTCGATGAACAAATTCGATTGGGACCACCCGCTCCATCTCCAGCCAATGAGCCCCACCACAGTGAAAAAGGTTCATTGCGTTTGGGACGCTTACGAGGCAACCAAGGATGCCCACGCTATCTGCATTTTAACCGAATGGGACGAGTTTAAATCCCTCGATTTTCAGAAGATTTACGATAACATGCAGAAACCTGCCTTTGTTTTCGATGGGAGGAACATTGTTGACACTAATAAGCTCAGGGAGATCGGGTTTATCGTTTACTCGATCGGGAAGCCGCTGGATGCTTGGCTCAAGGACATGCCTGCTGTTGCATAAATGGGATGAGGGTCGAATCCAATGGCATATTTGTGAAGCAGGCAGGCAACTACGATTTATTTATTTACTATTATCTTTTTTGTTTTGAATTGTTTAAAGGTCATTTTGAATTTTCCCTCTTGCCCTGTAGTAAGGATCATCTGAGTGTTCCTATGTGGTTTAAAGTTATCCATCATTTTACTTCTGTCTAGTACCTGTTATCTTCTGTGAACCTTATATGTTTTTTTGCTTGTGATGTAAGGAAAGTTTTAGATGTTATTGTTCAATTTGCTTGCTTTCTCACTGTTGGTGTCAACCATTTGGTTTTGGATTTAATAATGCATACTTTTCTTTGCACATTGGTAGAGTATAGACAATTCATTGCATCTATTGTGATATTACTCTCTCGGTCTTTACAATTAAAATTCCTCTTTTGTCCCTTTCTCTTTAAAAAATGTCCTGTCTTTTGACTTTGGAGTAATCTTGTACATCCACGTGGTGGAAGCACGTCTCCTTTGCCCAACTACCTACATGGAACAAAGTCCGGTACCTAGAATGACATAGCTACCAACCTTTCAACCAAGAAAAGAGAAGACTTTTCCTAACAGCCAAGAAAATTAAATATTATTACTCCGTATTATTTTTTAAAATATAATTTTAAAACTCGAGTATATGTATCGAAAATAAATGCCTTTATACAAATTGAATTAGTATGGATATCAACGGAATTTTAGTTATCACGGAAATGATTAAAAAGAATATAGATATAAGGAGTTTTCTATCAACACTATATAGAAAAGTGTAAAAAAAAAACACAAAATAAAAGTTACTACTTCCGTTCTATTTTTTATTGTTCAAGCGAAAATGACACGGATTTTAATTGAAAAATTGTTTATTAACATTAAGAGCGTTAAAAAAGCTCTTTGTTAAGGGTGATTTGATCTTTTCTAGAGAATGAGATAAAAAATATATATTTTTGTTTGCAAAAATTAATGACATGAGATGTAATTTAGAGATTATGTAGAGGGTTTGTTTGAGATGTTGGAGTTACTTTTTTATCATTTATAAAATGAAAAAATTAAATAAGGATATTTATTATTGAATTTTGAACAATAAAAAGTAAAAGGATGGAGTAATACTTTAATGGTACCATCGATAAAATATCCAATGGTAAATAAAATTAAGCATTTAAACAGTCGTTTAAATTACCTTACAATGCAATATCAAAATAGTTGGTCTTGTGCACCTAATTCCGCGAGACTAATCTATACCTGACCCATATAATAGCCAAACCAAACCAATCAATTTTTTATTTTAACAATACCAAAAAGGTTTGTTTTATGGACTTCCTTCATGATACAGTCTTGCACGAGTTTAAAATTCCTCGTGAACCTTGACACGAGACACACAATATTCACATTTGATTTCAAAACAATGAAATTATAATAGATTGCTACTTGATTGAGTATATTAATTATTGAAAATTTTATTATTTAATACTTAAGATAGATTGAGATAAGAAAACAATAATATATAATAATGAAATAATATAATTTAATAATAAATTTGAGATAAATATTCATTACTACTTAATAATAAAATTAAGATAAGTGCTCAATATATTAAGATTAATGTAACAGATTGAGACAGTTAATAAGCAACCATGGGCATATATACGCGAGGTCGGGCCCGACACAAAAAAAAAAATAGAGGAGGACCAGGGCCACCATTTTTGTCCAAGATAACACCTCGCAAAAAGGATGGAAACGAAGGCATGCCAAGCAACCTATAGATGCGACACGGGCGCACCTCGCAGTGCCCATTAATCGACACTAATCGGAAAGACATTAATGGGGATGGGACCCGTGGCAGGCGAGCAGCCTCAGGGACCTTACCTAAGAATGACTTTAATCAAAGATGTGTTAGTAAAAGACGGAAATGATGATTAGCTATGAGTAGATAGACGGCTAAATCCCTGCAAATCCGGATTGGCCTCGGGCGACGTCCCAGCGAGGTGCGCGAGCTCTTAAATTCCTCGAATGACCTCTCAGCGACCTCCGACCTGGGTCACATCAATCATGTAACATTTAATATTTGGCAGAGCTATAATTCGGCTACTTGTCCTTGTAAATCGGGAGAGTGAGCTCCACTCTCCCAAACCTTATAAATATGGGTCATTTATGACCATGAAAGAAGGAGAGAAATTAATACCTTACCAAACCTCTTGCAAATTTATTGCTCAAACTCTTACTCTCTCAAGATCATTAAGCCACATCTTATAAATACCATCCACTTTACACATTTATTGTTTGTGTCACTAAGATCATTAAGCCACATCTTAATCCATAATCCTCATATTTTAGTACACAACAATTATGGGCCTGGATTTTTGCTCGGCCATATTGTTCCCGACTCCTCTCAATAAATGCTAAGGACCAAGACATTTGGGCGACCCGGGTCGGAGTTCTCCGAGAAGTCTTTGGGTGTGAGCCTCCTCATGAAGGTCCAAAGTCCAACCCGGGCATCGACGACGATCCGCAAAACAATTATCGTGAGCACGTGAGATCCTTTTTATGGCGAACAAAGAAAAAGACCCCATCATAAGGATTGCTGAAAACAATTATACGTGAGCACGTAGATCCTTTTCCTGGCGAACAAAGAAAAAGACAGATGATAAGGAAGATTTACCTCATGAAGTCCGGTTCCAACCGAGGAATTTCAACGATTCGACCTCGGGTTCCCCGCCCGGGCAATTTTAACGACACCCGGTTCCCTCACGAACCCGACAACACCACTCTCCCGCTCGGGGAGTTCCGCAGAACATCCATATCCACGGATGTTCGGTCCTGCTTTGGGGAACTCCCCCCAGATACTCGCATTTCGGCGGCCGCCCTTTTCTGACCTCGCCCCGGGACGACAATTTTTGTCTTCGGAGGCGGAGGCTCGGTGGCCCCGCCCGGCGTAGCTTTCTTCTTCCTGTCCGACTGCTGCCTCGAAAGAGCCAAGGCCCGAGCAACCTTCTCATGCATATCCTCGGAGTTAAGGTTCTGCATCTCGTCAAGAACTTTAGCATAATTAAAGTGTATAGGCTCGATAAAGGAAACTGGAAACAAATGAAAAGCCAGGCCAATTAACAAATGGACGAATAAGCAAGTCTGATCGAATGATGTCCAGATCACTTACCAGGAATATCGCCAACCAAATGAGAACGAGGCGAGATCGGTTGCCAAAGAAACTCCAAGCACTTCAACCTTTGCAGAACGGTCAAAGATCGCTCGTCGGGATCAATAAGACACACCTGAATCAACCGAACGAGGAAAGGGAGAGAGAGTTCTGAAGTCTTGGAGTTCTTGGGAGCTGCAATAAGGGAGAAAAGTTAAATCAGTATCATGTATGAAGGAAGATTCGAAAGACTTACGTTTGAACGTCATGTAATCACGAGGTATCTCGCGATATCCGAGCGAACCAAGGGCAAAGACCGGACTTTGCCACGCTCCCCCGACCAACCACCACTTCTCTTTCCAATATTGGACCTTGCTAGGGAGGTCCTCAACTATTTTCATATAAGGGCGGGCTTTCACATAGTAATACCAGGGGTATTTACCCCACTTCGCCAGCTAGATGAGAAGATTCATTTCCTTGACAGAAGGGAACGCCCGAGGTTGGATGCGGCCGAACACAGATAAGATCTCGAAGTGTTGGGATTATACTGGAAAGTATGTTTTTACTTTGTATAATCAAAACTGAATTTCAGACTTATTTACTGAAATAAATTGTTTATCACTGATGCTTTAAATATCATCGAATGTTACATATATTTACTGCATAACTGTTCAATAAATAGTACGTGTTACATTGTAGTTAATTTAGTGATACCAGATCACAGAAGATTAAATTAACAGTCCCTTGTAACTAAAAGTACACCATTCACGACCTAGATGGAAATGAACAATCCATCTTGAAAGGTTGAAGTGTAAGGCTCAGATTGGCTTGTCTTGACCAAGAGATTACACTAGTGAATGACTGATGCATTGAATAGGACCTACAAGAGGACAAATTCTTCAGAACTGAACAATGAAGAATTAGACCTCAATGGTTCGTTATTTCTTAATCTTCGTTCCTTAAATAGGATCACGTGTGGTTGGTAACTATTGCTTTGACTTATCATGGGTAGAGAATAAACGAGATTCAATACTTTTTATCTTGGGCAATATTATTGGTCACATGTGATTGGTAAGATTTAATACGGAGAATCTTGTGCAAGTACGCTTGTTCGATTTGCCCCCTTGGGAGGTTCATAAGCTTTATCATACTAAATCTTGCAAGTGGAACTAGTTTCAGGTATGGATAATAATGTTGAATCGTTCCTTAACCAAGGATAAAATATATTAATTAATGGAAAGCTATTTCAGTGGCTTGAATTAATTAATGGGTTAGATAATCTTAAACACGGGAAATAATAACCGGAAGCCATATTGACTGTAATATGGGTTAAGATGGATAGTGCAATATTAATTATGTAGTGGGATTAATTAATATTTATGGGCTTGAATAATATTGTGGCTCAATATTGATAATTCAAGATCCATTGGAAGGTCCAATCTTAATTCTCCTAAAGGCCCCCTAAGTAGCCCAACATATAGTCCAATAACTGAAAAAGGTGTTTAAAATAAAATAAATATTGTTGCTTATTTTTTCTCATAATTTTCAAAATTTATGGATAAAAGGGGAGAAAGATTTTCTTTGAATTTTGTTATGGAATGAAGATATGTATTCTTGGAATACAAGATTATCTCATTAAATTCAAGAAATCTCCCACTTGGTTATCCATGAAGCAATTTTCGAAAATATTGAAATATAAAGGGCAAGAAAGATTTTCTTGATTTTCTTGAAAAGATATTATGAAAGATATGTATTTCTTGAAATACAAGAATATCTCATAAATTCAAGAAGATCCAAATCTTGGATTCTTGCCTAATATTTCGAAAATTTCATAACAAATATAAGGTGGGATTTTTTGTGGAATATTATAATTATGGGAACAAGAATATATGAGATATATTCAAGATTTCTTGGAGATCAAGAAACGATTTTCCCACATTGTTTTTCCCTAAAATTTCGACCACCACCCTATCTATAAATAGGGGATGATTCTTTCATTCCCAAGTACAATTTCATGTGCTGGAAAAATTAGTAAATCCACAAAGGTGGTGCAACAAAGTTTATTTTCCTTTTGTTAATTGTTCGCAAGCGTCCTACCACCGGATAATCGAGCAAGGATTAAGGGAATACTTGAGAAGTTCTTTTGGTGTGTCTAATCAACAAGACCATTGTCGTCCCAAGAGGTATGTTCACGTAAACTCGTAGAATTTCCACATGCGTAGGATTTACGTGAATTGTTTATATGCATGATTTGTTGTTGGATTATTATTTGAATTAATATAGGATTAATTCATGCTAGTAATAATTATAAGAATTAAATTTTTATTTAAATATTCATCCCCGAATAGATCCGTGCAACTTATTCCCCAACAACTGGTATCAGAGCCACGGTTTCGGGCTCTGAATTTTAAATTGTAATTTAATTCGTTGTCATTAAATTTGAAATTGGATAGTAGAATTGCTAGATCTTTTTTGCAGGTATCCAATTGTCATGGAATTTAATGTGTTTATTTATGCATGCATATAAATTGTGGTTTTAATTCGATTAGTTCGGATTCGTTTTGCCTCGTGAGAAAATCCACGAGTAGATTAGGATTTGTTTGATTTGATCAATGTAATAGACTAGTCTAGATCTATGTTTATTTATTTTTTGTAAATAAATTGTAATCGGATCGAAAACGGATACGGAGACGAAATTAAAAAGGATAAGATCCGCAAGCAGCGTAGGTGGCGGCGCGTCGCGCTTAAACGCCAAAGGAGGCACGCGACACGACGCGGACGACGGGCGTGGGCGAGGGGCCGAGGGTGAGCGAAGCGAGGGTCGTGTCAGGTCATAAGGGCGCCTGCTGCGAAAGGCGCTGTAAGCCGACGGGCGACGAGCGCGGGCGCACATGGGACGCTGGCCGCCTCTGAAGTTCATGGGCGGCGAGAGGCTTGGAGAGCGTCTTGTGGCGCCATACGTCTGTACCAGCGTCACTTAGAACCGAAAGCCGCTGCCGAGGCACTCGGCGGTGAGCTCGCCGAGAATGATTAGCCAAGTGGACGCCGGCGGGATCTTGGGTGTGCATCCGGCTGTGAGCTACTTTTGGCGTGGCATTCGAAGACGAGTTCTTTTTCGAGACGATCGAGTGGGAGAAATTCAAGACGGCGTTTCTTCAAAATCAAGCCAAGAAAAATCAAACCATGACAATTGGATAATTTGTGCCCAATATGTTTATTTTTCCGCTTTGCTTGATTTATTATTGTGTTATCTTATGCTTTATTTAATTTGTTTAAATGTGTTTGCATGAGAGTTGCCCAATGAAAAATCCCACCTTCAAAATTACTAAGTATGTTTAAATAATTAATTGACAATTTTATTCCGGAAAAAATAAAATTGAATTAATTTTGACCTCCATGATTTATTTATTTGTGAATTCTTTTGGAGAAATTCCCCCCACGGGACGGTCAAAAGTTAGCTTTCACATGAATGAATTCCAAATGGATGATTGTGGATTATTACTAGTGGCGACGATGACCCTCCCCACGAGGCTCGTTCAAAGCGAAATAATAATCCTGTATTTAATCATGGTTATTACTTAGGTATAAAATTGATATGCATATACTTCCCCGAAGTCCCTGTCAATTTTATATTGGTCAAGTGGGAGCCAACTATTAATCTGGATATTAAAGGTTTAATAATTGTTCTTGTTTGTAACCTGCTGGAATGTGTTTAAATAATGACCCACCCCACGTGGCTTATTTAAACTGTTTTGAGATGTTGGCTGATGCATGTTCATATTTTTTTGAGATTTTAATATGATGCATGTGATCGAACCTTGTGATATATTTGTGCTTATGCATATTATTGTTTATTTCACCATCATGTCGCAACCTTTTAATCCATCGCTCAATATACTTAAAGACAATTTGCTTCTTGGTGAAAACTTTGTTGATTGAGTCGTAAACTTACTATTGTCCTCACCGCACAAAGCCATAACTCGGTTCTCACTACACCTAAACCGGAAAAAGCCAAAAAAGATGAGTCCACTAAAACGGTTAAGAAAAGAGTATCTTGTTGGGAGGCGTTCAACGAAATGGCAAAGTGTACCATCTTGGCTTCTATGTCGATGTGTTGCAACACCAACACCGAAACGTTGAGACGGCTTGCAGACATCATGACTAGTCTTAAAGCGATGTTTCAACATCGAATCGCGTGTGGCTCGTCGAGATCACCATGAGGGACTTGCTCTCTATGAAAATGGTGGAGGGAACGCCCGTAAGGGAACACGTTCTCGGATGTTGGCTCACCTTAATAAACTTGAGGTACTTGGCGTTGAATACTGACGCCGAGACCCAAATCAATTTAGTGATCCACTCTCTCTGCCGAAAAGTTTTGAATAAGTTCAGTGACCTACGGATGAATAATCGAAGTTCTAGATGCCCGATCAAGGTAAGCTTTAGTCTCGGCGGAGGCGATATTGGGGCAAAAGAGCCAAGCCTTGGTGGCAAATGGACCATCTTCTTCTTCTAGGCCAAGGGGTGGTAAGAACAAGAAGAAGGACAAAAGCCACAAGCAAGTGAACTCAAGTGTTGCCAATGGCAAAGAAAAGGTGAAGAAGGGTGGAGGAGTGAGTAAACCAGCTAAGGGGAAGTGCTTCAACTGCGGTGAAAAAGGACATTGGAGGTCAGCCTGTTCCAAACCCAAAAGGAATGGAAAAAAAGGTAATTCTCACGCACTAGTTGTTGAAACTTGTTTAGCGGCGTATGCCTCCCATTTATGGGTGGTGGATCTGATCCACCGATCATGTTTGTTTCACTTTACGGGGGTTCAAGCGGACCCGACAACTTAGTGGGAGTGAGATCCTCATCACACTTGGGCGATGCTTCACGAGAGTGGCAAAATTGCCAAGATGGAGACAAGTCATGCACATGTCTTTTGAAGACATAGTTTTAATTTTAAGAGATGTTCTTCACGTTCAGAATTTTAGAAAGAATTTAATTTCAGTTTCTAAACTTTTACTTGATGGATATTCGGTTACTTTTAATAAAGTTGTCACCATTTATCTTTTTGATAAATTTATCTGTCATGGAACGTTGTCGAATAATCTCAATACAATTAACTGTGCACACCACTCACGAAATGCATCCTATAACACATCAACTGTTTCCGAGAAAAGAAAACGTTCATCAGACGTGAACGAGACACTTCTATGGCATCTAAGATTGAGACATATAAATCCAAAGAGGATCCAAAGGTTGGTGAAAGACGGTTCACTGGAGTTTCTCCAAGTTGAACCAATTCCAACCTGCAAATCATGTTTGGAGGGTAAAATGACCAAGAGGGCATTTGGAGCCAAGAGGAATAGAGCCAAAGAAGTGTTAGAAATCGTTCACACAGATGTATGTGGTCCAATGTCAACCAAAGCAAGAGGAGGTTATGAGTATTTCGTCACTTTTATTGATGATTACTCAAGGTACGGTTATATTTCCTTATGAAGCATAAATCTGAGACCTTTGAGAAATTCAAAGAATTTAAGGCTCAAGCAGAGAATCATAGGGAAAAACGTATCAAGTCTCTACGATCCGATCGTGGAGGCGAATACCTCAGCGATGAGTTTTTGAACTGCTTGTCTGATGAAGGGATTGCATCCCAGCTAACTGCACCAGAAACCCCTCAACAAAACGGGGTTGCAGAGCAAAGAAACAGAACTCTTTTGGAAATAGTTAGATCTATGATGAGTTATGCGAATCTTCCCAAGTCGTTCTGGGGTCATGCCTTGGAAACAGCAGCCTACATTCTGAACTTGGTGCCATCCAAATCGGTTCCCAAAACTCCTAAAGAATTGTGGACCGGGCGCAAGCCTAGTTTGAGACACATCAGAATTTGGGGGTGTCCGGCCTACGTGTTGGACAAGGAAGCCGGTAAATTGAATCCTCGATCAGAATTAAGTTTTTTGTGGGATATCCCGAGGGAACAAAAGGGTTTATGTTCTATGGTCCCGAAGATCAAAAGGTGGTAATAAGCACCCACTTTAGATTTTTGAAAGAAGACTATATGAACGATAGAAGACCCAGAAGTGAGATTACCTTAAATGGGCTAAGGGGGCTAACCTCAATGCCAATTGTACAAGATGACATACCAAACGACACACTTACACAACCGGAACCTCGTCGTAGTGGGAGGGTTGTGAAATAGCCCGAGAGATTCATGGGAATAGGAGAGTCCTCGGACTTGATTCCCGGACAAGACGAATCAGACCCATGGACATATGACGAGGCAATCCAAGACAAGGATGCAGATTCTTGGCAAACAACAATGAAAGCCAAAATGGGTTCTATGAATCATAACAGAGTGTGGGAGCTAGTCGAACCACTTAATGGGGTCAAACCCATTGGTTGCAAGTGGGTGTATAAAAGAAAAAGAGGACTGAACGGGAAGGTGGAAACCTTCAAGGCAAGACTCGTGGCAAAAGGTTATACTCAGAAAAAAGGGATCGATTATGAGGAAACTTTTTCGCCCGTAGCCATGCTCAAGTACATCCGAATTCTCTTATCGATTGTTCAAGATCTCGACTTTGAAATCTAGCAAATGGATGTCAAGATGCCTTTCCTTAACTAAGTCTTGATGAAGAGATCCAGATGCAACAACCCCAAGGCTTCATTGAAAAAGGCCAAGAACACCTAGTTTGTAAGCTCATGAAGTCCATTTACGGACTCAAACAGGCATCCAGAGCTTGGAACCAATGTTTTGATCATGTAATAAAGTCTTATGGGTTTGATCAAAACGAGTTCAAAAGTTGTGTGTACAAAAAGCGTGTCGGAATCATTGGTATTCTTAGTACTATCGTAGATGACATTCGATCATCGAAAATGTAAAAGGTGTTATCGGGGCGTAAGGGCATGGCTTTCAAAATAGTTTGATATGAAGGACTTAGGGGAAGCCGCACACACATCCTTGGGATCAAGATCACTTGAGATCGCAAGAAAAGGATGATAGGCTTGTCGCAAGCTTCATACATAGACACTGTCTTGAAACGATTCAAAGATGCGGATTCCAAGAAAGGCTTCATTACCTTTCGGACATGGAATCCATCTATCCAAGAAAATGTGCCCTAAGACGCAAAAAAGGAGATAGATGACATGAGAGGCATTCCTTATGCTTCTACCGTCGAAAGCCTTATGTATGCAATCTTTGTGTATGAGAGACCGGGATATCCGCTTTTATCGTTGGCATGGTGGCAAGATATCAAAATAACCCGGGGAAAGAACATTGGACGGCAGTTAAAAACATTTTGAAGTATCTGAAAATAACTCGGGATAGAATGTTAATTTATCAGTCAGATAGTCTAATCCCCATCGGCCTACGGACTCAAATTTCAAATCGGACATAGACTCGGAAAAATCTACCTCCCAGTGAGTGTGTTTTGCATGGGGAGGGGAGCCGTGACATGGAGAAGCGTCAAGCAGAAATGCGTCGCAGATTCTACCATGGAAGCCGAATATGTAGTTGCTTGCGAGACAGTGAAAGAAGCGGTTTGGCTCAAGAACTTCCTAGTGGACTTGAATGTAGTTCCGAATTTACCCAGCAGAATCACTGTTTATTGTGACAATGCTTGAAAGCGATTGCAAATTCAAGGGAACCAAGAGCCCACAAAGCCAACAAACACATTGAAAGGAAATACCATCTTATACGAGATATCGTTAAGAGATGAGATATAGATTTGGCAAAGATAGCGTCAGAAGACAACCTAGCAGATCCATTCACAAATGGTCTGCCTCTGAATACATTCGAGAGACATGTGGAAGGAATGAGTGTCAAGACCGTTGCCAATCTGCTTTGAGTATAAGTGGGAGAAATTATTAGGTTCGTGTAGATGACATTAGATGTCACGTCTTAGGAACTACACGAGACATGTTGTAGTATACTTAAAAAGCGGACTTTGAGTATAAGTGGGAGATTGTTGGGATTATACTGGAAAGTATGCTTTTACTTTGTATAATCAAAACTGAATTTCGGACTTATTTACTGAAATAAATTGTTTATCACTGATGCTTTAAATATCATCGAATATTACATATATTTACTGCATAACTGTTCAATAAATAGTAAGTGTTACATTGTAGTTAATTTAGTGATACCAGATCACAGAAGATTAAATTAACAGTCCCTTGTAACTAAAAGTACACCATTCACGACCTAGATGGAAATGAACAATCCATCTTGAAAGGTTGAAGTGTAAGGCTCAGATTGGCTTGTCTTGACCAAGAGATTACACTAGTGCATGACTGATGCACTGAATAGGACCTACAGGAGGACAAATTCTGCAGAACTGAACAAGGTCGGAAGAATTAGACCTCAGTGGTTCGTTATTTCTTAATCTTCGTTCCTTAAATAGGATCACGTGTGGTTGGTAACTATTGCTTTGACTTATCATGGGTAGAGAATCAACGAGATTCAATACTTTTTATCATGGGCAATATTATTGGTCACATGTGAGTGCTAAGATTTAATACGGAGAATCGTGTGCAAGTATGCTTGTTCGATTTGCCCCCTTGGGAGGTTCATAAGCTTTATCATACCAAATCTTGCAAATGGAACTAGTTTCCGGTATGGATAATAATGTTGAACCGTTCCTTAACCAAGGACAAAAGATATTAATTAATGGAAAGCTATTTCAGTGGCTTGAATTAATTAATGGGCTAGATAATCTTAAACATGGAAAATAATAACCGGGAGCCATATTGATTGTAATATGGGTTAAGATGGATAGTGCAATATTAATTATGTAGTGGGATTAATTAATATTTATGGGCTTGAATAATATTGTGGCTCAATATTGATAATTCAAGATCCATTGGAAGGTCCAATCTTAATTCTCCTAAAGGCCCCCTAAGTAGTCCAACATATAGTCCAATAACTGAAAAATGTGTTTAAAATAAAATAAACATTGTTGCTTATTTTTCCTCATAATTTTTGAAATTTATGGATAAAAGAGGAGAAAGATTTTCTTTGAATTTTGTTATGGAATGAAGATATGTATTCTTGGAATACAAGATTATCTCATTAAATTCAAGAAATCTCCCACTTGGTTATCCATGAAGCAATTTTCGAAAATATTGAAATATAAAGGGCAAGAAAGATTTTCTTGATTTTCTTAAAAAATATTATGAAAGATATGTATTTCTTGAAATACAAGAATATCTCATAAATTCAAGAAGATCCAAATCTTGGATTCTTGCCTAATATTTCGAAAATTCCATAACAAAGATAAGGTGGGATTTTTTGTGGAATATTATAATTTTGTGAAAAAGAATATAGGAGATATATTCAAGATTTCTTGGAGATCAAGAAAAGATTTTTTCACATTGTTTTTCCCTAAAATTCCGACCACCACCCTATCTATAAATAGGGGATGATTCTTTCATTCCCAAGTACAATTCCATGTGCTGGAAAAATTAGTAAATCCACAAAGGTGGTGCAACAAAGTTTATTTTCCTTTTGTTAATTGTTCGTAAGCGTCCTACCACCGGATAGTCGAGCAAGGATTAAGGGAATACTTGGGAAGTTCTTTTGGTGTGTCTAATCAACAAGACCATTGTCATCCCGAGAGGTATATTCACGTAAACTCGTAGAATTTTCGTATGCGTAGGATTTACGTGAATTGTTTATATGCATGATTTGTTGTTGGATTATTATTTGAATTAATATAGGATTAATTCATGCTAGTAATAATTATGAGAATTAAATTTGTATTTAAATATTCATCCCGAATAGATCCGTGCAACTTATTCCCCAACACGAAGATGGTGCTCCACCCTTTGGGAGTGATTTGTGGCGGAGCTAGGCCCCAAAACCACAGCAGCGAAGTAATAATAGGGTGACACGTAAAACGGAGCCCAGTCTTCATTGTGTCATAGTTCATCGCCACACACCCATCAGGGACCTGATCGACATAATCGATCTTATAACTGGGAACCCAGAAGTGGACGTCGCTGGGAACTTGAAATTGTTCTCTCCATAGAAAAAGCTCGGCCTCAGATATCGAGCTAGTTACCCCACCCGCAAAAAAAAAAATCCGTCCGCGACGAATTCGGGTTGGTCGGGGATCTATTCAGGGGAGGATGATATTTAAATACAAATCCGCAATTCATTAATTATTACTAGCATGAATTAATCCTATATGACCGTCAAATAATAATTCGAACTCAAATGGATCAATCAATCCCTAACTAGGCCCATCTCCTTCCTCCTCCACCATCTCCAAAACCCGAAGCCTCAGAGATGACGGGGGTCAAGACCTCCCCAAGGAGTCCCCGCCCCGGGTTTGATCGACTGTGACCTAACCCTACACGGCACCTAAGCTCATTCCCTTAGAGGAGACTTCCACTACCAAAGCCAGCCCGGATACTCGCCGCAGCCACAATTAACAAAAGGAAAAAAAAAACTTTGGTCAAGGCTCCCCAAGTCCTCCCGATTCGAGGTAGACATCGCTCACCAAAGCAAAGAATAAGAAGAAATGAAGAAGAATATAGATCTTTACCTTGAACACAACAAATCATCCCGGGATTTTTCAAGAATCGAGAGTGAAATAATTTTTGAAATTTTTTCAAAAGTGGAAAAGTGGAGAAGAGAACATTATTTATAGAAGAATTATATTTTTTCCCATAATGGGCCGCCCCACTAAATCCATCAAATCCTGCGGTATGGAAACCCACGCCCATCATAACCTAAGATTCAATAATATTTCGAGGCGAAGGCGATTTATCACGATGATGTGACCCCGAGGCAATAATCACGCTTCATTTTTTTTTTCAAGTCAGATCGAGGCGGTTTTGAGTTATCTCATCCCTTCACCAAAGCATTTCCAAATGAGCTAGGGCTTTTGTTGTTTGTATAGCATATGGCGAGGTCGGGGCTTTGACCGAAAGAAACAGAGGAGGACCGCACCACATTTTGCACAAGTATATCACCTCGCAGAAAGGATGGAAACGAAGCAAAAAATCGATATTCTTGGATGTAATTTTGCATAATCAAAATACCAATAACGAGCATTAATGGGGATGGGACCCGTGGCATTTAGAAATATGTCCGGTGTTGGGATTATCTTGAAAGTATGCTTTTTATTTGTATAATCAAAATCAATTTCGGACTTATTTACCTAAATAAATTGTTTATCATCGATGCTTTAAATATCATAAATGTTACATATATTTACTGCATAACTATTCAATAAATAATAGACGTGTTACATTGTAGTTAATTTAGTGATACCAGATCACATAAGATTAAATTAATAAATCAAGCCAACTAAAAAAGTACACCATTCACGACCTAGATGGAAATGAACAATCCATCGTGAAAGGTTGAAGTGTAAGGCTCGGATTGACTTGTCTTGACCAAGAGATTACACTAGTGCATGACCGATGCAATCAATAGGACCTCTGGAGGAGGACAAATTCTTCTTAATCCAAACAAGGAAGAATTAGACCTCGATGGTTCGTTATTTCTTAACCTTCGCTTCCTTAAATAAGATCACGCGTGTGGTTGGTAACTATTGCTTTGACTTATCATGGGTAGAGAATCAACGAGATTCAATACTTTTTATCTTGGGCAATATTATTGGTCACATGTGATTGCTAAGATTTAATACGGAGAATCGTGTGCAAGCACGCTTTTGTTCGACGGTTCTTTTTTGGGAGGTTCATAAGCTTTATCATACCAAATCTTGCAAGTGGAACTAGTTTCCTGTATGGATAATAATGTTGAACCGCTCCAACCAAGGACAAAAGATATTAATTAATGGAAAGTTATTTCAAAAGGCTTGAATTAATTAATGGGCTAGATAATCTTAAACACGGAAATAATAATCTAAGCCATATTGACTATAATATGGGTTAAGATGGATAAAGGCAATATTAATTATGTAGTGGGATTAATTAATATTTATGGGCTTGAATAATATTGTGGCACAATATTGATAATTCAAGATCCATTGAAAGGTCCAATCTTAATTCTCCTAAAGGCCCCCTAAGTAGCCCAACATATAGTCCAATAACTGAAAAATGTGTTTAAAATAAAATAAATATTGTTGCTTATTTTTCCTCATAATTTTCGAAATTTATGGATAAAATGGGAGAAAGATTTTCTTTGAATTTTGTTATGGAATGAAGATATATATTCTTGGAATACAAGATTATCTCATTAAATTCAAGAAATCTCCCACTTGGTTATCCATGAAGCAATTTTTGAAAATATTGAAATATAAAGGGCAAGAAAGATTTTCTTGATTTTCTTGAAAAGATATTATGAAAGATATGTATTTCTTGAAATACAAGAATATCTCATAAATTCAAGAATATCCAAATCTTGGATTCTTGCCTAATATTTCGAAAATTCCATAACAAAGATAAGGTGGGATTTTTTGTGGAATATTATAATTATGGGAAAAAGAATATAGGAGATATATTCAAGATTTCTTGGAGATCAAGAAAAGATTTTCCCACATTGTTTTTTCCCTAAAAATTTCACCACCACCCTATCTATAAATAGGGATGATTCTTTCATTTCCAAGTACAATTCCATGTCTTTGGAAAAATTAGTAAATCCACAAAAGGTGGTGCAACAAAGTTTATTTTCCTTTTGTTAATTGTTCGCAAAGTCCTACCACCGGATAGTCGAGCAAAGATTAAGGGAATACTTGGGAAGTTCTTTTGGTGTGTCTAATCAACAAGACCATTGCCGCCCCCAAGGGTATGTTCACGAAACTCGTAGAATTTTTTGCAGGCGTAGGATTTACGTGAATTGTTTATATGCATGATTTGTTGTTGGATTATTATTTGAATTAATATAGGATTAATTCATGCTAGTAATAATTATAAGAATTAAATTTGTATTTAAATATTCATCCCGAATAGATCCGTGCAACTTATTCCCCAACACAGGGACCTTACCTAAGAATGGCTTTAATGAGAGATGTGTCAGTAAAAGACGGAAATGATGAGTAGCTATGAGTAGATAGACGGCTAAATCCCTGAAAATCTGGATTGGCCTCGGGACATCCCAAATGAGGTCTTGTGACTCTTAAAATACCGAATGACCTCCCAAATGACCTCCCGGCACAGGTCACATCAATCATGTAGCATTTAATATTTGGCAGAGCTATAATTCGGCTACTTGTCCTTGTAAATCGGGAGAGTGAGCTCCACTTGTTGGGATTATACTGGAAAGTATGCTTTTACTTTGTATAATCAAATCAATTTTGACTTATTCTTGAAATAAATTGTTTATCATCGATGCTTTAAATATCATCGAATGTTACATATATTTTTCGTATAACTGCTCAATAAATAAGACGTGTTACATTGTAGTTAATTTAGTTATACCGCATCATAGAAGATTAAATTAACAATCTCTTGTAACTAAAAAGTACACCATTCACGACCTAGATGGAAATGAACAATCCATCGTGAAAGGTTGAAGTGTAAGGCTCGGATTGGTTTGTCTTGACCAAGAGATTACACTAGTGCATGACCGATGCATCAAGAGGACCCTCTGGGGAGGACAAATTCTTCAAAACCGAATCAAAGAATTAGACCTCGGTGGTTAGTTATTTCTTAATCTTAAATCCCCTTAAATAGGATCATGTGTGGCTGGTAACTATTGCTTTGACTTATTATGGGTAGAGAATCTAGGAGATTCAATATTTTATATCTTGGGCAATATTATTGGTCACACGCGATTGCTTGCTAAGATTTAATACTGAGAATCATGTGCAAGTAAATGCTTGTTCGATTTGCCCTTGGGAGGTTCATAAGTTTTATCATACCAAATCTTGCAAGTGGAACTAGTTTCCGGTATGGATAATAATGTTGAACCGTTCCTTTACCAAGGATAAAAGATATTAATTAATGGAAAGCTATTTCAGTGGCTTGAATTAATTAATGGGCTAGATAATCTTAAACACAGGAAATAATAACCGGGAGTCATATTAACTGTAATATGGGTTAAGATGGATAGTGCAATATTAATTATGTAGTGGGATTAATTAATATTTATGGGCTTGAATAATATTGTGGCTCAATATTGATAATTCAAGGTCCATTGGAAGATCCAATCTTAATTCTCCTAAAGGCCCCCCAAGTAGCCCAAGATAAAGTCCAATAACTGAAAAATGTGTTTAAAAATAAAATAAATTTTGTTGCTTATTTTTCCTCTCTTTTTTCAAAAATTGTGGATAAAAGGGGAAAAAGATTTTCTTTGAATTTTGTTATGGAATGAAGATATGTATTCTTGGAATACAAGATTATCTCATTAAATTCAAGAAATCTCCCACTTGGTTATTCATAGTGAAATTTTTGATTTTTTGAAATAAAAGGGAAAGAATGATTTTCTTGATTTTCTTGAAAATATATTATGGAAGATATGTATTTCTTGAAATACAAGTATATCTCATAAATTCAAGAAGATCCAAATCTTGGAATCTTGTCCCTTAATTTTTGAAAATTTGCCATAACAAGATGAGGTGGGATTTTTGTGGAATATTTTAATTATGGAGAAAAGAATATATGAGATATATTCAAGATTTCTTGGAGATCGAGAAAAAGATTTTCCCATATTATTTTAGTCACTAAAATCGTTCAACCCCCTCTATAAATAGGGGATTAATGTTTTATTCCCGAGAACAATTCCATGTGCTGGAAAAATTAGTAAATCCACAAAGGTGGTGCAACAAAGTTTATTTTTCCTTTTTGTTAATTGTTCGCGAGCTTCCTTCCACCGGATTGTCGAACAATGACTAGGGAATACTTGGGAAGGCTTTTTGGTGTGTTTTCGTCGACGAGTCAATTGTCATTCCAAGAGGTAAGTTCACGTAAACTCGTAGTAATTCCGCATGCGTAGGATTAACGTGAACTGTTTATATGCATGATTTGTTGTTGAATTATTATTTGAATTAATATAGGATTAATTCATGCTAGTAATAATTATCATAATTAAATTTGTATTTAAATATTCATCCCGAATAGTTCCGGGCAAATAATTCCCCAACACCACTCTCCCAAACCTTATAAATATGGGTCATTTATGACCATGAAAGAATGAGGGAAATTAATACCTTACCAAACCTCTTGCAAATTTATTGCTCAAACTCTTACTCTCTCAAGCAATCATATAACATAAATACCATCCACTTTACACATTTATTGTTTGTATCACTAAGATTATTAAGCCACATCTTAATCCATAATCCTCATATTTTAGTACACAACAATAACAAATTGAGTTTTGAGTACATTAATTGCAATTAAGATGGAATGGGATTAAAACAATAACAATAATATATTGATAATGAATTAGTATTATCTAATAATAGATTGAAATCTGGACTCTTCTTTGAGAGATTTTGTTTTCGCTTGCCATGATATTATTTCTTCTATCATTGATGTTTTGGTTTCTTTTGTTAAGCAAAATGCTAATACTATGGCTCATGCTTTTGCTCGGGTTTCTCGTAATTTTGGGAGCCTCAATAATTGGGATGAACCGTCTTTCTTTGTGGACGATCTTCCTGTTTCGACTGCACTTGTGTGCCAATAATATAAGTTTTTTGTTGGTCGAAATAAAAAGAATAGATTGAAATAATTATTCAACACTAAAATATTGATTCAACTAAATGAGTTTAAAGAGCCTATAAATATGCTTCAACGGAAGCTACAATTGAGTTCGGATCGTGGACTAAGGGTGTGTTTTGAAATACTTAAAACAACTTCCAGAAGCATTTATTTTCAAAAGTTATGAGAGTGAGCTTTGAAAATAAGTGCTTCCAGAAACTGTTTTAAGTGTTTCAAAACACGCCCTAACAATAATGCAGAAATAGAAGAAAAAACGAAAAAAGCAAGCTTGCCAGCCATAAAATTGTATGTCCTTGTCCATGAAAAGGACACATTGTCAAACTCCCCAGCAAGCTCCAGAATAGGCATAAAAAAACAATTGGTTTGTCTTGACCAAGAGATTTTGAACCGCTTTTCCACACGTTCATGCTGATTCCGAATCAACAAGAAACCAGAAAATCCACAGGAGGACAAATCTAGCAAAACCAGAACAAGAACCGGAAGTTCGATTAACCGCCGGTCGAATCGAACCGGGTTGCCTGAGAATTCAAAAAATTCGAACCGGAACCGCCCCAAATTTGAAAATTCTAGCCGTTGAGATCCAACGCCCAGATTAAAGAGTCGTTGAGATCCAACTATTCAAAGAGTTGAAGAGAAGGAACTTATTACCTGTTCGAAATCTAGGAGACCGTTTTTTTTTTTTTTTTCAATATTTCATCTATAAATACCAACTCATTCCACTCCAAAATTCACACCAAAGTTTATTCATCTCTCTCTCAACTCTCAAGTCTCAACTCTCACTCAATTCTCAAAGTTTATTATTTACATATTATTTACATTACATATTATATTTATACTACACTATATATCAATAATATCATACTATACTCTAATCTATACATACACTACATATTATATTTATACTACACTATATATTACACTATACTAATACTAGTATACTACTATAGTACTATACTACATATTAGTATATTACACTACACTTACATAGTTACATACATATTACATTACACTACACTTACATACATATATTATTTACATATACACTTACATACATATTATTATTATGGCAAGCCATCAAAGCAAGGGTAAGGGTAAAGGCAAAAGCTTCTTCCACCTCTTCCGCTCGTTTTCCACATCCATATTTATGAGTGGAGTTTAGATGATATTGAGGCCACACTTGGTCCCGGTTATGAGAATCCTCTTGAAGATGATGCTATACCACAAGGTCCACGACGCCCCCCAAAGAAAAAGCCAAAACCACCCAAAGTCCAATGCCGAAAAATAACTTTAAAAACTCCAAGTAAAACTTTGTCGGATATTTTTTTCACGCTTTTTAATAAAGTGATCAACGATAATGGTACTATTAAAGTTCATTTTCTATTGTGACAAAATATATTCTTTTGTCAAAGGAGGAGGATATGGAACATTCGAGAAGCATTTGAAAAAAATTCATCCTCATAGAGTTGGAATTAGTTCAAACCAAGCACAACTCTTTACGCCAACCGGTGGTTGGAGTTCAAGGTGTAAATTTTTTATTTACATTTGATCAAATGAAATATAGAAAATTGTTAGCTAAATTTGTTCTTGAAAACACCTTCCTTTTCAATTTGCCGATAATTCTATTGAATGATTTTGTTAACCTTGGTCTTCAACCCGCGGCAAAAAAAAGTTTTCACGCCATACTACTACTTGGTGATGTTGCTAAAGTTGTTTATGAGTATAAATATGCTTTGATTAATCTATTTGCCGATTTAAATGTTAAAGTTTGTATATGTGCGGATATTTGGAGTGATAATTTTCAAAAGCATAGTTATATAGGAGTTACATGCACTTGGATTGATGATTCGTGGACTCTTAACAAAAGATTGATTGCTTATAGAGATTTTTTGATACTGAACACAATGCCCATAATATTAGAGATAAATTGCATGATATTTTAAATGAGTATGCTCTTACTAAAAAAATATTTTCTATTGGTTTTGATAATGCTAGTGCAAATACGGCTACTATTGAAGATCTTACAAATATTTGTCAACCATATCTTGGTGGAAAAATTTTTTCATGTTAGATGTATGTGTCATATTTTTAAATTTATGTGTTCAAGATGGTTTAGATGCTTTGAAAGAACAAGTTGGTCCTATTAGATCCGCTTATTTATTATATGTCGAGACATTCAAAATTGTTGAAAAAAAAATGGAAAGTTTTTTGTAGAACATACAATATGCATCCCAAAAAATTTCTCTTGATGTGTCAACTCGTTGGAATTCCACGATAAATTGTTAAAAGGAGTCTATGGATTATAAAGATGCTTTATGTACATTTTTTTACTCAAGAAAATTGTGGTATTCGTTTATATCCTCAATATTGGGATTCATGATTTGTTGTGTAAAATTTTATTTTTA
Source organism: Stenogyne calaminthoides (assembly GCA_037126765.1). NCBI lineage: Eukaryota > Viridiplantae > Streptophyta > Magnoliopsida > Lamiales > Lamiaceae > Stenogyne > Stenogyne calaminthoides. The sequence continues at coordinate 6,232,609 of JBBCBC010000031.1, read as the reverse complement.
ATGATTCCACAAAAGTGTTATCCATTATCCTACGGTAATTTAATTGATTATTGTATTAAAGTTGCTCATGTTTAAATGAAAATATTACAAATCCTTTATTAGTTGCTACTTTCTCTATGATGCAAAAAATGGAAAAAATATTTTACAAATATTCCCAAACTATTCTTATAAAGTGTTTGATCCTAGAGAAGATTGGATGGATTAATAATGATGTTAAATATGTATTATAATTATTTATTTCCTAATGTACCTATATGGTCATGGGTGAAGATGATGTATATCCTCCTAAAGAGATTGGTAATCGGATTAAAGTTACTTTAATGTCATTATTTAGATAATATACCATCCACTTTTGAAGAAAATTTTGGTGGTGGTGGCTTTCTATCAGTAAGAAGATATATTAACAGATTTTTATGATGAATTCTCAAAAACGCCCAAGGTCTATTTTAACCCTTATTATAACTTGATCATTATTTATCCTCTTACATTTGTTCGGCGATGAAGATGAAGACAACGATTTTTAATATAGTAAAGTGGTGGTCGATGATGAAAAATATCTATCCAATTAGTCAATTATCTAAAGAAAATTTTTGCATCTCCCGACCAACCGTTCTTTTGAACAAGCTTTTTAGTTTGGGAGGCTACACTTTGGATCAACGAGATCGAATATGACCGTTCGTAAAAACAATGCTTGCTTGATGATTTTGTAAGAGCCGAAAAAAAGTCAAGAATTTGTTGATAATGATGATCAAGATAGCTCAAGAAACTACCACCGAAGTGATGCATGAAGAATCCTCATCGATCCAAATCAACGAGGAAGTTTGAGGTAAGAGAACTACGTGGACTTTGATTCCTTTTGATGTGAGGCAACTTAATTTTAAGTTTCAAACTTAGAATTTCTAAGTTTATTTCTTAAATTTAAGCTCAAGTCCAATTTCTTTAAATCCCCCCCTGTTGGTTTATTTTGTAAAAAAAATTTTAAGTTGTAATTGTAATTACTAATTCAACATAGTTCAATTTGTAATTTGTAAAGTTGTAATAATTCAATTAATTTGTAATAGTAGATTACTAACTTATTTTAAGTTAGAATTACTATTTTTTTTGTATTTTGTATTTTGTATTTTATAATAGTTCATTCAATTATTTCTAAGTTCATTTTGGTATTGTACTAATGTTATTGTTATGTTTTAACTTTTAATTATTGTAATGTAATCTTTAATTTAAATTCTCATATTAACAATAATACAATAATTAAATTTCTCATCTACATTCTTTCAAATTTTAGATCCAAAAATTAAGAAAAAAAAAAAAAAATCCGGAATCGAACGAAAATCGAACCTAAAAAGCAAGATTGCAGCCATAAAATTTCCATGTCCTTTTGGAACCATGAAAAGTTGAACCACAGTTGTTCAAACTCCCCAGCATCCCTCCAGAATGTCTCAAACAATGTTACCTAGGTAACTGAGATCATGCTTCGGTTATAGAAGCGCATAAATAATAATATGTGCATTTGACTCCACAGTGATATCACAAAATCCCCTGTTGTCGGGTATACTTCAATTCGCGCCTAATTGTCAAGGCATCAACCACGTCAATCTCCCGTCTAACACACCTATAATAAATTGAGTATATTAATGATTAGTCTTTATATGAGATTATTGTTCAATAGTTAAAAATTAGAATAAAATTGAGATAACAAAATAATAATAGAAAAAAAAAATAATAACAACCAAATTAAATTATTCTTGGCTCCTTTATGTGGGCCTGTGTCCGTTCTACTCGAGAATGCCTGAAAATATGTGGCACTTTTTTTGTGGACTGCTCTTTTGCTCAAGACTGCTGGTCGGAAGGGAGTTTGTGGGGAAAAGTCGATAAGCTTTGTTATGAAGTCGAGGGGCACAATGAATTATTTTTGAGTGTCCCTTGGCATTTGGAGAAGGAAGAAATGGAGAGAGCAATGATGATAGTATGGGCGATTTGGCGAGCCCGTAATGACGTGGTGTGGAATGACCAACAAGGAGCTCTGAGTCAGAGCATCTATTCGGCGATGTGCTTCCTGGGAGAGTGGCAGACATCCCGTTCTGTGGTTGTGGGTGGTGCTGGCGAAGTATGTTGTCGGAAGTGGCATGCTCCTCGGTGGGGATATGTTAATGATAAGATTAACGTGGATGCTAGTTTCTATGAGGTCGCACTTGAAACAGGAATTGGGATGTTCATTCACGATGACATAGGTGAGTTTGTGGGTTGCCGCTCGTTAGTTCGTACTGGGATTTTGAAGATTGACTAGGGCGAAGCATGAGGGGTGGTGGAGGCGATCAGTTGAGTTGTGAGCTTGGGTACAGTCGTGTTCAGATTGAAACTGATCTGAAGAGGACGACGGACGGTTTGAGCAAGGGGAATTGTGGTGCCACGCCGTTTAGCGATTTCATTGAGGAAGAGTGACAACTTCTTGCTGCCCAGTCGCATTTCACAGTTTCTTGGATAAGTAGAAGCGCCAACTTGCTGGTACATATCATTGCTAGGACTAGTCGTAACTTTAATAGTCCTCACTGTTGGGTAGAGCCACTAGTCTCTATGGTTGGCCCACTCGATAGGTGCATCTCTTGCACTTAACTTTCCTTTTCATAAAAAAAAAATAAAAGAAGTGGAACTCTCTTTAATATTTAAGACATACCTTTTTTAAAAAATTTAATTTGATTGAAGCTTCATAGTAATTTTTTTTTTTGAAACAAAAAAATATTGCAACTTAAATGCTACCGAAAAGATCATCCATCAAAATCAAAGGCTCGACCTAATAATAAGATCTTAAAAACGATCCAAGCGTCACAACAAATTTATGAGCCAAATGATAAGTTTTCCTACGGACAACAAATATCACATAATCACTATATCTCCTTAATATAATTTTAAAGCAAAGTCTTTAACGCACTAGGTACACAGTGCATTTCAAGTGTATTTATAAAACTGCATTTTATTTTTTTTGAAACGTTCAACTTATTTACACTGAAACGTTTATCAATGTAAACAAGTTGAATATTTTAAGAAAACAAGTTGTACTTGAATTGTACGGTGCACTCAGTGCATAAAAAATATACTCTTAACTTTAAAAATCATCTTCACCATATCTTCATTGAATATATCACTCGTCGATCCACCACTCTCACTACGCCGTAAATGAAATTGTCTCATAATAATTTTTGGCACTTTTTTATGATTATTTTCTTAATATAATTTTCTTTCATTTGGACTGCGGTAAAAATTGAGTCCAACTCGATAGTCCAACATTCGAGTGCACACAATTTAATTAATTAAAAGTAACCAAAAAACTAGAAATTATACTTAAAATAGCTCTGCCAGCATCAAACAACCAAGCACTGATTTCAAAAAAAAAAAAAAACATCAAAACAACCAAAAGCCCTAAATCCTAACCAAAATCAAGATTCGAACCAGAAAGCAAATGGCATCTCACCACCACCACTGCCACCACCCCGCCGCCGCCGCCCCCAACCCCACCCCCTGCTATTCCCACTGCTGCTATCCCACCTACACTCCATGCCACCACCACCACCACCACCCTCCTCCGCCGCCGGATTCTCACCTCCACCACCCTCCAAATCAGCCCCATTTCTATCCACCCCAATCCCACCTCCCAAATTTGCCCCAATACCCGACCCATTTTCAAGAACACTATTTCCGTGAAGAAACACAACCCCATCCGAAAATATCCTCCCTCCTCCGCCGCATCGCCACCCTCGAATCCTCCCTCAGCCGCCGCCGTGCATCTCACGCGCCTTCTTCTCAATCCCTCCGTGACGCCGCAGCCCGCACAATTCAATCGCACTTCAGAGCCTTTTTATTGCACAGATCAATCACACTCAGGCAGCTTAAAGACCTTGCTTCCATTAAATCAACCCTTGGGGTTCTCAAATCTTCAGTTTCTGAAAAAACCCACTTCGATTATGGGGCTGTGTATCATAAAGCTGCGAACTTGCTTCTCAAACTCGACGCCATTCAGGTAAAAACAGAGATTCTTCATTCTTGCTCAAATTTTTCATTTTGCAGTTTATTGTATTGTTGAGAATGTATATCAGATCAGATCTGATTTTGATTTGATTTTCCTTATTTGTGCATTGAAGGGTGGTGATCCAATGATTAGAAATGGGAAAAGTTCTTTGAGCAGAGAATTGAATAGATTTCTGGATTTTCTTGAAGGGGATTTTGTTCAAAGGAGGGCTCTTTCAAAAGTGAGGCAGAGTAGCAGTAATGTGAAATCTAGGGTTTTGAATGATGATAGGGAAATTAGGAATGTGGAATCTGGGTGTTTGAAAAGAGTTAATATGGAGAAATTAAGGGGCCTGGTTGAAAGAATTGATAGGTTAGCTGAGGAGATTGATGAGGAGGAAAGTGGGGAAATAAACAACCCTGTTAATGAATTTATGATAAGAAATCTCGATGTTTCACCTAATCGAACTCGGGGTTTGTTGAAGAACCATGGTGGGGTTCAGCCCAAAGTGAAGAAAAATGTGAGCTTTGTGGAGGATGGAAAGGTTTACAGGGTATTGAGGAGACGTAGTAACCCGTATCTTGAAGAGTGTAGCAATGGTAGCGTTGATAGGGGCGATTTAGTCAATTGCGATGAGAAGGAGCTTGAGGATGATCTTTGTCGAGAAATTGGAGAAATTGGGGTATCTCAGAAGGAGGATGTCGAGGAGGATGAAGAGGGTTCTTTGCTAAGTAGTGATGGTGAAAAGGAAACGAGACGTTATTCTACAAGTGAAGGCAAATTCGAAACAACAATGCAAGATCAAGATGACATTGACAACGATGACTTCATCTTCTCTGCGCCTTTGCCCATAAAGATGGAAACAAGAGGTAACTTAATTGACAAGAGGAAGAAATTCAATGATATCTAGGGCTCATTTGGCTAACTTTGTTTTAAACATCTTATAAGTTCTGACATCTTATAAGTTGTTTTAAGGAGCTTATAAGTTCAGCCAAACACCCTCATAATGTATCATCAGCGTACTGCTTGACATTGTGACTTTGGTAGTAGCTAGCATTTATTCGAATGTGTTGGCTTGCATAACTGTTTTATGACTTCTGAAATGTCGGATGTACTTGTTTCCTAACAATTAATGGTTTGTTGGTGTTGACAGTAAAATATTTTACGATTCTGATGTAGCTTGTTGAATTTGACTACCAAACAAATAATTAATCGAACAAGAACACTGCGGGAAGAACCGTAGTTCTTCCCTGAAATATGGTTGTTGGTATATAAGAGGAATGAGGAAACATTCAAGAGTTTCTTTTACAATGAAGGGTGAGTCCTTTTATATAAAGAGAACCAAAGACGACAAATCATAAGCGTGACAAATCATTAGACGACAAATTATGTGCATAAAGATGACAAAACATATCGTAAAAGCATGACAAATCATCTTCAGGTGACCCTTGACCTCCTATTGGATCGGGCGATTCCGTCTTTGTGGGCCCCTCTTGACGGGTGATAATTCGTCCGTAACGACGTGATAAATCTGGTGATGCCGACGTGTGATAAATCTGGTGACAACAATAGCCCCCAAGATCGGGCCATGGCGACGTTGTTCGAGTTCGATCTTGAATCATGTCTCGATCATTTTATCTTTTGTTGCATCTGCGATCCATTTGTTGCCTCGAGCCTCGCTTTGGATCTGTATGAGATCTTGATCGCTTAGAATGAGCCCCTGCGACAGAGGATCTTCTATTTTTCGTCGTCGATCTTGTTTGTGCCTCAGTTTGAGATGAGCCCGTCGACGAAGTCTTTTCTATATGCTCGTGCTTCGAGGAGCCCCACCCCTACGAAGTCTTTTTTCTGCTTTCAGCTTGAGGGGAGCCCGTCTGATCCGAAGCCTTTTTCGTGCTCAGATGCCGAGGCTCGTGCTTCTAGGGGCCCTGGCGTCGTCTGAGTCTTTTATGCTTCGTGCCGAGGAGGAGCCGTCGTCTGGTCTTTTCTTTGCTTTCGAACCGAGGGGCCGTCGTCTGATCTTTTTTTACGTTTTTTAGAAAATCGCCGACCACTTACGTCCAGGAAGTAGTTTGCGATTTTTCCTCTGGATCGTCTTACTAGTTGTCGCGATCTATAGGAAATAAATTTTGTGCTCGCTGTCGCACCACTTTACGGCATAAGCCATGACTCACCAGATAAATCGGGCTCCGACCGATCGCGGTACTTACAAGAGGGCCAAAGTCGGATTGGGCGAGCGTTAACGCGATAGAGTACGCGACCGTCACGCCAACAAAGAGCCAACGCCATACGGGCGTGTCGACGCTAACGACGGATTAACGCTTTGCGCAAAGGCGGTCGATCTTGCCGCCGATGGCGAGAGCATTGCCGAGCGGAATACGATCGCAAACGAAGGCCAACGCCTAAAAGCGCGGCAGATCAACGCCAGAAGGCGGATGAACGCCGAAGGGCGGATGATTTCGCCGCCGAAATGATTTGCGGAGCGCCGACGGAATACGCCGCTGATGCGAAGGTCACCAAAAGGCGGGCAGATCAACGCCGAAGGTGGATGATCTCGCCGCCAAGACGGGCGGTGAGCGCTGCCGGCGGAATACGCTGATGCTGAAGGCTGGCCGCTAAAAGATGGGGGTGATCAACGCCGTAGAAAGCGCGGATGAACGTCGAGGGTTAATGATCTCATCGCGAGATTTGATACAGTCACTTGCCGGAATACGCTGCCGCCGACGCGGATGCCGAAGGCCAAAAAGCGGCAGATCAAGGCTATAAAGGCGGATGAACGCCGGAGGCGACGATCTGCCGCCGAGATGGCGAGGAGCGCTTCGCCGGGCGAAATACGCCGCCGACGCGGAAGGCCAGCTACTGTGCTGGCTGGCGATTCACTTAGCGTAAAGCGGAAAAACGCCGATAAAGGCGAATGATCGTCCGCGGGATGAGGAAAGCGCTTTCCGTTCAGCCGAATACGGCATCGTCGATCACCGGAAGGCCAAAAAGGCGCGGGCGGAATCAACGTCGTAAAGCGGATGAATCTGGGAGGAGGGTGATGATCTCGTCGGCGAAGATAGTGAAGTCTTATTCCAGCGGAATACGCTGCCGTCTGAAGCAGTGCACAAAAGGGCCCAGGCAACAATAGTAAGAAGCGAATGAACCGGGAGGTGGCTTCATGATTCGTCACGAGATAAGCGAGGGAGTCATTCGCGGAATACGCTGCGTCGACGCGAAGGCGCACTTTAAAAGCCCGAAGCGAATCCGCGCCAAAAAGGCGAAGAACGCCGTGAAGCCCGAATATTCGCTCGCCCAGGATGGCGCAGGGCCACTTCCGCGGAATACGCTGCTGCCGTCTGGAAAACCCAGCGCCTAAAAGGCGGGCGAATCAACGCCGAGAAGAGCGAATGATCGTCGCTCCCGAGATGGCGAAGCGCTTTCCTTCGCGAATACGACGCTGTCTGCGAAGCCAGCCCTTTAAAAATTTTGGGCGAATCAACCGTAAAAATTGGATGAGCAGCAGGGGCCAGGAAGTCAAATCGCGAAATGGCGAGCGCTTAACTCGGCGGAATCTGATCGCCGATCTGAAAACGATCCTACTAAAAAAGCGAAGAGATCGGCGGCGTCGTAAAAGCGGATGAAACGCCGTGGTGAAATGAAATCCAGCGTCGGGATGGCGAGGCCCTTCGGCTTCAGCGGAATCGCGTCGCCGTCTGAGCGGCGCTAAAAAATGACAGATCAACGTCGTAAAGCGGATAAGTCTCGTCAGCAAAGATAAGCGAGCGCTTCCTTCGGCGAATCTGGCGTCGCCGTCACGGAAGCCTATAGCGTAAAAGCGAAGCCCCGAATCAACGTAAAAAGCCGGAATCGACATCGGCGAATCTACGTCGCCGAGGATGGCGAGGGAGCGCGGGCGGAATACGCTGACGATGGAAGGTCGTCACTTAAAAGGCTGGCAGATCAACGCCATAAAGGCGGATGAACGCCGTGGAGGGCGACGATCTGCCGCCAGAGGCGGGAGCGCCGCCGTGCGGAATACGCGCCGCGCGCGAGGCCAGCTTGCGCGCGAAAGGTATCATCGCCGTAGCGCGGATGAACGCCGGGAGGCGACGATTTTGCCGCCGATGGCGGGAGCCGCCACAGCGGAATACGCCGGGCTGACGCGAAGGCGCTTAAAAGGCGGGCGCGCGATTAACGCCAGTGAAAGCCATTTAACGCCGAGGGCGATGATCTTTGGGCCGAGACGGCGGTGGGAGCGCCGCCGGCGGAACACGACGCTGATGCGAAGGCCGCTACTTGGTGCCAGCGAAAGCAACGCCAGAAAGACGGATGAACGTCGGGAGGGCGAATGATTCGCCACCGACGGGCGGTGAGCGCTCGCCGATGTATCACGCTACGCTAACGCGAAGTGGCGCGCTTAAAAGACGGCAAATCAACGCCATAACGGGCGGATGAACGCCGTAGGGCTTAATGATCTGCTGCCGATGGCGAGGAGCGCCGCCGCAAGGAATACGCCGCCGATGCGAAGGCCGCTTAAAAATGGCAGATAACGCCAGAAGCGCGGATGATTCTTGCCGCTAAGAAGGTGAGAATATTCGCTAAAAAGGCGGATTGACATCGCCGAAGTTATTGTGAAGTCGACGAGAAGGTTTCGTGGCAATCACGCCGAAAATTGGTAGTGCCGGTAGCCAGTGAAAGTGAACATAATCGTCGGCAAAAGGCGTAGTGTCGGCCTTAGAAATGGTAAACATCGTCGCCGAAAAGCGGTAGTGCGGTACTTGAATAGTGAACATAATCGTCGCCAATGGTATTATATAGCAAGGGCGGTATGTCATCGCCAATCACGGTATTACGCCGAATCTGACTGTCGTCGCCGAAAAATGATGTACCACCAGGCCAGCGGGCATAATCTTCGTCCCGAAAGCGGTGTGAAGTCTCCGGCTTGTCATCCAGGTGGTTGTCGCCTTGCAGGTGGCTTGTCTTTGTGTTGGCGTGTGATGCTTACTTTACGTATCACTGGGTGGATGTTCGCCTCTTGATGGTCGATTATGTCTTGGTCGGGGCTCTGGAGTTATCATCAACACTGCTGTCCCGTCCAGCGAGCACAATCAACTTTCGCTTCCCGGCGAAAGCACAATGTTGAACTCGTGTGTTTACTTTGATGGTGTGGTGTGTGCTGCTTTGAGGTGACGCAGCGTGAAATTTCTTCGGGGTTGCCGTATGCTCGCCTGCTGGTAAGCCCTTTTCTTGATCTGCTTGCTATCAAGGTTGTGCTTTCGACACCACCCTGTCGGGAGACCTCGGATAAATAACCCAAGTGGTTTTTTTTGTTTGTAATTTGGCCGGTAGTGCCATTTTATTCTGAATGAAATTGAACATGATATATGTCCTTGTGTTCAACCCGACTTTTTGGTTTTTCAATCGCCTTATTTAGTTGTGATTGGATTGGTCGTCTTATTTTGTTTAAACCATATGGGTTAACTTATGTGCAACCACCCTTTTTTTTTTTTCGTGGTCGCCTTTATGTTTGATCGCGATCACTATTCCGCTTTCCGAACCGCCTTATTTAGTCATGCGACCCCATACCCATTGCTCGCTTTTGTTGCGCATCTGTAAGCATCTGTTGTTTAGCCAGTGAACCTGAAGACTCGCTCGTTCGTCTTTGTTCGGGTCGTCCGGCTTAGGTGCGACCATTTGTTGGCACGGCCAAAATGAATAATGAGAAGCCACGAGGACATATATGCTTCCACTTTAATGTGCGTGACAAGTTTATAAGTTGCAGCATATTAAAATGACGTTATCCGAATAAACCTGGTGGGGAATTAAATGAAATATTTCTTGTAGATTCTTTTCGAGTAAATTCGCATGAGACTCCGGGTGCTTGTCCAATTTTTTTTTACCACTGCTGTCCACCCTTTTTTTTTTTACTGGGCCGAAAAATTGGGCCCACAAATGACATGGGCTGAAGGTCTACTCGAACAGCAGGCCCAAAGGTTTAGTAAAAATAACCCAGCCCAATACTTCTGAAAACTTGGGCCGAAAATTTATTTCAGCCTGTAACCTGGGCCCAACAAATTAATCCAGCAAAAAAGATCTGGGCCCAATACTTTAAGAAGGTGAAAACCTGGGCCCAAATAATAATGAGGACTTAATACTGGGCCCAAGAATTGGGATAAGGTCACGCCCAGCCCCTTCCTTAAGAAATCACGCCAAACACTAGGATTAGATCAAACCTTATGTCGGGTTACTCACCAGAAGAGGTCACCCTCAAGCCTCCACGCGTCCAACACCTGGAATTCTTCGACGCGTCGTCACACCATGTGACGCCGAAGTCGGCGTGGCGGCGGAGAGCCTGGTGACAGCGATGTCCGTGCTACGGTGGAGGTGAGGCGAAATTTCTGAACCGCTGTGGTGCGGTGGAGACGTTGTCGTCTTCGGCGTCTCGCGGATCGGCCCTGGTGTTGAATTAGGGAGATATGAGGTGGTGACTTCGTCTCTACACCGACACGTAATGGCAGCTCTACGCGTCGAGCACAGCTGGAGCGTCGCGGATGGGGGGCGTCGGTTTTTGAGCGTCGATTTCTGATGGCCTCTTTGGTGACGCAGGCTTCGTGTTGCATGACTGGAGCCGATGACTGACTTGGCTTTTGTTTTCGGGAGCCGACATCGATGCTGGTGTTTCGATTCCTGATGGCGACGGTGCCTTTGGTCGGCTGATTTCTGATGATGCGGCCGCTGAGCCGAAGGCGGCGAGGGTGAGGCGGTGCAGCACGAGTCACGGTGGTTGGCTTGAGAGCCGCCGCCTATTTCCCATCTCTTTCTTGTATGTATAGGTGTATGTATATGTGGGTTTGTTGGTTTTTGGGAATTTTTGAGGAATTTTTTGTTGGTGGTGAAGGGTTGCTGATCATCTCCTCTGGATAATCAATTGGAAAAAAATCCTTCTGTTTTGGTTGTAGAAGAACATCGTGTTGATCTTTTTCTCTTTTTAGCATTTTTTCTTTGGTAAATTCCGAAGAGAAATTTTTTCTGAAATTGGATATGAGTATTTCTTGAATACAGGCGTGGGGTTTGAAGATTGTTTCTGGGCTGCGTTCTTGTGATTTCTTGGATTTTGGGATTCGAAAATTCGAAGTTGTTCTTGACAAATTTTTCAATCCACCCTCCTTCTAGCGCCAATTGTTGACAGTCAAGTATTTTACGATTCTAATGTGGCTTGTTCAATTTGACCACCAAACAAATAATTAATCGAACAAGAACACTGCGGGAAGAACCGTAGTTCTTCCCTGAAATATGGTTGTTGGTATATAAGAGGAATGAAGGAAACATTCTAGAGTTTCTTTACAATGAATGGTGAGGTCCTTTATATAAAGAGAACCAGCACGACAAATCATAAACATGACAAATCATTAAGCACGACAAATCATGTGCATAAAGCATGACAAAACATATGCGTAAAACACGACAAATCATCTTCTGTGTGACCCTTGACCTCCTGTTGGATCGGGTCGATTCAGGTCTTTGTGGGCCCTGCTGACGGGTGATAATTCGTCCTGCTGATGTGTGATAAATCTGGTGATGCTGACGTGTGATAAACCTGGTGACAACAGTTGGTTTGCATCATTGTAAGACTGTGTAGAGAGATTGTGATGTTTGAGCATCAAATCCTCCGAAACATGTATCAGTAGTGTGTTTCTCGATATTGTTTCTATGAAATTAGCTTAGTTGATTGCATTGTCTTGCTTAACAACTGTTGTTTTACTTCGGAAATATGGCATGTTCTTGTTTCCAAACATTTAATACTGCCTCATTTCCTATTTATCCTTCTGATTTTATCACACACGCACATTTTCCGTTAATTAGGATATTGAAAGACTTTTATACCCTCATTAGTTTAGATAGCAAAAGACCATCAAGAAAATAGTTAGTATTTATTAGGGGTGTTGGTGGAAATAAGGGTTTTTTTTTATATTAGCAAAGTGACTAATATTAGGAACACCATCTTGGATGGACTCAAACAGATAATTAGGAACGAAGGAGGGAATAGTTTACTAGTCTGCATCAGTGTTATAGACTATGAAGACGGATTATGATGTTCGAGCATCAAATTCTCGTAAAATCCTTACAATTTAGATCCACTTTGAAGTTGACTGGAAACCGTTGTCTTTCTTCTCTGGATGGATTGCCACAATTTCTTTGCATCATAGAGCTTATAATTGTATATTTCTAGGTCATAAATTTAACATATGAATCACATCAAGATCAAGTTGTAGTTGTTTTGCATGGTGTGTGAATTTAGACGAAGGGGCCATCAAGTCAAATCGAATTGAAACATCGTTGTTCAAGCTTGTTAGGTTCATGTTTGGAGCTTGATTGGTTGATAACTAGGTCAAATTAAGAGCGTGTTTGGCTAAGCTTCTTTTAAACATTTTATAAGCTCTAACATTAAATCTTGTACTAAATCTTGAAGTGATCAAGTTACCTTGTAAATTAGGATACTTGGATTATTTCAAAGTAAATTGAAGGGTGAAGTGGTCAACCCCTGATTATGGACTAATTTTAATACTACATACAGTAATACAAAACCGAAGTATTGTTATGTAATCACCTAAAAGTTGAGTTTCATTAATTTAAAAGTTAACAAAGTATGTAGAAAGTGAAGTGCATCACACATCCAGGTATACTATTAAATATTTACAATCTATGTTTTAAAAATCGGAACCGGAAGTTGAGCCGGATGACCCCCAAAAAAGGTTGAACCGGGGTCGGATCGGTTGGGTCGGATTGAGCCGGATTGAATCGATGTGACGTCATAATAAATATTATATATATATATATATATTAATTATGTATGATTATTTATTTATTTATTATTGTGATAAATTGATAGAATTTTAATAAAATAATTAATATTAAATACTTAATAGTTAATAGTGAGGGACTGCATAGTGCGTACCTATTACGCTAAGCTACCACAATTTAGGAATTTACTCAGTCAACCCTCCTATTTCCTTTCAAGTTTCAACAATTAAATGGTCACACACTCCAAATCCCTTTCAAAAATCAAAACCGAATCTCCTTCCTCTTCCTACTATTTCAATTTTCCACCATTGAAACGACCTGCACAGCGGTGGCATCGCGGCGCGCACAGCGGGAGTGCGGCGACATCAGCAGCGAGCACAGAGGCAGCGCGGTGGCCGGCGCGACGGCATCGGTAGCGCGCACAGCGGCAGCGCGGAGACACTGCGGCGGCGGCAGCACGGCGACACTGCAGCGGCGTGGTGGGTTTAGAAGTTAGGGTTTTAATTTTATTTTATTTTGGTTTTTTTTGGTGCGGTTCACTGGTTCATCGGTTCTCGGTTTTCACCCGATTTTTCCGATTTTGGAGGGGCCGGTCCAATAACGGTTCTAGACACCTCTATTGGGCTGTTAGCGGGCGGTTCACCGGTTCACCATTTTTGTATCCATATTCCGATCTGTATTTGAGCCTTTTTGTGTAGCTCAACATTCATAAAACACTTTGATGGTCAATTCACATGTATTAAAAGTGTCTTGTTGAGTGTTCCTATTTCTGAAAAGAGCAACAAATTGAACTTATCCAAAGCATTTATGTTGTATGCGTTTATTCAATGCATTTATTTTGTCTTTAAATATTGCTGCAATTTTGGTTCAAATCTACATCCACATACCAACAGCTGTTGTGGATTTTAGAATTAATAAATTTAAAATTAAAATAAAATTTATCATACAATTTGGTCATTTCAAATGTATACTCTCAGACTGGGGATGTAACGGAGTGGCGGCAATTTAAGTCGAAGTTAGGTTGGGCTAAGTTAGTCCTTGATTGGGGGTTCTACTAAAAAAACTACTTCGGATTTTCTTAAAATCATTATTATCTAAAACTTATTATTTAAAAAAACTGTTTTATATTTTTAAATCATTGTTTAGAAAATGTTTTATATTTTTAAATAGTGGAAGTTTTTTTGCATAACAGTGATAGTTTTTACCTATAATAGTGATAGAGTATATGCATAGATCTGGTTCACAGGAGTATTATTCATCTACTATTTAGGTGAACAAAAATTTATATGAGACGATCACATACATAAGACGAGTACAATCTAGCATAAATCACACCGCTCCTTTTCAAAGTGTTAAAATGTCAATGTGTAACTTATATTCCGTCTTATCGTGTGACGGTCTCATATAAGTGTGCCTCATTTAAATTTAATATACTTATATATTTATATATATTTGTGAAGAAATGCATTTGCACATGAGACGATTTTAAGATGAATATAATTTGGACATGGTGCTTTTATATGGAAGAGATAGGTGATAAATTGTGCCAGATTGTAAACTGTATCATACGATTATTTGGTTTTTTTTTTTTGAATATTTAAATAATATAATTTGGCCCCCTCAGACATTTTTTTATTAAATTATCTGGTTAATTTGTACCCATATCGAACCCTTTTCCTTTCTGGTCGGGTGGGTTGAGATGGTTCATGATTTTTTATAGAATCTTTCTGCGAATCTATTTTAAGACCCTCTATATTTAAATATAATATTTTTTTATATAAATATAAACATATTTAATACTACAATAAAACCTCTATAAATTAATAACTTTGGGACTGGAGAATTTTATTAATTTATAGATATATTATTATATCGAATAATTAATAATTTATTAATTTAAAGAGGTTTTAACGTATATGCACAGTTGACTTTCAAAGTTCCAAATTCTTTGAATAACTTTAAGTATACATGCATAGTTATTGATGAAAATTAAGTTAAAATACAAATGTACTAGTAGAATTCCATGAATACAAACTCACGTGAAAGTTGGAATGACTTGTTTAAATTAATTGATTTTGGAAAATACAAAAATATGATTCATTGGACTAACATTTGTGCATTGAATCATGGATAGAAATCAGCACTATATATTTATCCATTGGAATCTTGGTAAATCACACACAAAAATGGACACTCATCTAAAAGGAATTCAAAAATCAACAATGACCAACCAACAATGAAAGATGTTATGTGAGTATAAGAGAGATCAATCTGAATGCACTCATAATGATTTGGTGAAATGGGTTGAAAAATCTTTCAATTTGAAAGTTAGCCAAGCAACAATTTCGAATACTCTTAAGAGATCTGCAGAATTCCTATCATCTGACTTTGAGAAAGGTGGGTCGTCTAAGCGTCAGAAATCAGCCAAGTATCCGGACCTTGAGAAGGTTGTTTATGCGTGGTTTCTCCAACATCAAGAGCACATATAACCGGGGAGCTAATCTTAGAGAAGGCGAATGAGGCGCTTAAGCTTTTACATCCAGAGGATCCCGCAGATCATCGTCTTTCACAAGGTTGGCTTGAGAAATTGAAATCAAGGCATGGTATCAAATCATATCGCCGTTTCGGAGAGAGTGGATCAGTCAACATGCATGATATGGAGAATAAATTAGAGTCCATTAGGGAAAAAATGATCAATTTCCAAGGAAAGATGTTTTTAATATGGATGAAACTGGTTTGTTTTACAGGTTACAGGCTGATCATTCACTTGCAACAAAGCAACTTGAAGGTAGAAAACAAGATAAGGAGAGGTTGACAATTGTTATTTGTTGCAATGAAGATGGCTCTTAAAAAATTCCTCTATGGATTATTGGTAAGTATGCAAAGCCCCATTGTTTTAAGAGTATCAATATGAATAGCTTGAATTGTCAATACCATGCCAACAAGAGAGCTTGGATGACTGGAGTGCTTTTCGAATAATATGTTCGTTGGCTGGATGAACAAATGCATGGAAGAAAAATTCTTTTGGTAGTCGATAATTGTCCAGCTCATTCAAACAATATTCAAGGTTTACGAAATATCGAGTTATTTTTCCTACCCCCAAACATGACCTCAAAAATTCAACCATGTGATGCCGGCATAATAAGAGCCTTCAGAATGTATTACCGCAAAAGATTTTACCATAAGATTTTGGAAGGCTATGAGTTATACATACCAACTCCAGAAAAGATCAATGTTTTAGATGCTATCAATATGGCAGTGTGAGCTTGGACCAAAAATGTTCATCAAGAAGCAATAGCAAATTGCTTTCGACACTGCAAAATTCGCTCGGAAAATCAAAGCGACTCAAGTGCAAATGATGCAACTCCTGGAGAAGACATTCGTGAGCTTGAGAATTTGATCACCGGTATGCAATATCACCACAGAATGGATGCAAATCAATTGCTCGACTTTCCGGGTGAAAATAATCAATGTCACGAAGTTCAGAGTCTAGAAGAGATAGTGACCGATGTCATTCATGATCCGGAAGATGATGAAGCAGAGGATGATTCAATAGCTTTGGAACCGGTCACTCTAAAAGAAGCATTGCAAGCATCAACAACTCTTCATAACTTTTTGTTGCAGTACGAGAAGACAACGCCACAACTATTGGGTGCAGTAAAGAGATTTAAAGATGAGATCAACATAGATTTGAAGTTCAAGAAAAAACAAGTTACAGTAGATTCTTATTTTACTAAGTTGTCTTAAGAATATTCAAGTGCATCATATATATGTATATGAATTATTTTTAATAATTATTAATTTATAGTTTCGTCGGAACCAATATATATACACTGGGATCTCAAAAAAATTATTATCTTATAATTTTATTAATTGTGTCCCAAATTTGTACTGGTCCCAACTTGGGACCAGACAAATTATTAGTTTTAATGAGGTTATTTATTTATTGAGTATTTATTAACGAGGTTTTATTGTATAACTTTATTCAAATTAATGTCCTTATGTTTGTATGCATGTATATAACACTTTCCTATTCAAATTAAATGACGTATGACTTCATTTTATTTGCAATTGAAATGATGTTTTCCACTTTTTAATGTTAATAAATTGTATCTCTTCCTAAATTATCCTTAAAACTACTAAAAAAAAATAATAATAATAATCTTCAAAGTTTCATGTTGAGTTTAATGCAATAAATTAAGGATAATATAGAAATCAATGATTTTTTTTAATATGTCTACATACATTTTGAATAAGAGGGAGCATATGTCATTTTTAAAGTCAATAATTATATATTTTAATTTGAAATATTTGATGTTAAAATAATATTACTCTGTACTTTAATATTTATTAAAAGTAATATAAAAATAAGCAGTGCGGAGTGGATTGGACCCAACTAACCTGGGTCCAAAGAATGCATTGGTCAAGCTCGCCCCGAGCTTGCTCTACAGACATCCCTAATTGATTTATAATTGTGTATAAAATAATATATATATATTTTTACAAATTGTGGATAAATTATGAAATAACATCTAAGACACAATCAACACTAAATATAAATAAGATTTTAATTTAAAATATTTTAATTCAAGAACATAAATCCATTTTTTCATTTCAAATCCGTAATACCAATTTTAACATCATCCATCATTAAATTGTTGGTAATATAGTTTTACAAGAGATGTTTTCTTGTGAGATTATTTCATGTAAGTCTGTTAAAATTCATTAAGTAGTTTATAACTTATAAGTGACTTATCTTTTAAAAAAGAATATCACCCTTTGGAGCGCAAGTTTTAAGCCACCACATCTAATATATCGATAAATGTAGAAAAAATCAATGTACATGAAAGACAAATTATCATGTGCACCATTTGCACTAAATTAATTTGATGCAATTTAATTTTAAGAGTTATTTTTCTAATTTTTTTCAATTTTAGTTTTTTTCTATTTTTTATTTCAGTTTGCTTTTTCAGTTTTTTTTTTCGACCCGGACCCAAACCCGGCCGGAGTAGTTCATGGTTCACTCGGCCCGAATAAGTCATAATTTATGGTTCATTATTTAGTGTTTAAGGTGTAGATGCTTCATCTAAATTGAAATTAAATTCAAGTACACAAATTGTATCTTGTGCAAATGGTGCACAGGAGAGTCACTCGTACTGAAAATAACGTAAAAAATAAGAGAATATATCATGCCACATATTCAATGAAGAGCAACCGCATGAATTTCTTCAACTCATTATTTTTCTTATTCTCGAGATCTCGTCCCAATCAATTACTCATTAAAAAAAATAAAATTAACTCATACTCCATGTTCTATATACAGTATCTAGAAAAAAATATTGTGCAAAGAAGTAAAAAGTGGAGTAATGATAATGAGAAGGCGAATAGTGAAATTATATTGAGAAATTAAACTCATTATAAATTTTCCAAAAAATAAAAAGTAGATGCATGATAAAGAAGGGAATCAAATTCCATTTCTTTAAATTTAATTTTTAAGTAGTGTGTAATGTGAGAATTTTTTTTTATTTTTTTAACAAGAGTATTATGGTTATTTTTGCATACTAAAGATTTTCCTTGTTAGGTAATATGTATGCATCATTTTCAATTATATGATTCTATGATGCTAATTAAATATATGCGAGACGTTCAATTTTTACTTAATTATTATGTAAAAAGTGAATTAAAGGCAATAATATTATAGATCGGGATGGATCAGCCAATCAGGAAATTTACACGAAATACTTTCTCTCTCCACATTCCACTCCTCCGACTACCTATCCAGAGAGAGAAATTCAATCATCAGCTCTTCGATCAACGGAAGCCTGCACAAATTCAGCCAGAGACAACGGCAGGCGAGAATTCGGCTTGCTCCGCCGTGATGATTCGATTGATGTGTTAATCTAATTTGCAGATTCGCGAAACTCATTGGCAGAAAGGTATTATTATGCATGTGTATTGGTGTAGGAATGGATGAACAATCGGAAGCCCTAGGGTAGTGGAATGGGTAGGAATGGCGTCGATGCGGTGGAAGTCACTTCCGAGGAGGAGAATCGGGATCGTTGAATAGCTTTGGCGGTGGATCTGATGGTGAAGAGTTTGTTGGTGGTTAAGAGGAATTTGAAGGGGATTAGCGTTCGTGATATTGCCGGCAGCGGCGGCGTTGGCGGTTTATTGATTTGTAGGAGGAGGAAAGAGGAGAATCGTGGCGTAGGAGGAAGATGCAGCTGCACTTCTCACCTAGCATGAGAAGTATAACAATATCTTCAAGCAGCAGCGGAGGAAATGTAAATGGAGGAGGCGGAGATTTGATGAAGATCAAGGTCGCAGCTCGTCACATTTCGTATCGCACTCTTTTTCACACCATTTTGATACTTGCTTTTTTGTTGCCGTTTGTGTTCATTCTCACCGCTCTCGTCACACTCGAAGGTGTCAACAAGTGTTCCTCATTCGGTACTTCCTCTCTTTGATCTTTGCTTGCTATCTTCGATTGATATCTTCTTTCATGATTGGTTTTGATGTAATTTAGATCCTGTACTGTTAGTTTTATGTCGGTTGGGATGGTTTTAGGTGAATGGATTATATATTATAGGACTCCGGCATTTGAAGTTTGTATTGGTTTGGGATCTGATTTCATATTTCTTCTGTTAATACTGGATTTGGCCAATTGGCGAGCTGAAATACTTGTAGAGAAACTATTGTCGATGTGAATATATGTTCGAGATGAAAAGTTGGTTTTCTTATGCTTCCCTTGATAGCTGGTGAGCTGAAATAGTTTACAGGAACTAATTAGATATTCGAGATGAATAACTGATTCAGAATTCTGGAGTTTGATTTTGGATGTCAGCTACCCATCTTGTGTTGCCTGTACGGGGGAGTAAAGCTCTTGCTAATGGATTCAGGCCTTAGTTTTGACTTCTTCTATT
Source organism: Stenogyne calaminthoides (assembly GCA_037126765.1). Classification (NCBI taxonomy): domain Eukaryota; kingdom Viridiplantae; phylum Streptophyta; class Magnoliopsida; order Lamiales; family Lamiaceae; genus Stenogyne; species Stenogyne calaminthoides. The sequence goes on along the minus strand of JBBCBC010000031.1, from coordinate 6,212,899 downwards.
AAAAGACTGTAAATCAACATATCTAATTTAGGGCATGGGGCTAGAGTGAGACTAGAAGGCACTGAGTCTATGTTCTGTTTCCGGTTTCACTTTCTCGTCTGCAACTCTTAAACTGAAATATCTTGGGCTATATTTCTTCAAAAGCTTTCAAGAACATTGTTTTGCTTTTTTTTTTTTTTTTCAGTTTATTTCTCTGTCTTATGCAAGTCATTGTGACAAGAACCGCTTCTAATCCCTTATTATTAATGATAAATTTCCATCTCCAGTGCTTAATTTACCTTAGTATTGATCCAGTTTTTTCATTTTATTTTTGGTATATTGCTGAAGTGTTTGCAAGTCATTCTTGGATCTTACCATTTTATGTGCTTTTTATTTATCTTGAATCTTCCCTTTTTTCTTCATCTAAATGTCAAGTTATACAGTTCCTTCATTATCTATTAGTTTAATTTAAATACTTATTTTGTTTGGTTTCAATTTTGACTTTCCATTAATTTCAGATTGCTTAGGGCGACGCTTGGGGCCAAAACTTCTTGGTAGAACTGATGATTCTGGGGTAAACTTCTGTTGCTTTGGCATTTTGATTGTATTGACTTGATGACATTCTAGTGCAGTACCGAGACAGTTACTTACATTGACAATTTGATATAAAAGAAATATACTGAAACTTTTTTCTTGTTGTTAATTTGACAGAAGTTGGTCAAGGACTTCATTAAAATCTTGAATCAAGTTAACTCTGAGAAAGTCCCTGATAATCTGAAGCTGCCAGATTCTTATAATCTACTTCTTACTGAAGTGAAAAGCGGCAAGTACAGTTCAAAGGAGTTTGCTTTAGTTTTGAAAGGAATGGTAAGTCCCTGATCACGGCCCACTTCCTCTGTTGTCTCTTTGTTAACTCACTTATTTGTTGCTATAATTATTCCACCAGCCTTGAGTCCAGTGTTATTTTAGCTTGATTTAACATATGTTGTTTTTGAGAGAAATGCTGAAATCTGTTCATCTTTGTTCTTTTGATCTCCTTGACTCCTAAATCCATGCCTTGTTGATGACAGTAGGGTATTCCATTGTTTGACTGCCAGTTTTCAAGATGATCTCTTATGAAAAAGCATATATATTTGATGGACTAACTAGATAATGTGACCCCTTTTGTTTCATAAGCAAAAAGGGGTAAAGTGCTCTGGGGAGTCATTGTTCAAGCCTTATGTTGGTCCCTATGGCTCGAAAGTAATAAGAGAGTTTTTAAAGATATTGAGGATCCTTAGATGAGGTTCGTGATGGGATTATGTTTAGGATTGCAAGGTGGGTTTCAATCCACAAAGATTTCCAAATATTTTTGTATCTGATATCTCTCGAGATTAGATCCTTGGGGACTCTCATCCCTTTATACTGTCTTAACATATTTCTTTTTATATTGGATGGAAAAACTCTCGTGTCAGTATTAGCCATTAGGTGCTTATTGATAAATCAATAAATAGTTATTTTCCATACTTTGGCACTTTACCATCCTCTGTACTCTCGAGTATATCTAAGGTTTTGCAGGGGCACAAAAAAGTGTCCCTAAATTTTACACTGCTCCAATTATAACTAAAATACTTGCACTTGAAGAGTTCTCTACCATTTTGATGATGCTGATAGTTTATGTTTGCTGTTGACATAAAATTACTTCTAATGATGAGACATAAAATAGATTTTGCTGTTGACAAGTTAATCTTCTGACAAATGTAATAGATGTGGTTCTTCATGGAAAAATGTTTTGATGGCTTAGGAAGAAAACCCTTATTTGAAAGAATTGCTGGGACAATTACTATTAACATTAGTAACATGTCTATCTTACCAAGAAAGCTATATTATATGTCCACATTCACACATTGACAATCTTTTTGGATTCTCTTAAGCTAGCTTTGTCTTACAAGTGATTCTCATAGTTTGAAACTTCTTGGCTCAACAGATGGAGAGGTTTGAAAGGGAGATCAGAGAGTCCAAGTTTGCTGAGCTAATGAATAAACATTTTGCAGCTAGTGCGATCCCTAAGTCCATTCACTGTCTCTCATTGAGACTGACTGATGAATATTCTTCCAATGCTTATGCACGCAGACAGTTACCTACCCCAGAGTTACTCCCCTTGCTTTCTGACAACTTGTACCATCATTTTGTGTTATCAACAGACAACATTCTTGCTGCTTCAGTAGTTGTAGCATCTGCTGTCCAGTCATCTTTAAACCCTGAAAAGATAGTTTTCCATGTCATAACCGACAAGAAAACATATGCAGGCATGCATTCATGGTTTGCTCTAAATCCTATGTATCCTGCTATAGTTGAAGTAAAAGGTATGCATCAATTTGATTGGTTAACAAGAGAGAATATCCCAGTTCTTGAAGCTGTGGAGAACCACAACGGAATACGAAATTACTACCATGGAAATCACATTGCTGGGGCCAATCTTAGCGAAACAACCCCGCGATCGTTTGCCTCAAAGTTACAGGCACGAAGTCCAAAGTACATCTCGTTGCTCAATCATCTTCGAATATACCTTCCAGAGGTAATCAGCAGTTACCATTACAAAAACACTTCCCTTGAGTAAATGTTTTTCTTTAAATGGATCTCTGATAGCTTAGAATGGTATACTTTATTCAACCATCGAAGATAAAATTGTGCATTTGTAATTGCTCAAACTGCAATCTGATTTCATTTTCAGCCATCATAAATTTACTCTTTGGACTTGTTAAATTTAATTTTATTTGTCAGAAGTTGTCCCGAGACTTTTGTTTGTTAATTTTCATCTTGAACTTGCAAGTTCTTAAGTAAGAGCACTTTTCCTGTTAATCTGAATAACGAATTTGATTGACTGAATGATCTATGAGTAATAACTTATCGAATAAATAGAATTTGCTTTCCTCTGTCTAAAGAGTAGAATCTTTCCTCAAAGTATTGATATTGACTCCAAAAATATGTTCTCTGATATTATTTATTTTCCCTCCCATCTGTCCTTTTTCTAAATCAAGACGAGTTAATAGTTTGTTATGTTCTTCAGCTATTCCCAAACCTTGACAAGGTGGTTTTCTTGGACGATGACATTGTAATACAACGAGATTTGAGTCCTCTATGGGAAATCGATCTAAATGGAAAAGTTAATGGAGCTGTTGAAACTTGTAAAGGTGAAGACGAGTGGGTTATGTCTAAGCGGTTTAGGAACTATTTCAACTTCTCACATCCCCTTGTAGCAAAAAACTTGAATCCAGATGAATGTGCATGGGCATATGGGATGAATGTCTTTGATTTGCACAAATGGAGAGAGACAAATATAAGAGATACTTATCATGCCTGGCTTAAGGAGGTATGATATTCTTTCCTTCCAGCATATTCAGTCAGTCGTCTGACGTATTAACTCTTTATAATTTATATAGCTTTTATTTATATTATTAGTTCAGAAAAGGAATGATTTTGCACAACAAAAAAGCTTTCCATCTATGAGATTACTTTCACTATAATCTTTTCGTTTATAAACTTCAAAATCAAGTCTTCACACTTACAACTGGACTTTGTTGCCTTCTAACTATGAGAAATATGACATTTATTATATACTTGGACCGACAATTTAAGACAGTCATTTAAACTTTTCCGTGCCTACAGAATATATGGACTTTAATGTCCCGATTGGATGACATTGGTCATGTATACTACACATGAAGCCCACATTTGGGCAAAAATACAATTTTCTGAAGTACTTCTTGGGGCTCCATTAAATTTCACATTGTCTCTTGAACTTTACAATTGCTAGTTATTCTTTGGTATGTGTAATATCCTTGTGCCATTTGATCTTATAAAACTGCTTAGGATGCTGTCAATGTTGATGAGGCCAGTGTTAACACGTCTGCTTTTCCGCATTACCTCTTTATGTTTTTATTCTTCTTAGGGGGTGTTTTAAAAATTATTAGTGATTATAATCATCCAGAATTGTGTGTAGAAGTAAATTTGAGCTCTTTCCATTTGAATGCTTCTACTTGAGTTAATCATCTAGAATCCATAATCTAGGGGTATGCATCTACCTGATTCTAGTTTCTCGCTAATATTTTACTATATTCAAATTTTTATCAAACACTCATCATCTTTTTCTCATAAACTTTGCAAACACTATCACTTTTTCTATTAAACAATTTTTCTCACAATCACTAATTTTTTGCAGAATCTGAAGTCAAACCTGACATTATGGAAACTTGGAACTCTCCCTCCTGCTTTGATTGCATTTAAGGGTCACATTCAACCAATCGATCCCTCCTGGCATTTGCTTGGATTGGGCTATCAAAATAAGACCAAAATCGAAGATGTGAAAAACGCAGCTGTGATTCACTACAATGGCCAGTCGAAACCTTGGTTGGAGATTGGGTTTGAGCATCTCCGCCCGTTTTGGACCAAGTACGTTAACTACTCTAATGATTTTATACGAAATTGCCATGTCTTGGAGTAGTTAATTACCAATTAACCCCCGCTTGAAACGATGGGACAAAGGATGGAAATACTACGCACAATAGTGTCTCTTAGGGTGGTATAGAAATTTGTCGATATGAGAATCTCGTGACCTGCTCATACGATACAATACAAAATCCCGTTTTTGCCCAATTTCTTGACAAAAAAGGATCTCTGTGGGCATGCGAATCATTCTTTCAGTATGTAAAGTAGCAGTTCATCTAAAATATGATTGGATTAAGGACACATTATTATTTTTTGACCTCCCGGAGGGGGTCAGGCCTAATTCTTAGAGCTTGGAGGGGAATAATGATATATACATGTGTGTAAACTGGACGACAGACGATCTGGTCCATTGTAAGGCTCCCACTCCGGCCACATTGGCAATACAGATATTTTTTTTTTCTTTTTCCATCTACTTTGTTGTCATCTTATGTTCAGATTTTCTTACTGTATTTTCTCCCAAATTTTTTCTTCATTTTCATTTTTCTGATATTATATCTTTCCCTTCTGTAGTTTGTATTACAGGAACCTAATTTAGGGAATATAGATTACATGTCGGTATCTCTTCTGTATTATTTGTGCTACACATTCTAGAGATTATTCTTTTTATCAAATTTTACAATTTGGTGTCAAGTTTTGGTTCCTCCATGCTGTTTTTTTAAATCTCTATCGTTCATCTTATCGCATTTATTGAGCTTCAACTGTGTAGTAGTATATGCTACAAATTTGGTATGTAGGATGTAGGGGTGGGCGTTCGGTCGGTTCGGGGCTATTTTTTGACCGAACCGAAAAATATATAAATCTAAACCGAACAAATCGAAATATATAAATCTAAACCGAAACCGAACCGAAATGGTGAATAACCGAAATAAACCGAACCGAACAAGAAATTCGGTTTGTTCGGTTTAACCGAGAAAAAACTTCTTTTTTTTTTACCGAACCTTTATCAATTTAATTTGATGCAACTAACATTGAAATTGCTTCCAACATTGAAATTGCAACTAACATCAGCCACTGTCATCTAAATCATCTCCCATTTACACACCCGTATGGAAATTGCTTCCAAAATCACAAATTCATACCTCTGCAAAATTTTGATTCACACATGTTCATACCTCTGCAAAATCTGACCAACATTTTTAAAAATAAGATTTAGCCGGGTCGGATCAGTCTCGCCGGTGGCCGCCATCCGACGGTCTGCCTTTGGCCGGCAGCAGTGCGTGGTGGTCGCCCTAGTCCGGGCGCCTTGGGCGAGGGGTTTCACTTATGGCCGGTGGACACGAGTGGCGGCCAGCGAATGGATTATGGGCCTGTGTGGCGTGGTGGGAGGCTGCGCCACTGCGGCTTGGAGTTGGGAACTGCAAAAATTGAAATTGGGGTTGGAAACCGTAATTAGGGTTATTTAATTAAATTTATATTTAATATTTTTTTTATTATATATATATATGTATTTTGGTCGGTTCGGTTTATTCGATTTTTTCAAAATCATAACCGAACCGAAAAACCATTTTTTTTAAAATTTAAACCGAACCGATTTGACCAAAAATCATTGGTTCGGTTCGGAATTCGATTTTTTCGGTTTTATGCCCACCCCTAGTAGGATGTGTAGTTTGGCACGCTTAGATGCCCATGTGAATAGGTATGGGTGATAGTGATACATTTAACTACAATCATGTTGTATTCATTACTATGTTTTAGTGGACTGTATCTACCTCTCGAGTGTCTGTTCAAATTACTAAATAAACTTCGAAATTTACAGATATTGCATGTACCATTCTATGCTTAAAGTTTGATTGAATTACCAACTGTGGAAGTTTCCTCTCGAAAAGGAATCATACATATGATGAAAATGATGTGTAATGGTTGATGGAGTTGATGAAAATTATGTTGTACTATCCTTCGGTGCTTTAATGTGTTATACTATACAACATATTACAATATATGGTACAACACAGTAAAGCATTGCTGGCTGTGCACTGTTCTATAGAGAGTAACAAAGTTGAAATCCATTTGGAGTAAGATCACGGATTTGGATCCCCTCCAGTAAATGGAGGGTCCAGTTGAATTTGTACCCACCATTTTACACATACACACATACACACCCTCCATTTTACAGTAAGATCACCACTAACATTGAAGTGATGGGGTTAGAGGAGAAAATATTATTTTTAATCCTGTAACTTTAGGACAATCTTATTTTTAATCCTGTAATATTGTACTTTTTCAATTTTAATCATGAATGTGTCAATTTCAATTTATTTTTGTTGGAAATTTTAAAATTTCGCCGGAATATGCATGTGCACCTTGCACTTGTACATGTTTCATCTGGCGAGATTTTAAAATTTCCAACAAAAAATGTCTGAAATTGGCACACTCACGATTAAAATTAAAAAAGTAAAAAATTATATAACTAAAAATAAAAGAATTAATGACTTTGAGGTACAAAAAATAAGAAGTAGTGACTCTAAGGTACAAATGCAATTTTTAGTGACTCTAAGGTACAAAAAAAATTATACTTTGTTTGAAAAAAAAAATTGCACTTTGTACCTGAGAGTCACAAAAAAGTTGCATTTGCACCTTAGAGTTTTTTGCTCTCCCACTTTGTACCTTAGAGTTTTTTTTCCAAAATAAAATGGTCCAAAATTATAAAATTAAAAATGATATTTTTTCGCGGTTGAAGATGATAAAAAATAATGGAACGTGACATGACACATTTTAGAAAAGTTGATTTTATGTGTAGCTTCACTGTTTCAGGCTCCACGTTCCAACTATTTGTACAGGGATTATATTAGGTCAGCATGTTCTGGGATTCAAAAAATAGTGGTGAATTTATTGAATAGTATGTTGATGGTGGAAATTCAGAAAAGTGAAAGCCGAAATATGTTTGAATGTTCTATTTTGAATTAGTTCTATAACGTGTTTTCGGAGTAGATTTCTCTTGTAATTTTACAGGAAAATGAAAATATCATTATTGAAAATAATTTTCTTATTGTTATATTATTGGGTATAGTTATTTTTTTGTGAGGAAGAGACGAGAAACTCCCCCCACTCGTGCTGTTGGCCCCTCAGTCTGGCGGGTTGTAAATCGAAGGATGTGCCCTCAGCCGGACGGGTTGTAAATCGAAGGATGTGCCCAAGAGGCAGACACTTGTGGGAGAGAGCCAACATGATTCAATCCCCGGAACAAACCCCCATAATATTTTAATGGAGAATTTGTGGAATTCGAACATGCGTTGCCAAGGGACTTCTCCCCACATCACCACAAGCTTTACCACTCGACTATGCCCTTGTGGCATTATTGGGTATAGTTGTTAGAATAATGCGTTGTCCATGCTGAAAAATGATTAAAAACATCAAATATAAGTATATAAAACATAGGGAAATTAAGCATGTGATAGATTACTAGTGAGATTGAATTTCTCATGCCCACGAGTAGTATAAAACTTGTTCACAATATAAAATTAACACACATTAATATCTTGCTTTGTAATACCGTAACATATACATACATAAATGTTATGATTTTAATTTTATAAATGTAAAAATATCAGTTTAATAATTATTATGATATTAATTTATAAATGTAATGATATCAATTTTATGAGTGGGTCTAACTTGCATTCAAGTGCACAATCCACTCATAGTGCATTTTAAAATCGTGCAACTTGTTATATTGAAAGATGTAATTTATTTATACTGAATTGTGCAATTATTAATATAAAAAAAATAGTTGCATGATTCAGTGTAAATAAGTTGCACATTTTAGTAGAACAAGTTGCACTATTTTAAAAAACATTATGAATGCACAGTGCACCTAAATACATAAAAGATTAATCTCAAATTTATAAAAGACTTATTTCAATTTTATACGGTGAACAAGTTTTACCATTGATTGACCTAATGCCGAAGGTTTCCTTGTTCTTTATTTTTTTATTGAAACACCTTTTTCTCTATTAAGCAACTGTGTTTTAATTTTTTCATTATTAATCGCATTTCGCTTGTACATGTATGTTAGCACTTTGTTTATGTTCTTTAGCTTATTCACTAAATGAGATCTTATCTTTGTCCTTTTTAGACTCGAATTTACATGAACTCTACTTTTTAATTTAAATATTATGTATATAAAATATCATTGTTTATTTTTTAAATGACGACACTTTATATGTACCATATTTGTTCATCTCATAGTTTGCACAAGAAGATAGAGAGTGGTGTGCTATGAGGTAAGTACACACCAATTATTGAATTCCTGATAATATATTATTTTAAAACGAATCGAATGATAATTTAAACTCATAATCTTATTTTATAATATAGATAGTGATGCTTCAACTACTTAAAATACGAAAATTTGTTCATGTGGAGGAGAAAACCACAACACACGGCTACACACTATTCGAAAAGAGATCAAATGTGAGAAAAAAAGATGAAGGAAAATTAAAGCTAAAAAGCGTAAAATTATACTAAATAGAGCCGGTTAAAACTTAAAAGGATTCGACTTTTTATAATTGAAATAAGATATTAATACATCAATAATTTCAAAAAACTTCTACTATCAAGATTCAAGATTTTGGAAACTCGGAAACAGCCTCATCTTTTGCCTTTTACGTAAATTTTGTTTTGACTTTCGCTAATTATTAGAACTAGTAATTAATTAGCATTTAGTTATTTATATTTTCCATTTGCATTTCATTTCTTAGCCGCTACTTCCCAGTTCCCACTTGTTCTTGTTTCTCGTCTTCTTTTTCGTTTTCTTCAAATTATTGTTTCTTCAAAATCGGAAATTCGCGAAAAGAAAACAAGGAAGACGATCACAGATCAACCGCGTTTAATCTCCAAAGATTTTTCATCCCCGACGAGGTAGAATTTGGGGGAATTTTGATTTTTTCTGAATTTTTGTAACAGACTAGGATTTAGTGAATTTCTTTGATTGTTTGTTGTTTTTTTGACTTTTTGATTAATTTTGAAGTGGAATTAGGAAAGATTTGAATGATTTCTGTTAAATCTCGAAAGAGGGTTTCTAGAACCAGCGATTTAGATTCTGCTGTCGTCTTCCATCATCTTTATATGAATCCGTGTTATTGAATCAATTTCTGGAGATTTTCTGGCCTTATTTTATACTGATGAATTTAAGAATTTATATGATTGTGTGTTGATTTTCTGTAAATAGGTGATTGGAATATTGGGGTTGCGTTTAATCTGAATCATATCTCACTCAGATGCCCAGAAATGGAGAAGGGATGGTCATAGTGAATCAGCATGAGAGGCAGTTTTCTATAATTGAATTTGTTCTTGATTTTGCAAAAAATACTATAATTAGAAGTGTCAAGTGAAGATTTTTGATTTTTTCCTTCAATTATAATTCTGGGCACCGAAATTTGGAGATGTCTGGAGCACAAGAACAGTTGGATATCAAGTTTAGGCTGATTGATGGATCGGATATTGGCCCGAAAAACTATCCTGTTGCCACGAGCGTCGCAACCTTGAAGGAGAATATCATCGCACAATGGCCTAAAGGTTAAATAAAACTTTCAACTAATTTCTCTATGTTTTTAGTTACTCCATTTTTTAAGAGATTGATGAAACATAATAGGTTGCAATGATGCACTCATGATGGACATAAAGAACATACTTCTAATTTCAATTCGTTTTCGGTTCTGTTTGAAGTTATTATACTGCTTACGAGAGCCCTTTTAATGCGTGCAAAAATTTGGTTTTCAAATTCTTCATAAAATTAGACTTTGTTTGAAGTAAGTTACTACGTATTCTCCCGCACGGCCGCACCCCTTTAGAAATATATGAATTTGAGTTAGATCCATGGTGATTCAATAATGTATTGGGGAAAAAAATGTTTGCATTCTTATAGCACCTAGGATTTGAGTCAGTAGCTAGCCTGCTCTTCTTTGAATTATCATCAGCAGATTTTACCAGGGAGAGGATAATGTTATAAGTTCTTAGTTTCATAAAAAGATCAGAACTTTTAATAGTTTACATATGCTATAAATCTTTTTAGTTTTCTGGTTTGTTATGTGGGCAGAGGTGAAGGTAACACTCTTATTTTTCAGCCATAATATAATAGTGAATGTGATGGATACGTGTAGTAATCAATTTTCCTAGTATGCTTACTACTTAGGGAATATCTTGATTGCCCTTTTCTTGTATTTTGTAAAGGAGCTTATGACCTCGATCTTCCAGTTGTGTGATCCTAGGTATAGGTTAGAGGGGCATACACTCCTAGCTGTAATTAGGATTCCCAGAGTATTCATAGTTGAATGCGAGACGATGCATCTTGTTACTTGTCATGTTCTTTGTCGTCGGCAAAGCTGTTGGAATTTTATTTTATACATTGGAATAATCTGTCTGGTCATTAATAGACCAGGGTGGATATTCGATGACTAAAAGAAAAGAAATCAATTCGCTATTCGTCAAAATTTTATTTATTCAATGACCACAACTAAATGCGGATATATAATTTTTATCCAAGAAGTTCGACCCCCTCTAATTTCTTTTTGGGGACCTAAATTTGCAACATGTCTCACAGCCGAGATTTTTTTTTGGTTTGGTTGGGGTTGGGGGTTGGGGGGGGTCCATCTTGTATCCATTGCGAAATGATGCCCTTTTTTGTATGAGTCGAGTTACATCACAGCTCCAATATTAACACATAGTCGAATGTTATTGTATCAACTCACGATAAAGCTATATTAAAATTCAGAGCGGTTAAGCATCATAAATACCCATTCATTTTAATTATGTTGCATCTGACAATGTTGTCATAATTATGTCATTGATTGCTTTTGCAATTAGTGGTACTGAAACATCAAATTGTACAATCATGGATAAGCTGGACTACTTAAGTGAAAAGTTGCACTAGCTTCCTTATAGTCTATTGTTTCACACTCTCATTTCTTCTGCATTCACTGAGCTTTTGAATAATTATATAAACAAAATAGTTATTAATGTTTCTTATTCCACTTGCTTTTTAATTATTGATTGATCTTATTCCTAATAAATGTTTTTGAAACAGAGAAACAAAACGGTCCTCGTACGGTGAAAGACATCAAGTTAATTAGCGGAGGGAGAATATTAGAGAACAACAGAACTGTGGGCGAATGTAAGAGCCCGTTGTGTGATATTCCAGGAGGGGTCACAACCATGCATGTAGTTGTTCAACCACCACCTATGGAGAAAGGTTCGATAATCCTTCTAAAGAGAACGCTATTTACTGACTTTTTTGTTACCTTTTTTTTTAGTGAATATGCTTTTATAGTCCGGTAAGTTTGCCCATTTTATCTTTTAGACAGTCCACTTTCCCAAATTGGATTTCGTCCTGTTAACTTTCAGAATTTAATTTTCTAGTCCTTTTGACCGGTGCCCATTTTATCTTTTAGACAGTCCACTTTCCCGAATTGGATTTCGTCCTGTTAACTCAGAATCTAATTTTCAAGTCCTTTGACCGGCTACAACGGGGATGAAATTAAAAAAAGTGTAAATTATAAAAAAAATGCCACATCATCTCAAAATTGGCTGCTAACCTGATGTAGGCCGGTCAAAGGACTGAAAAGATGAATTTGAATTTAATAGGATAAAATTCAATTTGGGAAAGTGGGGGGTGTGAAATAAAAATGGGCAAACTTTCAGGACTAAAAGAAACCTTTTGTCCTTTTTCTATATTTAATTACAACAAACATTATATTTGATTATTTTGCATAAAATCATCAATCTTTTCTTCTTTTACATGTACCAGAGAAGAAGGTGCTCAATGATCCGAAGCAGAACAAATGTGGATGTGTTATTTTATGAGATGCATTCGCGATTATGGGCAGGTTAGTGGATTCGTGGTTCGAATCTATTCGTGTTGAAAATGAAGTTGATACTAGTTTTGTGATCCAATGCACAGATGAAGTGCTGGGATTTGGGTGAAATTTGCAGTATTTTCATAAATCATACTTTGCTTCCAGACTTACACATTTCGTTCCTTTTCACGACCATGTGGAATGACTTTGTTTCGGTTTTTCAGATTATATTGCTGTAATCTTGTTATGGAATAAAATCATTTATATGGGCGGTTTATTTAATTACTTGTGGGATAATTGCTCTCTTGGATAAATGATGTTTGTGTATATGTTGCAAATTTCTATTTTTCTCCTTGAAATGGAAAAGAGGGTTAGGGACCTCCGATCCATACTTAAAATGTGATATTTGTAGATAGATTCTTGTGTGACGCGGTGTAATGTTAAACGAGTTGCTGGGATGATCCAAGTTGAATGTATCTTTGCCAGTTTGTTCTGTTATCCAATTTGAATTTTTCTTTATGATTATTCGATGTTTTTATGATCTGTTTCGCGTGAAATGGTCTCTCACAACATACGCGTCATTTTCTTTTTCATAGGATATATTCAAAGAGAAGATAGAATAATCTTACTTTGGTTTAAGGCTCAATCTCTTCTTCTTGAAAAAAGGATATTGCTTTGTTTAGACACTTTGAATAGATGCTCTCATTTTAACACAATGAATCAAGCAATGTTAGACATTTTGGGAAAATATTTTAAGGCAACGAAACACAAGATGAAAGACCAAATCAAAATATAAGATTCTAATCGAAATACATACATGAAAAGAGTTGTGTATACAGACAAAAGATGAAAAAACATTGAAGTGAAATTTCATTGTTTTCTTGCGATGAGAAAAAGTGGGGCCTTGTTTGTTTCAGATTTTTTTTTTTTTTTTTATAACTCGATATTGGGCCTAAAGACCGATTAATCCGGAGATCAGAATTCACCGCAATTAGTCAGGGTCCCACTTCAAACCAGAACAGCAAAATTCTATATAAATTGGCTCACCTTAAGAACTGGTCACACTTAAGGGGTTTTGAACCTGAGACTCGAGTGTTTGTTTCGAAGAAATTGATAAGATGAGTAGATTAATACGATTATATGTGATGATTAAATTAAAGTTCCTTTAAAGATCCTTCTCCTTTGTTTGAAGAAATGTAGATTCCAATAAATTTTGATGAAACTTTAAAAGATTTGAAAAATTAGAAGTATTACTGTTTTTGGAAGGATTTCATATGAGTTCTCATTTCCATATTCATAGTATTGATAGTTGTGAATTTTATAGGATAAAAATTTATGTGAATTCGAGTTTACATTGAATTTTGTATTTTTAATATTACTATTATGTAAAATAACTATTATTGTTATGTATAAAAATTAAAATTATTATGCATAAAAACTACTTATTGTTTTAAAAATAAAACATTTTATAAACAGTAATAATTTTTATATATATAACGGTGATAATTTTTATGTATAATAATAATATAGTTCATGTATAGATCTGATTTACTGGAGTGTTACTCATTTTATAAACAACGAAACGAAACCTTGCACACTTGCGTTTAAGATTTTATTTTTAAAGTGAATAAATTTCAAAATAATTCTTTCATACCTTCTCCCAAAATAGAAAATATAATTCCAATTACAATATTGATACTTCATCCGTCCCAAAAAAGTTTGCCCTCATAATATTCACATATTTATATCAAATATCATTGCTTTTGGGGTCCACATATACATTTAATTTAATTAATTTATTTATTTTATAGATAAAAAATTATCACATTACCCTCAACACTTTACTTATTACACATTTTTATTAATATATGTGCTAAAAAGTTGGGGAAACTTTTTTGTTGGGAGTAATTTACTTTTTATTATGAATTTGAAATCATAGTAAAATCATCGTAACTAGTAAAGCAACAATAATTTGGATAATTGACATCTAGGTTGATTACAAAATAATCTTTTATATATTTAAGATTCTTTTTAATTATGTAATGAAATTATTTTGATTTTTTACAATTTTAAATATTACCTAATTGCTCCTAATTTAGTCCTGATCCGCCTAATCTTGACCAATCCGTAAGTGAATTATGACTGTTTTTCAAAAATCTTGCTCAAATCATTGATCCTGATAAAACATGTTACAATTTTTTTAGGCTTTCAAGAAAAGAAAAATTAGTATGTTTTCCTTCCTTTACCTTACATTACACAGCTCCACAAATTTTAAAATTTAATTATAATAATTTTTAGAAAAATAAAATAAAATTTAATTATAATAATTTATACTCCGTTTCTTAATAAATATTCAAACACATCTGACATCTCATACATCGTACTAGTGTATTAATTTCACAATAAATTTACTAACTAGAAATTTATGACTCAACTCCATAATCCAGTGCACACCAAAGTTTTTAATTGCATAATCTATTTTAAGTGTATTTTTAAAATATGATTATTTAATTTATTTTTATTTATATAAATTGCATATTTAAGTGTAATTGTGTATATAACTTGTATTTAAAAATTATACAATTGTAACTCAATTTTATATATATCCAATTGCACTGTACATTCATAGTCCATCTTAGAACCATGCAAATTATTATATTGAATGACGTAATTTACTTATGTTGAACCGTATAACTATTTTTCCATATTAATAATTACTCAGTTCAATGCAAATAAATTACATATTTGAATTTCACAAGTTGGATGTTCTAAAATGAAATTGCTGGGCCTACACTTTTCTTGTCACCTACAAAATCTAGGAGAAGAGGCAATCACGCATAGCCACGTGTATGTAGTATACTAGTATGTACAATAATACAATATAGAGGCAGGTAGTAGGAGTTTGTCCGTGCACTCGGCTGTAAGGTTAGCAAAACCCTTGATCGCGAACGTTCTAATTTAGCTGCTTCACACATGTTTTCCCTCACTTTAAAAATCCTCCGCCACTCCACCCTATCTCCCTTAAAAAATCTCTCCCCCAATTTTCGCCGGAAAATCCCTAAACCCTCTCACTTGACCGCCTTTAATGGTCTCTACGGCGTCCGTCGCCGCTCAACTTCACGTGCCGCCGTCCGGTAACGCCACCAGAGCCGCGTCGTTCCCTCGCCCGCTCGTATCCGTCAACTTTTCAGCCAAACCAGGAGCCCTGAAGGGCCTCAAATCGTTGAAATTTAGGAGTAATAATGTCTCGTTTACTAGAAAATTGGATAAATTTGAGAGGAATTCGCGCTCATTCTCTGTTCGATGTGATGGCTCTTCAAGTGGAAGTGGAAGAGTAAGTTGATTTGATTGTTTCGTTTTTATTATTCCTTTTCTGTTTTGGTTGAGTGAATTTGCAGTATTAATTGCTTTGATTTTATGTTTGTTTTAGCAGATTACGCAGGAGGAATTCACCGAAATGGCTTGGCAATCAATTGTGTCGTCGCCGGAAATTGCCAAGGAGAATAAGCATCAGATTGTGGAGACTGAGCATTTGATGAAGGCTCTGTTGGAGCAGAAGAATGGGCTTGCTCGTCGGATATTTTCCAAAGCAGGTGTGGATAATACTCGGCTGCTTGATGCTACGGATAAGTACATTCAGCGCCAACCAAAGGTAGTTTATAACTGAATTTGTCAATTAGTGTTCATTAGCTTATCCAGTCTAGAATTTGGGCTTTAGAGTCTTCAGTTACTTTCTCTGGTGAATTCTTTCTTTTTAAGAACCTTCTTTGCACTCTTCCTCTGATTTTATTCGATAATCACTACATCTTCGAATCTTCAATTTTTTCCCATGGCTGCTGGTATTGGAGAAGCACTGCATCTGATCCATTTAAAGGAGACCTTCTTACATCAGTAATTCCCTAACTGGCGTAGGATCAAGAACAATAATTTCTGCATTGTTCATTTTCTTTTTATATCTGGGTTCAGTTCTAAAAAGGAACTTGGCTTTTCTTGCGTGTCATTAGCGCACAGCATTTGAAATTCTTGTAGAGTTCTTTACTCCATGCTCTTGGTCTGTGTGGATGGATCACTAAGAGATTTTTGTTTTTTTTAAGACGTTGATGAATCTGTGAATGATTTTTGCCAGAGACTGAAGTCACAATGGCTTTCCTAATCAGAGAATATATTAATACACGTTTGTCTCAATTAACTTGACTTAGGCATGCTCCTGCCATTTCTGCATCTTCCTATCACTGAAATTGCATAAAAATGCATGCCATTTGTTTAAGTCATTATCAGTTATCAACGCAAATGTTCTGGGCATTATGGGAGCAGGGCTTTGGTTCACATTTTAGCAGCATCAGTTTAGGTGGTGTTTCCACATCTGAGTGGAAACTGTATACTCAAAAAAGTCATATTATCGTGTATAAGACCGCTGTTAACATTTTTGGGCATTATAATTTTTGTTGATGTAATAGCATCTGAGTTGACTCATTGTTGCAAAAAAAAATCAGGTTCTTGGTGACTCAGCTGGATCAATGTTAGGACGGGACCTGGAAAATCTGATACAGCGAGCCAGGAAGTTCAAGAAAGAGTTTGATGATTCATTTGTCTCAGTCGAGCATTTACTTCTAGGTTTTGCAGAAGATAACCGGTTCGGAAAGCAATTGTATAAGGATTTTAAAATTTCCGAGAAAACACTGAGAGATGCCATTCAGTCTGTAAGAGGACGCCAAAGAGTAGTCGACCAAGGTATTAATTTCCCCTTTTTGTTTTTATACAGTTATATTCTGTTATATATTGTAGCTTGTCCTAGTTTTCTCTGGACTTAGCTACCGATTAATGCACTTTGATTAAAGGCATCCTTTTAACAAATTATGATTCACGTGTGGTGGTTTTGTTGATATGCTAATAACAAGCAAATTTTATCTTTAACATTCCCACAGTTCCTGAAGGAAAATACGAAGTATTAGAAAGATATGGAAAAGATTTAACAGCCATGGCAAGAGCAGGAAAGCTGGACCCTGTTATAGGAAGAGATGATGAAATACGTAGATGCATACAAATTCTTTCGAGGAGAACTAAGAATAATCCTGTTCTAATTGGTGAGCCTGGAGTTGGGAAAACTGCAATTTCTGAAGGGTGAGCCACACACTTGTTTCTATCTTGTCTTACTTATAGCGGCACATGACAGCCAATTAGCAGTCTTTGTTGTATGCATAAAATTTCTTCAACCCTTATTCATCCGTAAAATTGAAGCGTTGAATTAAGTATACAGTACACACTGGTTAGAGGTGCATATTATTGTAAAGTAACAAATCTGCATATAGTGCAAGATGATAGTAGTATTAGGAAGAGAAACCATTTGGAAAATTGAATGAATATTAACCAAGAATGTGAAATATAATTCGTTAGAAACAAAGAGTGTTTTCTCTCAATTCTGCTTCACATTTCTTTATATCTATCTCAATTTCATGGCACTAATAGCACTATGAATGACAGGCTGGCCCAGAGAATTGTGCAAGGAGATGTTCCTCAGGCTTTGATGAATCGAAGGGTGGGTAATATACTTATATGACATATAAGGTTGCATGTTCCAAATTGGCATGCTACCGTGCTCTTTTATACATTTATGCTTTGCTTTTCTTGTTTTTTCCTTGATTCTGAAGCAGATTACTCTTTCTTGATGCAGTTGATATCTCTTGACATGGGAGCTCTCATTGCTGGTGCAAAGTTCCGCGGGGAATTCGAAGATAGGCTGAAAGCTGTACTTAAGGAAGTTACCGATTCAGAAGGCCAAGTAGTCCTTTTCATTGATGAGATTCATACAGTAGTTGGTGCAGGTAAAATTTGCAGAACACTCTTTTGTTTGGTTTTTCTTTCTGAGGATGTTTTTTCCAATTTTGGGTTTTATATCGATTTCATGTATTGCAGGTGCTACAAATGGAGCAATGGATGCGGGAAACCTCTTAAAACCCATGCTTGGTCGAGGTGAGCTCCGATGCATTGGTGCAACAACCTTAGACGAGTATCGTAAATACATTGAAAAAGATCCAGCCTTGGAGCGTCGGTTCCAGCAAGTTTATGTCGATCAACCTACTGTACAAGACACTATCTCAATTCTTCGTGGACTGCGTGAAAGATACGAGCTGCACCATGGAGTGCGTATTTCAGACAGTGCTCTCGTTGAAGCTGCAATCTTATCCGATCGTTATATCGCTGAGCGTTTTCTTCCTGATAAAGGTATGAACTCAGTCCAGTCATCTACTGTTCATTTCTTTCAAATCCAAGCTTCTCATCAAATTTTGTGATTGCATCACAGCTATTGACCTGGTCGACGAAGCAGCTGCTAAACTTAAAATGGAGATCACCTCAAAGCCAACAGCTCTGGATGAAATTGATCGTGCAGTTCTCAAACTTGAGATGGAAAGGCTCTCTCTGAAAAATGATACTGACAAAGCAACTAAAGATAGGTTGAGTCGTCTTGAGGTGGAGTTGTCCATGTTAAAGCAGAGGCAAGAACAGCTGACTGAGCAGTGGGAACATGAAAAATCCGTCATGACTCGCTTGCAATCTATCAAAGAAGAGGTAACTGCTTAATTATTCAGAATAGTTTGGCACTTTACGAGTTGGTACATTGTTAAAAGAGCAACACTTGGGTACAGTTCTATGAAAACTTATACCTTTCAGTAAAACAACTAATACCATTTAAAATGAACTTATCCATTCATGTTAACTGACTAAGCTTTGACAGATTGACAGAGTAAATCTAGAGATCCAGCAGGCTGAGCGGGAGTACGATCTCAATCGTGCCGCTGAATTAAAATACGGCAGCTTAAATTCTCTGCAACGTCAGCTCGAAACCGCAGAGAAGGAACTAGACGAGTATATGAAGTCCGGAAAATCCATGCTTAGAGAGGAAGTTACTGGGGACGACATCGCCGAGATTGTTAGTAAGTGGACTGGAATTCCCATTTCCAAACTACAACAATCAGAGAGAGAGAAGTTGTTACATTTGGAGGAAGAGTTGCACAGACGTGTAGTAGGACAAAATCCTGCAGTAACAGCAGTAGCTGAGGCGATACAAAGATCGAGGGCAGGCCTCTCAGATCCTCATCGTCCCATTGCTAGCTTTATGTTCATGGGTCCCACAGGTGTTGGAAAGACGGAGCTAGCTAAAGCTCTTGCTTCCTATATGTTTAACACGGAAGAATCTTTAGTAAGAATTGATATGAGTGAGTATATGGAGAAGCATGCAGTCTCAAGGTTATTAGGTGCTCCTCCTGGTTACGTTGGATATGAAGAAGGGGGGCAATTGACGGAGACTGTTCGTCGGAGGCCTTATGCGGTTATTTTGTTTGATGAGATTGAAAAGGCTCATTCTGATGTATTCAACGTATTTCTTCAAATTCTCGATGATGGTAGAGTGACTGACTCACAGGGACGTACTGTTAGCTTCACAAATACTGTAATTATCATGACATCGAATGTGGGGTCACAGTATATATTAAACACGGATGATGATGATGCACCTAAGGAGACGGCATATGAAACTATTAAACGAAGAGTGTTGGATGCTGCTAGATCTGTATTCCGTCCTGAGTTCATGAATCGCGTGGATGAGTACATAGTGTTCCAGCCTCTTGATCGTGATCAGATTAGCAGGATCGTTAAGTTACAGGTTAGTCTTCTTCTCTGGTGATGAAAATTTAAGGGCTTTTCCTACACTCTGCTCTAATGTCTAGTGGTATATGCCAAGTAGATATCTCTTAACATTTCGCAAAATTAGGTGATGTGAAATGACGTGGAAGACACATAAAATTGGTATTTTAATTTAACTCGAGTCCTCTTGAGATGATTGTTTCTAGACTCTTAAAATCATACCACCTCAGTTTTTTAACATTTGATGTTTTAGGAATTGTTGGTGAAATTAAGGATGATGGCATAATGACAAATTAAAGTTGATATTTCAAAATTATGGAAATTTTAGGGATTATGAGATATTTTTGGTATTAAGATAGGGGTAAAAGGAAAGGGGGAAAATAGTGAAAAAGAAATAATTAAAAACAAGAATTCTATCCTAAAACATAAAAAACGGACGGAATATCCATCATCCAATTTTGTGCACTTTGACTTGGCCAATTTCCGATCATAACCAAATTGGCAACTTCATATTTGGAATAACGTGTAAATATCATAAAGATTTGAATTTTTTATTTTGACTATTACGTCCATCTCTTATTATGTATGCATTTTAAATTTTCAAAGTGGATGAACTTTCACTGATCTTTCTTATACGGTTCGACAGTTGGACAGAGTGCAAAAGAGGATAGCAGATCGGAAGATGAAACTGGAGGTGAGCGATGCTGCAATCCAACATCTGGGCAGTCTTGGGTACGATCCAAACTACGGAGCGAGGCCAGTGAAGCGGGTGATTCAACAATACATTGAAAACGAGCTGGCTAAGGGAATCCTGAGAGGAGATTTCAGTGATGAGGACACCATCATTATAGACACCGAAGTCACAGCATTTGGCAATGGTCAGCTGCCTCAACAGAAGCTCGTCTTCAGAAAGTTGGAATCGGGATCAGGTGTCAACTCCAAAAACCAAGAATCGTCGTTTTCTCCGATACAATGAACATATGCTTGTGCTCCCATGCTCACTGCTACAGTTTGGTTTTGCTCAGCTTAAGGTTTTAGCAAGAAAGAGAGTATACATCATTATGTAATATTTGTTCAAAAGTGTTTTTAACCCCTCGTGCCCATACCAACTCTACAGTAATAAATTTTGTTGGTTAACATTATAGTTACATTACCATTGTGTACTCTTTTGCTTGTTTCATTTGAAGTGTAAGAAATCATTGAAGCCCACATTTCAGGCACTGGTTAATAAATTCACTTAAAACAAGACAAACATCACCTTTGTGTTCGAGGTTAGGCTTATTGTATCATATCATTATCATGTCAACTGTCGACACAAAAACATAATATGGAAACACAAATTATCAACCCAATCTTATATTACAAATCTTCATACCGAATCAGTTATTTTATGGCATACATTGTACCAAAAAGGATTCATTGTCTATAAGAACACCGTAAGAACCAAATTGGTCAATGCAGTTCGCTAGCATGTGCAAATAGCAAAAAGAGATTCTGTAGCAGACGAAATTCCACATACGCCGAGTATGTTTCTGCCCAACACTATTCCATCTATGCGATGTAACACCTGTAAAGTCAATCCTGTCCGCGTACCATCCACCACAGTGCATAGATCTTTCATACTTGCTATTGCTGTATTTTGGAAACAAGAAATTATAACAAAGTAAGACAAAGAAAACCAAGAATAAAAAAACCAAAGTTGAGAAGATGCATATACCCGGTTTATAACAACCATCACCCTTCCGAAGCTTCATCAGTATCAGACAAGGGCAAAAGAGTACAAATCCCGAGCACATGGCCGTTAAGACACACATAATACTCGATGCAATCTTCGTAAGCACCCAAACGACAGCTGGCACTCGAAGGTACCATCTTTGCAGCAAGCATGTTCCATAGCTTCGCTTTACAATACGGGCACAACTCCGTTGGATGCAAAGGGGCCCGTCTCTTTATCAGCAATTTTCTAACTTTTGAATTAGCAAATGACTTAAATATCCCCCGAAAAAACCCGACATCGCCATCGTCCCCTTGGTCAAGATGCTCACAAGGATCAGACACGTATAAAATATCCGTTCTGCATTGTGGTAACAGAAAGCTCTTTCCTGACGTTCTTGAAAACCGTGTCCTAAAGACGAAATGACCCGGAATGTGACTACTGCTGAACAGCCCGTCTTTACGAGATCCCGAACAATATATGAGCATCTTACTGAGGGCTCTCCAGTTCCCATCTACACTGTGACTTCCATTAGATTGAAGATCGAGCATCATCTTAGGAGCTCGTGTTTTGCAGAATTCTTTCCAAAGGACTCGTTTGGCAAGATCATCGAACCATTTGCATGCACAAGAAAGTGTGGCAATCAGTTTCGGGTTCCAATTCAAATTATTGAAGACTAAGAATATGATTTCTTCACTTAGGTGGCCTTTTGTACACACACAGCTTTGTGAGTGGATACAACGGTGTTGCTTTGTGAGGATCATTTCTCAAACCTGGAAAAGAACGAGATATTATAACAAATATCCTGTTTTGTGCTTGAAAAATTTACGAAGTTAACAAGTTTGATGAAGCATATCAAAAAACGAAATGGAATGAATACATGAAAAGATACCGACTGTAACTAGTACTAAATTATGTGAGCTATTATATGCTACAAACTTTCAAACAAAAAAGGGAGTGTATGTGTGCTTCTCCTGATGCACAAAGTCCGAATATATATATCTATAGGACGAGGCCAATGTCATAGGTCCCAAGAATCAGATTTATGAGTTAGCTAAAATGTTTTTCTAAGCATTAGTTCTAAATTTCTAATAAAGGTATTATAAGGTTCACAACAGTCTATTTTATTATTTTGCAGTTTACTTATTATTACAAAAGAACAGCTAAAAATAAAACAAGAGGATATAAGAGCAACTGAAAGTTTCAAACCCACTTAGCAACTCAATGACATGGATGTTAATTATAACCGTAGTTACACCAAAGTTAAGTGACTAATTTGTAGAGGTTAGTAGTTACAAACCTACTCACTCCCACAAGAAATAGTAGAAGAGAAAGACCTACACAAACAAGACAAAAACTCATATGAGATGGTCTCATACATGAGACGGACTACAATCTAGCACAAATCACACCCACCCCTCCCAAAGTGTTAAAGCGCCAATGCCCAAATTATGCCCGTCTTACCGTGAGACCGTCTCATGCAAATGTGCCTCATACAACAATATGCAAATATGTGTAAGCAAACAGACCAACATTTACAACATACCAATTGTAAATATCTAAAAGAGTCTTGATAAATCAGCACAAAGATAAAACTAAAATTTCAGGTTGAGAAAATCTATGTTGGCACTTAATGTAGTACTACTATATGGTTAAACAGAAATGACAAACAAGCAAAACAGATAGATGAACATTGAAATAACCCCATAAGAGGAGTCCGTAAATAACAACATATATTAATTAGAAAATGCAAAATGGAAAGTACAGACATTAAACAATACTGAAATGGAAATCTCAAACATCCAAAGAAGCAAGAAATTCATCCAATTAAACTGGCATGCAGTGGTCAATACAACCTACATTGATAGCAACGAACTCACAAACCCACTATCACAGGGTCGAAAATTCACATAGTCATTACGAATTACGAAATCTGTGTCATCTATAAATGAATAATCCTAACAATTTCTAAAATTAAAAACCTAAATCAACTAAATACCAATAATTAAGAACAAAGAGCTCCATTTCCACGAAAAGCGAGAAATGAAAAAAAACAAATCAAACTTGAAATTAAAATGGGAAAATCCTAACCTCAGTCCGAATGCAGCTCTTTTCAGCATATGTCCCAAACCCAGAAACATGAACAAGAAAAAACGAGATTTTAGGGATTTGCAAAGCTAATCTTGAAGCTTACAAAATTGGGGAAACACCGACTAAAGTGCGAGCTGGGATTTTACCGATTTCTAGAACTAGTTTTGGCCCATACAAGAAATAAAAAAAATGTTGAGGCCGGAGATTTTGAGATTTTGCAGAGTAAAATAATTATTATGGAGTAAACCGAAGGGGTTTGGAGTAGCATATCTTGAACACGAAATATTTAAATAAATGCATGGTGTAAATGTTAAAACCACCTTGCTGTCACCTAACTCCATAACAATTTTATTTTCTTCATATAAAATTACACTATTTTGATTTTATTATTGGTCAATGTCATTCTCCTAGTGATAAAATATTATACGTATCAAGTGTATACGTGTATTTTTAAACTGTATTATTATTTTTACTCAATATTAATAATTTGTCCAAATTAATCGCTACTATTGCAATATTAATTATTTATATCAAATAATATTAATTGTGCATCAATTAAACGTGAAATTGGATTAATGAAAACTTACCCACCTCAAACTCAAAATGGATGTCTACAGTCTACTAATATATTTTTGATATTGTGATTATAAATATTAGTAGAATGTATTGATACATATTTGGTTTAAAAAAGAAAAAAAAAAATTGATCTCTTATGAAATTTGGAGGATGAAAATTAATTAGAAAAGGCTACATAAATATTTGCAGGTGTAATTGGTTAGAGCAAGTCATAATATCGAAAATTTAGGGCACAACTTGCCAAAAATATAGAAGATAAAAAACCCCGCGGGTCATTAACGTTTTCCTAATTCCAGTGGGACATTAACAATTTCGGGCCAACAGTTAGATCAGACTAGACTACATTAATATTTGCAGAATCAATTTGTTAAGAACAAGTCATAATATCCAAAAATTCAAATTCACACAATTTTTTTGTCAAAAATAATATAGATAGACTTAAAAACTTACGAGGCATTAATAATTTATGTGGAACATTAATAATTTGGGGCTAACAATATTACTTGTTTGCCTAAACAATGCATCAAGTATACTGAGCAACGTAGTATATTTTTTAAACATACAATTTATTTCATTAAAATGTGCAAATTATTTATACATATATAATATAAATTGTATATTTTAGTATAACAATCGAATATATAAAAAGTACACATAAATTGCAAAGTGTGTCTGGTGCACATGACACCAACTATTTACTACTTGCTAGTAAACACTCAAAAGAGCTTTCCTTAGGTAGTACTTCCCTCATCCCGCAATTATTTGCAAACTCGTCTTATTGAAATGTCCCAATATTACTTGCATACTCTAAAAAAACAAAACTTTTCATAAACTCCGTCATTTTCAATATTCACATATTTACATAAAATATCATTATTTTCGTGCTGCCAATAGTTGAGAGTTGAGACCTAACCCTAGCTCTTACTGTTCACGGTCTAAACGGACCACTAAACTACAAAATAAAAACTTGAAAAAATAAATTAAAATTCAAAGTATTTATAATATAATATGGTGTAATTTAAATTTAACATATAAAATTAAAAGAGAATAACATATTAATTATATTCAATTAAATCAATCAAGTTTTTTTTTTTTAAATAAGCCATGTTGAAGATATGACACTATTTATTACTCAACATCGCTATTATTTAATATTTTTATTTATATTTGATTTAAATGTTATCTTTTACCTAATTTCATCTAAAATATGTAAAAAAAAAAAAAATATTATATTAAAAATAAATATTAAACGAGCTGGTGAGTTGACCCTCACCCTACAGGGCTTAACCCTATAAGATTTCGGTCTAAACGGTCTAAGACCTTACCAACTCATGATAAATGAACTTAAAAGAATTTAGCACTAAATCTTAATTTTTTTTCGGTTTAAATGGATCAGCCCTACAGGCCATAGTCCATTTAACATCTCAACTTACACGAGGGACTATTGTTTAGCAAATAATAAAGTCTAGTATGAAAATTTTCGTACATGAAAAAACTTTAATCTACAACCAAATTCTGTAATTGATGAAAGTAAGACAAAATTGAGTGGTTCATGGTTCACTCGGCCCAAGTGATTCATGGTTCACCCGACTCGAATATGTCATAATTTAAGGTTCATTATTTGGTGTTTAAGGTATAATTGATTGATTTAGAGCAATTTTATAAATTTTCATATATAAAAATTTTCACACTAGACATACTCTTAGCAAATATAGTTATGGTCAAAAGTAGCCATTTGAGTATCAATTAATGAATTTTGATGCAAGAGTACATCCAAAATCTTCTTGTGGAATTATGAAGCCATCAGTTTGACTCGTTCAGCTATTGTCTTCGGTGAAGCTTGAAATTTGGAAGTTTACTTGCAAGTTACCACTCATTTTTATTTCGAGTAAAACGACCACTTTGATAATTCGGGATTGCATTATTTAGGTGAAATTAATTGATCTTGTTTGAATGAACAATTGGATTTGGTGGTTTATTTTGTCACTTGGTGGTTTCCATTCATTAATTTTAGTTAATACTAATAACAAAAAAATTGTTTTTTTTTATATTGACTGCAAAAACTATTTTATTTTATCTTTGTTAGCATTTTAAGACATAACAAAACACAATTATATATTCTCTTTTTTCTTTGTCCTTGGTCATTACCACTTAAATTTATACTGTATGCCCTCCGTGCTTTAATTTGCACACGGCACCCTACATTCTTTGTTCTATTAAAGTTCGCCCCTTATATTTTCAACTCCTCTTTCTTTACTTTTGCACCTAATGTACAATTGATTTATGATTATCACTTTACGATAAACAATTAATATTTCAGAAGAAATAACTAATCACAAATTAATACTTCACATTATAATGAAAACAACTAATACTGTAAAAAATATTTATTTTTTACACAAAACGCGAACCAACTATATAATAAAACTGATTTATATAAGATTTTGTCAAAGTTAACAGAAGATAAAGTACAAATAAAATCAAATTGCTGAGCACTCATTGATGATGTTTGTAAACTTAGGATTTCGGTTGTTTGTAATAAACAGAAAATAATCAAAAAGCCATCAAGTTTTTGTTTCAAGATCCTAATACTATTGCAAAAGGAAATCCATCAAAGCTTTGGAATTTCAAGAAAATGCCAACATATGAGGCAATAATCGAACCATATCTGTCATTTTTCACAACAAATATCACAGCATGCATGTTATGTTCATTCATATACAATCTACATCCCAAAACAAGCATTCATATAAACACGAAAACCTTATAAGATCGTACATATATTTTCGTTCGCTTTTCTTCTCTTCCCTTGATAATAAAGTTAAGGAAGAAGAAGCATACCCTCTAACAGATAGGTAATGCTGCCAAACACCATCAGATTATTACGAGTATAATATACAAGTTAGAAGTTGAGCTCAAGAACATACTATACATAGCATGCGCATATTTCCATTATTAGAAACTTACAAGTGTTATTCCTTCATTCATGTGCGCAACGAAGGCTTACGCTCTTGGAGAAAGATCACAGTTTCGAATGCTCCCACCAACGCTTTAACCTTACTTTTCCTGCTTTCGACCAATTTAGTTGCCGTTTCTTCAATCACATTATTAAACAAGCATTGAGCATCTTTCCCCTTTAAATCTTGGTGCTTTAGCTTGATATTTAAATTTGCAGCATCCTGTACTCCACCGTTTCTAATATTCCGTTGTGAGTTACTCTTTACTTCATCAGCCCCAATAATTCGTCCCCTCCTAAATCGCAGCCTGAAGGGCATGTTGTTATCGGCCTGGGCCCCACTCCCGAAAAACCTCATTGGGGAGCGGCGTTTATATTCTGAAACAGCCACCCTACTACTCTTTCTTAAAAACTTGGTATAAGGTAGAATGCTGCTAATTTCCGGCGACTTATTGCTGTGAAAAACAGAGGTCTCTGCTTTATTTCCATCCAATCGCATTCGTCTGGGAATGTTGTTGGTATTGGTATCTTGACGCAGGTCCATTACTTTTCCACTTCTGAACTTCAACTTAACAGGCCTATTGTGTTTGTCATCAGAACTTATCACCCTTGTCATTCTCTGATTCTTGTTGAGATTCCCTTTTGCAAGTGCCGCCTTGCTATTATCATTCGGAGTTGTTTTTTTGACAGAGCTAAGTTTATTTGTTTCCTTGACAATTTGCTTGATTTCTTTTTCAAGAAACGACATTGATGGAGACCTACTGTGAGACGACGACTTAGATGAAGATGATGATGGAGATCTTCTGTGAGACGAAAACTCGGATGATGATGGAGACCTTCTGTGAGACGAGAACTCGGATGATGATGGAGATCTTCTGTGAGACGAGAACTCAGATGATGATGGAGATCTTCTGTGAGACGAAAACTTGGAAGATGGTGATGGAGATCTATGGTGAGATGAAGACTTAGATGATGGTCGAGATGGTAGTGGTGGAGTAACATGGCTATCAAGAATCGACTCGAATATGTTTTTCTCTATTTCCATTGTCATAGTCTTGTTTTCAGAGGCAAATTCATCTGTTTCATTAACTTCATCAACTGTAGATGGATTTTCTTGAGACAAAGACACATTCTCAGGGGCGGATTCCAACAACGGGCTGTTTCCCATTTCAGTCTTGATAACATGTAATGTTTTCTCAGAAACCTGACCGTTGGATACCTCAGTTTCGATCCTACGTTGATCCTTCCCTGGAAATGACGATTTCACCCTTCCCGATTGTCTTGCTTTATTGGATGCTGTCTTGCTGGGTGAACTTTTAGGGACCAAAGGCACGGTTGCAGATTTATTCGCAGACGAGGATGCCAACACCTTTCCCCCCATTTGGACATCACCGTCTTTTCGCCCCATTCCATGTACACCATCTAAAGATTTAACCCTAACTAGCGGTTTTGACTTCACGGAAGAGGGATGCTTCACAACTTGAGCAAATGTCCTGTGATCTGTTCTTGACATTTTATCATCATCAATAGAATCTTGAGGCAATGTTTTTTTAATTTCTGGGGGTTTTGGCGAACAAGTCTTACCACTAGACAAAGCATTTGGCCTTTGGGAATGAGAATCGGGAGAAGGCTTTAGTGAGTTTTTTTTGGAATCCACCTTCTCCTTCTTTTGCTCACCCGGGACTAATACCTCTATAAAGGCATCCTCAATCGATGAAGGTTTAGCGATTCTTTTTCTTAGAGGTATCTTTGGCTTATCTTCAAATGCATGCCCTCTTCCATATTTACAGATATCATGGCAAGAACCGGTTGGAGCTCGGAGATAAATGGGGATTTTTCGTTGATTAACGTTTGCAGAATCTGTTTTTGCACTGGAATTTCTTGTTGAATTGTCCCCATTATCAAACGAACCAGTTGATTTACTACGAGTAAAGCTTCCACATTTTAAAGATCCCCGAGTTTCAGCAGCAGTTTTGTTCATATTCCTACTACTGAACTCTTTTTACTCAGGAGTTACTATGGAACCATTACCTTGTCCTGCCCTGGAAATGGATCATGAAAGAAAATTGGAAGACCTATATCCTGCAAAGAAACGAGATACGGATCATTGTATCATGTGCATTGAGTAAACAAGATTCAACCACTGAGAGAGAGAGAGACTACAACAGAAATGTGTGTGAGATGAATGATGATAAGTTCTTTTTCATTCAGATAACTATTACACAAAGTTGAAGATATGATTTTGTGAGTGTGATGATACAAACAGGATTACAGGAAGTGATTTCAATCAAATTCAAAGACAATAAAATTCAATTTACATATTATATACTAAT
This sequence comes from Stenogyne calaminthoides, assembly GCA_037126765.1. Classification (NCBI taxonomy): domain Eukaryota; kingdom Viridiplantae; phylum Streptophyta; class Magnoliopsida; order Lamiales; family Lamiaceae; genus Stenogyne; species Stenogyne calaminthoides. The sequence continues at coordinate 6,183,331 of JBBCBC010000031.1, read as the reverse complement.
ATGATACTATATCACAGCAAATTATTCAAGCTGCTTAAAGATAACAATTCTGCATCCAAAATATATCCAAAAGTATTAACATTCAAATCATTTACAATCACCATCTTTTCTATCATCCATCAATCAATGCTAACACCTTTAAAACACAAAACAAAGCATTATTGAAAATCCGAAACCCTACATTTTGCCCTAAAGAAAGTAACGCCTATCAAAGACAACACAATCGACGGATCCCCGAGGAAAAAATCCACCAAAACAGAGATTATACAATAAACCAAGGATCATAAAATCGCCACCAGGAAAACCAAACATTTAAAACACACGAAATCACAATTTTCTTTCATGAAAATTCCGATTCGGCCGCATGTAAATAGAATAAATCACACATCAGAACAAATGCAAACGCATGATCCAAACCTAATACATAGAAAAACAAAAAAACGGAATTGTGAATACAATTTAACGAAATGTATAAAGGAAGCTGCGAAAGTAGGCACAACCTTTTCCCAAATTGTGTTTTGGCGCCCCTGATTCCCTTTTGCTGCTTCACCTCAAAGGGGATGAAAGAGGAACGAATTTTCAAGAGAACAGGGTTAATATATGTGAGAGGGAATGCATCGGCTTTTTATTCATTATTACTATTTTAAAATGGAAATAAAAACCCGGGACTTGCAAATTGTTTTTATATTTGTGCAAAATTTTAAATAAAAAATGTACTATTGAATTGATTGATGATTAATAAAATGCATGCGTTTTTTTTTAATACAATTTTTCTTGTTCATACTAAAAATAAAAAGTTGATACTATTACACTTATAAAATGATACCACTGCTCTTATAAATTAATATATTTCATGCTATGAACAATTTTAATTGGAGACCTACTTCTTTTTTTTTCTTAGCAAGATTTTTGGGGCCCCGGCCTCTGGTTTGACATGTGGACTTATGTCTCTACGAATTTTTTTCTTTTTTTTCTTTTTATAGATTAGTTATTTGCCTACTTTTTTTTAAAACTTGGTATGAATACATATGTTTAACATTTAAATTGTGGTAAAGTTTTGTATGATATAGAATATGTTCCTATCATGGGAATAAAGATATACTTTTCAATTTTCATGTAAAATAAGTTCTCCCTCCGTCCCACAGTTTATTGTTCATAAGGATTTTATGATAAAGTGATAAAGTGTTGGGAAAAAAAGAGTTATTTATTAATGTTTTATGTGATAAAGTGATGGGTAGTTGGGGGTAGAAAGAAATATTTATTAATATTTTATTTGATAAAGTGATAAAACAATTTTATCATAAATTATGGAACAAAAATAATGACAACTTTACTATAAACTATGAGACGGAGGGAGTACTTCTTAGTTGAAAAGTGCTACTCAAGCTTGTTATATAGAATTGAATTTGCACAAGTTGTGTGTGTGTGTGTTATATTTAGTTAACGAATAAAAAGTTGAAAAGTAGTATACAAGTAATCTATATTAAGTCACATAATAATTGGCCAAATATTTAGTTTGATTTTCAAGCTAATTGACATACAATCATAGAAGGTATTCATTTACCCTTTCCATTTACAACCATGACAGGCACATATTTCATCAGAGGTGATACAAAAGTATAGCTGTCAAGACGGGCCAACGGGGCGGGGCGGGCCAAAACCCGCAAAAGCCCGCCTTTTGACGGGCGAGGCGGGGCGAGCTAAAAATTTTGCGGGCTGCAAAATCCCAACCCAACCCACTAATTGGCGGGTTGCGGATTTAGTCGGGCCAGTCAACTATTATATTTTTAATATTATTTTATATTTTAAAAAATTATAAATATGTAATTTAAAAGCTCTAAATACATTAAATTCATCAAAGTCAAATGAAATCAAACAATTTGTGTTGGTTATTAACTTATTATCACTACAAAAAAATTTAAAAAAAATATTTCTCATAAATAAAATTAATCATTCATTACTCACAAATATAACTTCATATAAATTGAAATTTACCACTAATCAACCATAATAATTTATAAACATAATCTTCTACATATTAAATTTATCATCTACAAACATAAACTTACAGACGCTCAAAAAAAAAAAAGAAGCATAAACTCACAAAATATCCCAAAAAATAACATTATAATTGCTAAAATATATAATAAAATAAAAAAATTAAAATTATTTTAGGAGGAGGGCCGGCCCGCCTAAGCCCGCCCCCAACCCGCCAAAACCCACGGCCCAAATGGCCGGTCCATCTAGGCCCGCCTTCAAACGGGCTAAAATTTTCTTAACCCAACTCACCTATTTAGCATGGCTGGGCGGGCTGGCCCAACGGGGCCAACCCGTTTTGATGGCTCTATACAAAAGAAGTAGACCATACACAAAATACAAAATCTAAACATTTATGAACACGGAAGGTAAATTATTGTAATTATATTTACATGGAAAAAGAAACATGTATGAAGTACTTCAAATAGTTCATAGTGATTGCAGCATGGTGGGGTACAATTAATATCAACCCATATGCAACCAATATACAATATTCTTGCTAAAATGTGGTGTACTCAATGTAATAAAATGCACACCCAAATAGCTACCTTATATATCATACAAATGCAAAATTAACAAATACAAATATTTGAATGTTCACCTTGAAATTTCTGTGACGAAACAGCAGAACGGTCAGAAGAGCTCTTCCATCATGAAACCATTCTCCAACAATACAGTGTTTCAAAGATCGTATTCACAGTGCAACTACGAAGCGGATAAGACAAATGTGGTGTTTGCAAACTCTACAAAGTGAGGCAGAATCACGTTTTTACGAATGCTGCCTCTCACAGCTTTTGAAAAAAAATGATTAGGAAGCTGTTTGTGCAGTTTGAAAATACACTCAAAATCATGCGATAATCTCCCTCACTAGCCAATCCAAGCTCGGGTATGCAAAGTATAAAATAAGGAACGATGGAAGAGCAAAGACAATTGTAATGAGTATGTACAAGGCCAAGATGGTTGCACAGGCAGGTATCGCGTATAAAATGATGACAAGAAACATTATGACCAATGGGAACTTAGCTGTCAGATGAACGAAGAAAACGAGGGAATTCCTGATGGACATATGTAGTCTCTCGATAATATGAAAAATGTTGAGGTGATGATTATTACCATCATGATTAGAATCTGACGGTTCAGAATGATGACTGTATGGCCCCCTCCTGAGGTTAATCCCAGTAAAGATTCCAGGTGTTTTCGTGCTTGATAGACTGACTATCTCGTGGTCCCCACAGACGGTGGAATGAGATTTCACTCTATCACCGTTCATGCTCTCGAGCATCCAAAGAAGGAAGAAGTTTTTACGGGGGAATCTCAGGTTTCCCCTATAAACCAAACGCAGTGATAAGAGATTGCACCAGGGGCAGGATATGAAGAGAGGAAGTTGGACGGGTAAAGTGGGAAATTTGACGACTGCCCACTGCAGTCCTAGGATGCAGTTCTTACACAATGTGTGTCCACACCACAAAACATAGGGTATATTTTCAACAAGGTTAAACGATTCCCAGCATATTGGGCATTCGAGGCCCTCCTCTCTGCTAGTGATGGAAGAAGCTTCATCGTCTGAGCAATCCATTGAATCTTGTGCACGTTTCCTAACATCATTCTTCAGCCCTACAGTTCCAGGTATAAAACTGGATGCACAATTCCACATCTTGCTGCTAGCTAGGAGGACTGAAAAATGAATGTTTCACATCCACATTAAGGCTCCATTCCTAAAAGGTCAAAACAACAGAGAAGGACATGGCCACAGTCATCAAGAAATGTATGACGTAATATAAAATTCACTTCAAGTATCTAGCTTCTAGAAAGGATATCATGCATGTCTTCACAAAGGTGATAGAAAATATCTGTAAATTTAAATGAAACTGTGAAGCCATTTCGTTTCCATCAGCATATAAGTATAAGAGCAAAGCATAAATGGAAACCAACAACAATCTAACTTCTCCATATTAAAAAAAAAGGGAATCTCATCTAGAATAATCCTGAGGGACCCAGACAAAGCAAACTCAAAAAGGTTTCAATGAAAATAAAACTCTCAAACTGCGAGTAAACTTATTCCCAACACAGGTCCCACAGGGAGGAAATATATGATGCAATCGAAATATTAAATGGATACCCTGGAAATGTAGAATTTAATTTAACTAAATATATACTAATGGGTTTCATATCTATTACGCTCTGGGCAGAAAAGCATAATCATTATGGTAATTCTCAAATAGTATTTTAGGCTTACGTTTCAACATGTAAAACGTGAAAAAAGAAAACTGTCCTTTGTCATGTTATATAAAGAAACATGGTAGGAGTATGAGAAACATTATCTGATTTATCTTCTTCCATCACTTCCATTTAAACTCAATAAATCAACTACTATCAGGGAATTTGTAGATCAGGTATCTGTTGTAAAAAAAGGATAATACCATGAAATAAAGTTCTAGATTTTTATTTTATTTCAATTTTATTTGAACTACAGAGTTGTCCACAGGTTTAAATCAGTCGCTTTGCGGAAGCAGTAAACTCTTACAAGGCTATTGGATGATCTAAAATAGTCATTATCACCAAAAAAACGTAGGAGAATCATAAGAGCAAATCTTTATTCAGCAATTAAACACTGCTAGAATATACCAAGTCCTAGAAAATTGAAATTTGATTAACAACTGAATATTCTCCTTTAGATCAATGGGAGTCAATTAGCCGAGCATCAAAAAAAGTAACTTAGGTCAGAACATCATAAAATTCTTCAGAAAAACCACTTATTATCACACAATCAATCTCAATAATCAAACACAATATCCAAACCAAAAAAACTGATTATTATAAGCACAAATTCACGCCAAAGTATTGAATCAACAAACACTGATTATTATAGTGATGATAATCAAGTAACTGAAATCTCAAGTATAGCAAAGCATTGAATCAACAAACAAATATAATAAAATGATAATACGCACCGATTAAGAATCAAATAACGAGATTAATCGACCAAGAAAGGATTAAAGAAGACTAAGAAGGAGCGATTTACCGATTGATCAGAATAAATCAGGGGAAAAAACGACGATTTCAAGCTCTACGTAAGCAGTGCGGTCACTGAGTCTGAGCTTCAACCAATGTCAACTGCATTTCGTTCGCGTGGGGACAGTTTTATGGGGTCAGATCGGATTCTCGTTTCTATGGTGATTCGTGCTCTATCAAAAGATCCAAGCGCCAATTTGGGCGTTTTCTGCAAGTGAAAGCCAATCGGAAAAAACAAAACAAAAAAACGGTGTCGTATGGGGCTATGGTTTATACTGTAATTTAAAATTTAAAATACTAGTATGCTAATGGAAATCAATGTGAGAAATAAAGCATGGCCTGCCACGATTCAGATCAGGCCCATAAATTTGTGGCCAAACTCGCTTATGGCAATCACGTCGCAAATGTCGCAGTTAGGGCATGTTCGTCTAGCGATTATCCCCATTTGGATTTTATAATTTCAATTATCTATTTATTTTGAGACTTATAGTAAAAATTTTGAATTTTTATTATTCATTATTTATTGAAAGTGAATCACCCCATATTTATATGGTGATTTTATTTCAAATTTTTTATTTTTTGTGAGAAATTATTTATAATACCATTATTATTTTAATTAATTTAAAAATTCATAACCCTCCTATAGTAATTTTAAGACAAAAACTTGTATGCAATATTGCATACAAGTGATATGTATAATTTGATCTTTTTTTTTCGCCACTCGGGAATGAATTTTAGAGGATTGTTGTTGGTGGTCCATGGAACTTTTCATTCATCTTCTTCCCTCTTGGCCTTGACGCGCCATTTTTCTTCTTCCTTTTCTTCTGCGAATTTCATGGGCTTTATTCTTCCTCGTTCATGCCCTAATTTTCTTTTTTCGCTCCGATTATTGGATGAAACCCAGGTCATTCAATTTGGATTTCGATGTGGATTCTACGAGAAGAAGAGAGAATATGTGTGTGATGTTTGGATTACCCGTCAACACAAAGTGTGTGATGAAATTCATATCCTTCTCTTGACTTTTTTTTCACGCTTCAGAAATCTGTAATTTTGAATTTGAAGATTTTTTTTTTCGTTTGTACTAGTTTTTTGTTCATGTAATAACACTTTTTTTCTCATATAGTAACACTCTTTTTGTTCATGTAGAACACATCAAATTGTTCTTTAAATTAAATCAGAATTCGGCCGTGATTTCTTTTCGCGCAGATCTTGATTTTGTTCATGTGTTAACACTAATATAATAATGTATTAACATTTATACATAGATGTAGTAACACATAAAAATTTGAGAAAAAAAATTAAAAAAATGAAAAATCTGTAATTTTGGACTGAAGATTTTTTTTGCGTTTGTAATGGTTTTTGTTCATGTAGCGGCACTCTTTTTCTCATATGGTAACACTCTTTTTGTTCATATAGTAATACATCAAATTGTTATTTAAATCTGTAATTTTGGACTGTGATTTCTTTTCGCGCTTGTACTGATTTTGTTCATGTGGTAGCACGTAATATAATAATGTAGTAACACTTATACATAAATGTAGTAACACACAAAAATTTGAGAAAAAAAAATAAAAAAAATAAAAATTCTATAATTTTGGACTGAAGATTTTTTTCGCGTTTGTACTGATTTTTGTTCATGTAGTAACACTCTTTTTCTCATATGTTAACACTTTTTTTTGTTCATGTAGAACACATCAAATTGTTCTTTAAATCAAATTACGGATTGTGATTTCTTTTTCGTTGATCTTGATTTTGTTCATGTGATAACACGTAATATAATAATGTAGTAACACTTATACATAGATGTAGTAACACACAAAAATTTGAGAAAAAAAATTAAAAAAAAATAAAAATTCTGTAATTTTGGACTGAAGATTTTTTTCGCGTTTGTACTGATTTTTGTTCATGTAGTAACACTCTTTTTCTCATATGGTAACACTCTTTTTGTTCATGTAGTAACACATCAAATTGTTATTTAAATCTGTAATTCGATTTGTGATTTCTTTTTCGCGCTTGTACTGATTTTGTTCATGTGGTAACACATAATATAATAATGTAGTAACACTTATACATAGATGTAGTAACACACAAAAATTTGAGAAAAAAAATTAAAAAAAAATAAAAATTCTGTAATTTTGGACTGAAGATTTTTTTCGCGTTTGTACTGATTTTTGTTCATGTAGTAACACTCTTTTTCTCATATGGTAACACTTTTTTTGTTCATGTAGTAACACATCAAATTGTTATTTAAATCAGAATTACGACTTGTGATTTCTTTTTCGCTTTGTACTTGATTTTGTTCATGTGGTAACACATAATATAATAATGTAGTAACACTTATACATAGATGTAGTAACACACAAAAATTTGAGAAAAAAAATAAAATAATGCGTACAGTGGGAATCGAACCCGCAACAAAATTTATTAGCAACAAACCTGAATCACTAGGCTACAATACATATATACATATTTGATAAAAATATCCTTCTACAAATACATATCGTCTCAACCGCCAACCTCGAACCCACCGCCCAAGCCTCGACCCATACAAACCCGACCCAGTACCCGGACCCCCGCCCCCCAAACCCTCGAATTTTAAGCAATTTTTACCTTATTTATGTTGTATTGCACATAACATTAGTGTGCAATATTTCAAACTCACAAAATCTTATTTTCTTTCCCCACGGATTCCCTGTTCCACAGTTTTGTATTTCACTCCTGTTGCATAACCTCTCAATTTAACATCTGTCTCATATTTTAATTATTTAAAATTTTAAAAAATATATTAATTTTTTTTAAATTTTTTTTTCCAGTTTTTTCTGTTACCCGATCCGGACTTAATCCGACCCAAGTAGTTCATGGTTCACCCGGCCCGAATGGTTCATAATTTAGGGTTTATGGTTCATGATTTAGGGTATAGAGTTTAGAATTTTAAATAATTAAAATATAGATAATGTGTCAAATTTAGAGGATATGAAACATGGGTGGAACACCATATTTTGGCACAGAGGAATTCAACCGTTTTCTTACCGCTTTCAAAAGCAAAGACACAAGCAATGCCTCTATGAAAAGCTTCCACTAACTCTCATTCATTGTCCCATAATTAAACCGCACCCACATAAATAATCAATCAACACGAAAAACAGATCCATTACAAATCCTAACAAAATCCAAGCACAAATAACACTACTATATTAAGCTCAGAATTCCCGTTTCTCAAAATCAGATATATCCATTTCCATTTCATCTGGACTTATAATCCGACCTCCATATTTAGCAATCAGCAGCCGGATTTTCTCCTCCGGAAGCCTGGAGCTAACCTCGTAATAAATCTTGCCCGTATATCCAGCTGCCAAGATATGCTGCATAAACACAACATCGTTTTTAAATAAAATCAGCATCCTCCCTACCCCGTTCAGACCATCCAACTCGGTCTTCATCGTATCCTCAAACTCGACTATCTTTCTTCAACTCCACCAGCCGCTTTTCCGCGTTTATGCGCTCTGTGGCAGCAATGGAGTATCGACGGAGATGAAACCAACCCTGTGTGGCGATGTAGATTACAGAATCAAGTGAATTGTGGGGAAAACGAGGAACGGTTAGAGCAGGAGGAGCCTCGACGGTTGCAACAGCCTTTCGTCGTCGAAGGGGTCCACCACCTGCAGCGGCCTGCAGTCCCACAGAACCGTACCTTGTCTCGGTTTTCTTACCATTGCTGAATTGAGAGATGGAGAGCATCATGTACTTTCGATCCATTTTAAAGAGTTTATATCACAAATCGTCCCCTAACTTTGATCCTAAATAGATTCAGTTCTATAACTTATTTTGTCTCATAATTTTGGTAAAAAAAATATCAGTTCTATAACTTATTATGTCGTCTATTTAATTTTTCAATTTCTGTGACAAGTTGACAATGCATAATTTAAATATCAAGTTCGCCACACAACGAAGATTATTGCATTACCTTTCAAAAAAAAAAAAGAAGATTATTGCATTTATCCTTTAATTTAAAGATATATATAGTTGAAGATGCCATTTTTTTTTTTTAAAATCTAAAAACATAAACGTATTATAACTTCATTAACGGGTTAAATGTAAAAGTGGTCCAAAAAAAAATTCTCATTGCACATACTCAAAATTGTTTTTGTGTGTGTATTTTACATTTGAATTATTATTAACAAAACGAACAGTTTTGCAATGGACATTTTTCTTGTGGAACAACTTTTGAATTTAAACCCTCCAAGAACTTAACAAGTAAATTCTGTTAAAAAAAAAACGTAACAAGTAAATTATTAAACATTTAAGTATTTGCCAAGTGGTTGGCTTACATGATCATACTTCGATATGAAAAATTACAAGCGAACTCAATTTACCACCATTGACATTGCAAGAAGTACTAAACAAACTCTCCTCCTAAAAAGGATTATTATTCACTCTACCATTATATCAAACTGCAAATCTTTAAAAAGGATTAAAAAATTCAATTAATCGATTAACGCATTCAAAGAACAATTATTCAAGTAATATATAGTTCAGTCAACATATGGGCAAAAGTGACTCGTATAGAGAATTGGACAAGCCAATATAGTTGCAACGAGACTAATGCCGAATGCATAAATTAAATTCATAACAGAAAATGTATCTACTTAAACATAAGTTGTCACTTTAATTAAACGATTATGATATTTTCCAGATTCACTAGACACTCAAATTAAACTATGTCCCAAAATATAAAACAAGAATTGGGCAAATTATTTGTAAATAAGAAACATACATATACCTGATCAAGAGGTTTTGAGATGGCTGAGCGAGAGAGCAGAATTTTTGTTTTTGATTTCAAGGGTGAATTAATAGGAGAAGTAGTTTTTTTAGGGGAGCAAAAATAGGGGAAGGAGTTATTAAAGGTGGGAATTAATTGTTTGAATTTAATTTGAAGAATTTCCGATTTTTGAATTCTTATTGATAATATTATAGAGTATTGATTTTGATATGGAGCCTAATAGATTTTTTACCCGCTCCGAACCCAACTCAACCCGACTCAAAATCGGTCCAAGTGGTTCATGGTTCACCCGGCCCGACCGATTGATGGTTTAGGATTTACGGTTTATGGTTTAGGGCTTAGTTTGAGAATGTCACATAAGCTATTACGCTCCATAAGAAGCCTAATATTAGGCTCCATAATATTAGGCTTTATATCAGAACTGTATATAGTATATTAGAAAATGACCTATTTCACTAATACATATTTGGGCTTGGACAACTGTTAAAAATGACCTTGGAGAGCTGTTATAACCGTTCTCCAAGTAACAGCTGTCCAAGCTTGGACAGCTGATAAAAAACCGATGTCCAAGAAATCGCACTTGGACAACGATTTTTAACCGCATTGTAAGGGTTCACTTGGAGAACGGTTTTCAACCGCTGTCCAACCATATACACTTGGATAGCGGTTTTTAACCTCTCTCCAACACTTTTTTTTAAAAAAAAAATCGATTTTTAGGCACAGACCCACCAAGCATCTCATATATAAGCCACCAAGTCTACCAATTAATTGAGGCAATTATTCGCTCCCATGGGGGACCGAACACGGGACCTTTAGCGCCTGAACGGGGATCAATTCCGCTCGGGCACTAGCTTTCTTGCTTTTACTTAATGAAATTAATTCTATATGTCCTAGAATTAGTTTTTTTTACAATTTTTTTTTTAAAATTCTTTATTTCAATTATCTTATTTATTAATTCAATCACACTTTTTTATATAATAATAATTTTTTTTATATAAATTTAAATTAAATTATATTAAAATTATATTTTTTACTTGTTTTTTTTTTAAAAAAGTACACTACGTACCTTTCTTTCAAACTTGTAATACTTTTCCTTCTAAACAAGTAATATACTTTTTTTATCTTAATAAGTAATATTTTTCTCTAAACAAGTAATAGTTTTTCTTCTAAACAAGTAATATATATATTTATTTAAACAAGTTATACCTTTCTATTTAAATAAGCTAGTAATACTTTTCTATTTAAACAAGTAATTCTTTTTTTAAACAAGTAATACTTTTTCATTTAAACAAGTAATACTTTTCTTGCGTTTATTTAATAAAATTAATTCTATATGTTCTAAAAATCATTTTTTCTTACAATTTTTTTTAAAATTATTTATTTCAATTATCTTATTTATTAATTCAATCACATTTTTATATAATACTTTTTTTTATATAAATTTAATAAATTATATTAAAATTATATTTTTTACTTGTACTTTTTTTTAAAAAAGTACTACCTTTCTTTTAAACTTGTAATAATTTTTCTTCTAAACAAGTAATATTTTTCTATCTAAAAAAGTAATATTTTCCTTTAAACAAGTAATACTTTTTCATCTAAACAAGTAATACTTTTCTTTAAACAAGTTATACCTTTCTATCTAAACAAGTAATACTTTTCTATTTAAACTAGTAATATTATGAATAAATTTTACATAATAGTTTGTGTTAATCTCATTACATACGACGAATATTAAAAAGAAATAACACGAGAATTTAAAGAATAAAATATTTGAACGGTACCTAAAAAGAATTTACAAATTAAAAAAAAAAATAAAAAAAAAATTAATTCACTTGGAGAGCAGTTATGAACCCGTCTCAAGCTTTCATGATAATGGTTCAAAACCGCTCTCCAATTACTTCTTGCACACAAATTATGAACCGTTGTCTAACCTTTGATCTTGGACAGCGGTTTTTAACCGCTGTCTTTGTTTTTTTTTTTAATAGAACAGCACTCCAAGGAACCACTTGGAGAGCTGTTCGAAAATAGGGCTGTCCAAGTGGAGCTCTTCAAACTCAAATGTGTAGTAGTGTTTGGATAACATAAAAGATTGTCGTAATTAAAAAAAATTATATAATACATGGGATTTGAATATAAATCCGTATGAATGTATTTAGTGATATTAATAAAAAAATCATACATAATTTTAATGGTTTTCATTAAATTAAGCAAAATAATTTGTCTTCTATTAATATTTCAATAATTTTATTTGATTAGCTAGAATCAATTATAAAAAATTTAAACAAATTAATAAAAATAGAACATATCGACTTTTATTATGTTTTGAATTTTTTTAACTCATTCATGAAGAAATTATATAGCGTTGACTGTTGAGGTTGTTAAGATATCAATATGAATATTAAAATTTTAAAAATAAACCACTTCCATTCTTCAGTTCTCTTTAATCCAAAATAACCATCCAAATTTAAAATTTCAAATTTTAAGTATTTATTTAATTGATGATGTATATCGTAAAATTCATTATAATATAATTAATGTATTCATAGTATAAATGTGTAAAATCTTGAACCTGTTTAGATAAAATTTTAATGGGTGAGTCTTATGTGCACTCAGGTGCACCGTACACTCATAGTGTATTTTAAAAGTGTACAACTATATAAAATAGAAATGTGCAATTATTTCAAACAGAAGCATGCAACTATATATGTTCCCATATTAATAATTGCACTTTTCTGCATAAATAAATTGCACTTTTCAACATAATAAATTGCACGTTTTTAAAATACATAATGAGTGCACGGTGTACCCAAATGCATATAATACCTAGTCAAATTTCAATGCTCCCGCTTTATACACGCACGTGAAACAAAACAAGATATTTTTAATTATTGATTTCTAGGATTTTGAACCTATGAAACTGGGGTGTTTGCAAAAATTTATGATTTTAAAGAAGTGATTAAAATTAATGATTATGGGGAAAATGATTTATAGTAGAAGTTGATAGTGTTTGTAAAAAAATTTAAAAAAAATTGATAGTGTTTGCAAAAAAAGTTAAAAGTTTTAAAAAAAAGACTAATAAGCTACTAAAAGCACCATTTTTTAAGCTTATAACTTAGTTTATGAGAGTTTATTTAAGCTACTAAAAGAGAAATAAAACACTCTAAATTGTTTTTGCACACAATTCTAGGTGACTATAATCATTTATAAATTTTTGAAAACACCCCGAGTTTGGAGCTTTGGTGTGTGGGTGACATTAATAATTTAGGACATAATTAGTACTCCCTCACCCAACAGCAAAAAAGTTCTATAATTATTTTTACGCAGATTAAAAAATAAAAATTATTATAATTGAAATATTAAATTATTATTTTATTTTTTTACTTTGACCCTATGCCTACTAATTTTTCAAAAGAATTTCTAATCACAAAATACATTAAGTAGGAATAAAAAATAGAAACAAATATTTAATAATATTTTAAATATAATAATTGGCCTATGCTATGTTGAGGGAAATTAAATAAATAGATTATTCCCGACCCTCACTACAAGCTCGAGCTTTTAGATGAGACGGAATTCTCTCAGCCTATCTTTCTCGACCCTCTCTACAAGCTCGAACTTTTAGATGAAACGGAATTCTTTCATCCTATCTTTACAGGACGGATGAAAAAAAAAATAAAAAATTCATGGGACGAAAGAAGTAGGTAAATTCAGAACGGAGAGAGAATATTTATTCCCTCTTGTGGTGGTCCCCCCTTTATGGGTTGAGGTTCTAGTTGCGGTGCAATTGCGGTTTTGAGTTGCAGTTTTGGTGGTCCCCCTTTTGTGGTGATTGCGGTTTCGGTCTACAGCGAGATGAAATAAAGTATTATCTAAACAGTGATTATTTTTGTTCATAACAATGATAGTTTAGTTTTTATACATAACAGTGAAATTTTTTGTATGTAACAGTGATACTTAAATAACCGAGTTCATAGCATGAACCAGGTCTATACAAGTTTTTGCAATATCTTTATATTAACGGAGTCAAATACATAAGATGTGAATTATACATATTTTTTTCTCTATTTCGCTACCCCTTCTTGATCACCTAAAGGATAATAAGAAAATTTATAAGGGAAAATTTAAAAATTAATCAAAAACTCTAACCTCATCAAGTTAACAATAAATAACTAATAAAAACAAAAAATCGTATGAGACGGTTTTATATATGAGATAGGGTACAACCTAACACAAATAACACTCATCATTCTAAAACATTAAAGCGTTAATACACAATTTATACTCCGTCTTACTGTGAGACCGCCTCACACAATTGTGTCTCAATTATTTAAAAAAATATATAAAAAGTTCAAAGTGGGGCCAGAGGGCCCAGTGACCCCATTGGCTCTCATGTAGGTCCGTCCTTGATTACTTGTGATAACTGAAGGATATGAAGTATTACTTGTAATACTGAAGGGTATGACTTATACTATTATAACATATAATAGTGATAATGAAGGATATAAACATTACAAAATAATACTAATCATGATAATTAAAGGGTCAGATCTGTAAATATATAACCAATTTACGGAGAATAAATTTTACAGGAGACCTACTTTACACTCCGTCAATTATGTTAAAAGTAAATATATATACATGGTAAATGAAAATTTTGAAAGATTATCTAAAAATTAAAACTATTTGACGAAATGTAAAAATATCTCTAACAGAAAAAGAAGTAAACTCTTTTTGAAATTTGTTCATAATATGGAGTTAATATTTTTTTTTAACCGTATCACCCGTATTGATGAAAATATTACTTGTTTTTATTAAATAGTATTTCTTGTTTTTACTAAATAATATTACTCTCTTCATCCCATTTCATTAATTTATCGTTTAAAAATATTTCTCTCCAATTAAGAATATCATTAAATAGCATAAGTATATTTGTAAAGTGATTATTTTATCCTTTTATTTGTTTGCATAGCCATTAATGAATACTATCACAATGACCAAATAGAATATAAGAATGTGATACCTAATGCTCCTAGCTTATTAGTGCAGGATGACAATTATTTTGGATAAAAAATTCTTCTCTAGAAAGAAAAATAAAATGAGTCAGAGGAAGTAGTTGTTTTTAGTGAACAATATCCTATATTTTCACTAAATAATATAGACAAAGTCTTATGTGCAATTGATGCACGGATTTAAGATCCGTGCACTCGCCCTAACCCTATCAATTTATTCTTATAACATGTCTAATATATTTTATGAGTTAAATATTTTTTAAAATGAATCATTCTATTGCATGAGTGCAAGGTGCACTTGGGTGCAAATAGACCCACTCAATAATATAATATCAATATTTCACTAAACAATTATTTCTATTGAACCCAAAGATCTTTTAAGAGGAGGTTAATTGAGGAGAAATAGTTAAACGGACAAATAGTTAGGAACACAATTTAAACTCAAAAAAAGGTACAAGTATTGAATGCAAAGCTGGTGGAGTGTAATTTTTAAGAATATGTACCTATTCAAAATAAGTACTTTAATAAAATTATTCATATAAGACGGTCTCATATATGAGACGAAATACAAATCAGCCCAAATCAATAGAGTTTGAATCACAAATGATCTCGTAACTTTAGCATCAAATATATTTAAGTTTTTTATTATCAATTTAGTCCCAATAACTTTGAAAATGTTCAATTTTAACCCCAAATCTGCCAGAACAACGTCGCTTTGTCGTTTCAATTTGAGGCTTTTCAACGGATGCTGTGATTATAAAATTATCAATTTAAGATTTAAAAGATTTTTCTTTTCTTATCAATTCAAGATCCGAAAGATAAAAAATTATCAAAATTGAAACCGGAAAGATAAAAAGTTCAAGTACAAGACTAAATAATATTAAGGCCATGTTTGACAAGTTTATATCCTCATTTATTTATATATATTATTATTATTTTAAATGTTATTTTCTTATTCTATTCTTTATGAAATTAATATATTTTTTTAACTGTGATTTAAAAATAATTGGGTATATTGGAATTGTCAAACGTAGCCTTAAAATATGTTTATTCTAAATTAATATATTTTATCTTCCACATTGATGTTTTTTATGTCTTTTAAATGTTGAATCGATAAGAAAAATATTTTTAACCTTCAAATTAAAATTTGTGATAAAAATGTCAAAATGACGGAAACATAGTAAATTTATTTGCAACCGTTACATAGATCATAAATTGACATGTCATGAACTATTATGAGTTGACGAAAAATAATGTCATGAGAGATTGTTAAAAAAAAATTGTTGAAGTTTGACATTACTAAAGTTTAAAAATATTGTGATTAAAATTGTACAAGACTATAAAAATATCGTGATTACTAAAGTTTGCGTCAAGAATGAATTGCAGAACCATCAAAGCTTCATAAGAAAAAGGGATTTTTTTTTAGGGGATGTATTTCGGACCAACCTTTTCTCCCAATACTACGAGTCATTTTTGTTGTATATTTGCCTAAGTAATATATAGAGTTAATAATAGTTTAGACATATCGAAAAATGATACAAATCTTTAAAGGTATTAATTTCTCACCCACATATGTAAATGGTTCATAAGAAATTAATCTTTCAGGATGCAAAATCTATTCCATGAAAATTCGATAGTAACACTCAAACGAATTCGATATATATATATATATATATATATATATATTGATAAAGTGTTGTACAAATATTATTATAACTATAGAGAGTGTATCAAAGAATGTTTGGTAAAGTAGCTTATATTATGTGGCTATTGGCGAGATTTCATGAAATTTGAGCAATAATTCCAAACTTGATGAGCCCGTGCATCAATCTCATGTGGATCTTTATTGTGTCCACAAACCTTTGAAGTCTTGATCTCACGTTTTACCGTTGTATTAAAGAAGCAATCTTTCCCGAAAGAATAATAACACACAATAATCGTCGTCTGGAAACGTCTCATTTATTGGAGTATTAATTTCTTGACATACTAATTGGGCAACCATGTTGATATGAGCTAGTGCATAGTCTTGCTCACAAGGATATCCAAACGCTAATTTGTCATGTGCTTCAGATTCATCTACAAATACTACTAGGAATGTTATTATGATTATGGTCCTAATTCCAAAATGCATCATGAATTTAATTTTGGAATTGATTCATTCTTCAATATATATATACACCCAATAATTTATTATAAGAGATCTATAATGACATGAGTTGTATGTTACGACTCAATTTAATAACACTGAGTTGAAACTTGTACATGCACTGATGACTTGACTAGCTAGATTATTAATATATTTTTATATTATATCGTTCATATATACAACACATGCTTTTTCTTTTTTAGAAGATTATAAATAATTAAATCAAGTCCAGAGATAAAGAATATCATTAGATCAATTCCACAAAAAAATTACGGTGAGTGATACAAAAATAAAAGGTCATATATTACATTTTTTTTAGAACAGTAAATTAAAAGTCTAAATTGATGATTGCATTATGCGAGAGAGCGAAATAGTTCCATCTATAATTAATGGGTTAAATATGAACGTAGGAGTTTGGGGGCGTTACATGGGGCCGGGGGCAATCAAAGTATGAATTTGTAGGCAATTAGGGGGCGAACTATTAAAATTAAGTTGAGAGATCATGATCAATCTTGAAAATTACGTTCTGAACCACAAATGTATATCTATCTATACATATATATACTTGCGTTCAATAAAAATCTGAAAACAAAAAGTTTCTTTTTTTATAAAAGTAGAATAGTGACCCAAACTTATGACCTCACAAGTCACAACATATGTTAGGAATTAAAGCAAGCAAATTATGGGAGAAAATAATGGAACTTAGGAATTTAGAGACAAACAATTTGGTTACCCAGTTCGTCATACTGACTACATCTGGGAGCACTACCAAGCCAGGAGAGATCTACTATATCGTATAAGATAGTGCAAGTAGTGCAAGATACAATGGGGGAGTCAGGGGGGTATTTATACAAGAAACCTAGGTTTGGCCCGTCCCGGCCAAGAAACCCTAAAAAAGATGAAATCGGGCCTCCACAGACAGGGCCTCGAAACCGCTCGACCTCGGCCCTAGGTCGAGCGGTTCGCTTTCGAAACAACCTTGCTCGAAATACTTCTCAACCTTGCGCTTCGAGCACACTTCTCGACTCGAGACAAAGGGAGGCCGATCCCGTTTTCACACTAACCCAACAATCTCCCAACTAGAGATCGACACCGGAGCGGAAGTGCACGACCTCAACTAGGTCGAACGACTTTCCCTGGACTCATCATTCCGCAACTCGCACTCCAACAATCCCAACAATCTCCCACACAGGAGATCGACTCCAAGACGAACTTCGCCTTCCCCATCTCTCATTGGCATCCCCTCCGACTCAAGCATAACCTAAGCACGCCTCATACCGCATCCAGATTCAATGCTCCTCCTGGACTCATTCGATCTCGCCACGTTCAATGACCTTCTTGATCTTGCAAGAACCAAATCCAAAAAATCTCCCCAATTAAACTTCTCAAGAAAGCGATTTCCTCTTCCCACCATAATTGCTCTCCATTGGCCCTCCCGATGCTCGATACGGTTGTTAGGAATTAAACAAGCAATTATAGGGAAGATAATAGAACTAGGAATTTAGAGACAAACAATTTGGTTACCCAGTTCATCAGGAATGACTACGTCTGGGGGCACTACCAAGTCAGGAGATTCACTTTTTTCGTGTGTTATTTTCGTACAAAGAGGCAAATACAATGAGTCAAGGTATTTAAATGAGACATGGGCCAAAGTCCTAATTTACGCGCACAGCTGCAGAACCCACTCGACCACGGGCCTTGATCGAGCGGTTCCGCTCTATCAAATCGCCAGCTCGAGCGCCTCCAATGCTCTGGTCTCCCATCACGCTCGACCTCCTTTGGTCGAGCAGAAGTGCTCGACCTAACACCATGGTCGAAAGCGCCTGCCTCTGCCGGATCCTTCTCCGACTCAGGCTCCACAACCCAACAATCTCCCACCTGGAGACTGACTCCAACTGTAACTTGTCTCCCCCGTTCCAATGGTTTCTCTCACTGGTAGTAGTGTCGGGCCTTATGCTCAGTTTCCAAGGCCAGTTGAAGTCATGCATAACTTCAACTTCTCTAAGGTCACAACCTTAGTCAACATGTCAGCAGGATTCTCACTTCCCCGAATCTTCATCAGCTGTAAGATCTTGTTCTCGATGAGGTAACGAATGTAATGATACCTCAACTCAATGTGCTTCGTCCTCGAGTGAAAGGCCTAATTCTTCGCCAAGTGAATAGCACTCTGACTGTCACTATACAAAATACTATCCTTTTGCTCCTTCCCCAACTCACACGCCATGATTCTGCGCAACCAAACCATTTTCTTTACTAGCCTCGGTGGGCATTTTTACTCTGCTTCTGCGAGTGATCGAGCTACGATCTTTTGCAACTTAGAAGCCCAAGATATTGTTGTACCACCAAAAGTAAACACATACCCCGTAGTACTCCTCCTTTTGTCGAGATCATTTGATGCCAAGTCTGCATCAACATATCTTGCCAACCCAACACTTTTGCCCTCAAAGCACAAAGCTTGTTCAAGAAGACCTCTCAAGTATCTAAGGATCCACTTCATTTGCTCCCTAATCTTTGCTTACCCGGATTGCCCATAAACCGGCTAACAACTCCCACCGCTTGTGCAATATCTGGTCTTGTACACACCATTGCATACATCAAACTTCCAATTGCTGAAGCATACTGAGTGTTTTGCATGTAGGTCCTCTCCTCTTCGCTACTAATTGAGTCCTTGTTGGATAGCTTGAACTGACTTCACAACGGGACCGAACCCGACTTTTGCATCTTCCATACTAAATCTCTCAAGACTTTCTTTATGTATTCAAATGTGAAAGATACAACTTTCCTGCCACTTTGTCACAATCGATTTGCATACCCAAGATTTGCTTGGCCTCTCCAAGGTCCTTCATAGCAAACCTTTCAGACAATTTTTCCTTCAACTTGATCACCTCCCGAGCACTAGAGTCTGCTATCAATATGTCATCAACATATAATAGCAAAATGATATAACCATCATCATACCTCTTGAAGTAACAATAATGGTCAGCCTCACACCTATTGATCTTAATCTCGTGCATGAACCCATCAAACTTCTTGTACCACTGTAATGGAGCTTGTTTCAGACCATACAAGTTCTTCTTCAACTTGCAAACTAACTCACTACTCCCCTTAGACAAGTATCCCTCCTGTTGCTTCATGTAGATGTCCTCATCTAAATCACCATGAAGAAATGCGGTTTTTACGTCCATCTGTTCTAACACCAAATTTTCTCTGCGACCACCGGACTTCGGAACCAATCGAATGGTAGTTAGCTTCACCACCGAGTAAAAACATCAAGATAGTCAATACCATGTTTTCGTTGAAACCCTTCACAACCAATCTTGCCTTGTAAGCATTTGCTTCCATCACCTCCTCTTTTTTATTCGTAAACCCACTTGTTATGCAAAGTGCTTTCTTTCCCTTAGGAAGCTCAATTAGCTCCCAAGTTCCGTTGGTCATCAATGAATTCATCTCATCATCCATTGCAAATTTCCACTTGTCCACCTGCTTACTACGTGTTGCCTCTCCTCATAACATTCGGAGTTCACCACCATCGATTAACAATAGATAATGGAGGGAGGGTGAATACCTATCGAGATCTCCGATCCCTCGTGGATCTCCGCTTGTGAATTGTTGGTGGTGGTGTACTTGGTTCTTCCTCAACAATCACCGATCATCTAGAACCCCTTTGCTCCCAATTCGAAGTTCGAAATGTCTAACTCCACAACCCGAGACTTAGAACCACCTTCTTTGGATTTCCCCAACTTTGTCTTTGTACATCACTGTTCATTAAATATGACATCTCGACTACGAATCACCTTTCGGTTTCCTCATCCCAAAATCGATAGCCAAATTCATCACCGCCATATCCAACAAACGTACACTTAATGATTTTGCATCCAACTTACTTCTACTCATAGAATCAACATGAACATATGCAACACACCTAAATACTCAAGAAAAGACAGATTTACCTCGCTTTCCCACCCGGACCTCCTCCGGTATGCCATTTTCCAAAGGAGTTGAGGGTCCTCTGTTTATCAAGTAAGTCTTTGTGTTAACTTGCCTACAAAAACATCTTTGGCAGCCCACACTTCAATCTCATGCTCCTAGCACGTTCACATAGGGTCCTGTTCATATGTTCTACCACGTCATTCTGCTGTGGTGTTCCTCTCACGGTTTTCTCCATTCGGATTCTATTCGCCTCACAGAATCCTTTGAACTCACGGAGCTTGTACTCTCCACCATTATCGGATCTCAAATGCTTCACCTTGAGACCCGTTTCAGTTTCTACAAGAGCCTTCCATTTCCTAAAAGCATTAAAGACATCAGACTTATTTTTCAAGAAATAAACCCATACCTTCCTCGTAGAGCCGTCAATGAAAGTCATGTAATATGATGCTCCACCAAGGGATGTCACTTGTGCTGGACCCCACAAATCACTGTGAACTAACTCCAGCTTCTGCTTCTTCAAAGCCCTGTCTTCCTTCGAAAACTCACCCTTTTCTGTTTTTAGAATACACAGTCCTCACACAAACCAATGTCAATTGTCTTGAGGTCTGACAGTTTACCCTTCAACCACCTAACTTTCATCCCCTTTTCACTCATGTGGCCAAGGCGACAATGCCACAAATTTGCATTCCGTTTTTCACTTGCAAGAGCAATGCTATCCCGGGTGTTGCCTGTCATATACAACGTCCCCTCTTTATTTCCACGAGCCACTACCATGAAACCTTTGGATATCTTCCACGAGTTACACCCAAAGGTCACCTTGTAGCCCTCGTCATCAAGTTGCCCAACTGAAATCAAATTCCTCTTCAAACCAGGAATATGTCTCACATATTTCAATTGTAACACAGTCCCATCTGGTGTCTTAATCCGAACATTCCCATTCCCTTTGATTTCCATAGGCTCATCATCAGCTAGATAAACCTTCCCAAAGTTCCCGGAAGTGTACTTTTCCATTACGTCAACACTGCTACACGAATGAAACGATGCTCCAGAATCTAACACCCACGACTCCAATGGACTGCTTACACTCAGAATCAATGCATCTGAGTCCTCATCAGTGGCAACGTTGGAAAGTTGTCATTCTTCTTTGGTTCATTCCCTTGTGCCTTGCACTCACTTTTGTAATGACCAAGTTCATGACATTTATAACACTCAACTTTACTCTTATCCTTCTTGGGCTTATCTTTGCCCCTTGACTTCGATCTACCCCGATTTGGCTTCTCCTCGGATTCAGATCTGCCTCTGCTTCCCGCACTCAAAGCAGATCCTGTGGCCACACCCAACTCTTTCCTGCGAATTTCTTCGCTCATGACCAAATCTCTAACCTCATCGAATTTTAGTTTCACTTTACCCGCCAAAGAAACTAATACCGCCACCGTTCCACTCCAACTTTCCTAAGTAAAGAAGACAATAAAATTAAGGCTTGAACTTCATCATCAAAATCAATCTCAACCGAACTCAATTGGGCTATAATCATATTGAATTAGTTGAGATGGTTAACCACAAGATCCTCCGCCATCCTCAGGTTGAATAACCTCCGCATCAAGTGAACCTTGTTCGCTGCAGACGGTTTTTCATACATCTCCGTCAAAATTTCCAGCATCTCCTTTGTGGTTTTTGCTTTCACAGTATGTTGGGCGACATTCCTAGATAACGACAGACGAACCACACTCATCGTCTTCCTATCCAGCAACTTCTACTCGTCGTCCTTCATATCTTCAGGCTGTGAAACCAACGGTTGATACAGATCTTTACCGTACAGGTAATCTTCAATCTTCAATCTCCAAAATCCAAAATCCGTTTCATCAAACTTCTCAACAGGCGATTTCCCTTCAGCCATCATAATTGCTCTCCACAGATCCCTTTAACCCGATGCTCTTGATACCAGTTGTTGGGAATTAAAGCAAGCAAATTATGGGAGAAAATAATGGAACTTAGGAATTTAGAGACAAACAATTTGGTTACTCAGTTCGTCATACTGACTACATTTGGGGGCGCTACCAAGCCAGGAGAGATCTACTATATCGTATAAGATAGTGCAAGTAGTGCAAGATACAATGGGGGAGTCAGGGAGGTATTTATACAAGAAATCTAGGTTTGGCCCATCCTGGCCGAAACCCTAAAAGATGAAACTGGGCCTCCGCGTACAGGCCTCGGAACCGCTCGACCTCAGCCCTAGGTCGAGCGGTTTCGCTGACAAGAACCTTGCTCGGCGCCTTCTCACCACAAAAAGGAGCGCCGATCGAAGCACACTGCGCCGACCTCGAAAGACCGTCGAGTGCCTCCTCTACCACATCCCGCTTTCACTCAGGCTCCATAACCCAACAGTATATAGTGGTGTTCTAGCAAACTTGAGCTATTATATTTCATCGATAATAAGAAAACGTATAGAACCGGGTAGGGTTTTGGGCGGTTTATACGTATCTCAAATATCGAAGTAAATTGTAATAAAATTATTTTCTTTTCTTTTTTATGATTCAAATATACTCAAGAGTCGCGATTGGTTTTTGATTGTTTGAATTAAGAAGCCGAAGGACCATCCCAAAAAGGCTAATTACTGTATTGGGAATAATATTTTTTTGAGCCCCCCAACCCCAAATTTTATAGTACTACATGAAGTTATGACTTACCTGACGAATCAAGTTTATAGTACAAGTTGGGTCAGAGTCAACGCGGTTGAAGACTTAATTTAGAGATAATAAAATTACTAATTTTTTTTTTTTTGAGAAAATGACGTACAATGAAAAGATAAAGAGCAAGACAAAGTACAAATCCTACAGACGAAAAGTAGTACAAAGTATAAATCACCATGACTCAGAACCGGTAGAAAACAACAAAATGAACAAACAACAAACCCAAAGAGGGAGGAAATCTCACAACAAACCCCTAACTAGGAGAAAACAGAGAAGAGAAAATAAATCTAAACCCTAAAGCACAAAATGGTCCCAAAAAAGTTTGACGTACGAAATTGGTCCCGATTTTAAGCGAATTATACAATTTTCGTCCCAAATTCGTCGGATTTGACGAAACGATGCCGTTTTTGGTCATGTGCCTTACATTTGAGCATTCAATTTTTAGATTTTCGGCTGAAATACATGACTAAAAACGGCATTGTTTCATCAACTTCGACGAATTTGAGACGAAAATGGTACAATTCGTGATTAATTGAGACCAATTTTGTACATCTAACTTTTTTAGGACTATTTAAAAAAAAAGTTGAAAAGTGTGCTTAGTTTTGCTCCTTCTAGATTTAAAGAGATGGTTTTTAATCTTTTTTGTTGTGATCATGCTCCAAGGTGACATTATATATGAATCTGATATAAACGTAATTGCATGTATGACTCATTTTTAACCTCATGCCAGCTTGCGGGAAAAGAAGAGGGAGATGGCAGTTTTAGACGCAATTAGTGTTTTAGGTATATTTCTAATCATTTTATTGATTCTATTTATTCGAGGCTCAAACCTTGATTAATTATTTATGGGCTGAGGTTGATTGAACAAAATGAATGAGAGGTGGATAAGGAGACTTTTTTGTTGATTGTATAGAAGCGTCAACACTTTGATAGAATATATTGCAGTTTGATTCTATATATAAGATTGCCTCAAATTAGAGAAAATCTCTTTTTTTTTTTTTTTTTTTTTTTTTGGGCTATGTCAAGATATTAATATTCTAGTAAATCATGAGATGTTAGACGATACTTCTTTTAATGTTCTCTATTATGACATTCCAAAAGATTGATTTCTGAGTGCATGAGATTGATGCGATATATATCTTTATTAAGGCATCTTCTCTACGTAAAAGACACAAAAATTAACATGTATCTGTATTACGTGTTGAATTAACGAGTAAAGGGTACAGTGAATAAAACATTGGATCGTCCAATGAATAAATTAATAAATTTTAATATGTATGTATTATTACTGGGTGGCTTAGCCCACCTGACCACTGGGCTCCTCAATTGAATAGGAGACCCAAGTTCGATTCCCTTTGGGAGCGAATTGGAGTTTGGGAGTTATAAGGTGGCTTGGTGAATTTGTAGAGTGTTTGGGTACTTGGTGTACTAACTATTAACAACTAACTTTGTCCACCAAAAAAAAAATTACTAACAATTTGATGGACTGTAAGTAGAATTATCCTACATGAGGGTTTCACACATTTACGCGAGACGTTTGGATATAATTATTACTAATCAATTACAATAGTTTTGGATATAATTATTACTAATCAATTACAATAGTTTTTTCACATAACAGTGATAGTTTTTACACATAACAGTGATAGAGTTCATGTGTGAATCTGGTTCACATAAGTGTTACTCTAAAGATATTTAGTCCAAATAATTTTTAAAAAAAAATTAAAATTGTATTTAGCTACATTATGTTATAAATTGGGTCCCCCTCGGTGAAATTCCTGGGTCCGTCCCTGCAAGTAATACCTTTTAATAATATAAATTATACCACTTGGTCAATTACACGGATTCATAGCGTGAAGCTTGTTAATCCTATATGTTTATTTTACCAATGTCTAAGTTTTAAATACCATTTTAATTTAAATTAAACCGATACTTAGGAGCGGAAGAAGTACTAGAAAATATTATTATAGTTCCTTAATTAGGTCAGGACAACATAAATGCTGATGTAAGACGTTTCAGTTCGGTGCCATTAAATTGAGTTGTAATAAACTCACATCGTATTAGATCCATATATATATATATATATATACATCGTATTGTATATTTCAACATATATACTTCTTGAAAAAAGAGAATTAAAAACTGAACTAGAGACGTATATTAATTTCAAACCTAAACTTATGTCATGTTTCTTAAATCAAAAACGATAATTAGGATTTTAACTTTCCTAGTATTGAATGGGGTGTTGATGGATGCAAAATATAAACTACCCTTTGGAGAACCGTGTGAGCAAGGTTTAAATTTGCGATGTATTAATGAGCTTTATGTTGGGCTATGTCAAGATATTAGTGTTCCAGTAAATCAGGCGGTACACGATAGTTGTTGTAATTCTCTCTATTTTGACAATTTAAAAGATTGTTTTCTAAGTGCAACAGTGTATAGGATCAAGAATTCCAAGTTTTGTGGACCCAATAAGGAGTTGCATGAGATTGATGAGAAGGCTCATCAAATTTATGATCATTGTTCTACAATAGGCATGGATTAATTAAGTGAGGAATCACTATGTATGCTACTTAATATTATAATAATAATTCATTTGAGTATTTATCTTTTGGTATTGATTTTTTTCACTATTTAAAAGACACCAAAATTAACATGCATGTATCTCTTACATGTTAAATTAACGAGTGAAGGGTAGTGTAAAATTGAACATTGGATTGTCCAATGAATAAATTAAGAAATTCTGTATGTTCACGTTCTTCCAGTATATAGACGAAACAGTTACTCGAAGCATTGGCTATATATATAAATCTTCGAGTACATAAGTTTTGTGGCATGATAACAATCTAAATTTACCTATTAATTTTGTCTCAAAGTTATGAAGGTCACATACACCAAGTCTCTAAGCACAGTCTCATTGGAATTCCTAATCAAAATAGTAATTTAAAATAGGGTAAATTGCAGATTTAGTCCCAAGAGATTTGGTCCAAATTAAACAGTTTTGGTCCCTAAATTTCAAATTAAATGGTCCTTTTTTAGTAGTTTTTGTTCCTGCAGCTAACCGTTAGTCAAATTGATGAAAATTGTTAATTGACTAAAAAATTATGGAACCAAATATGCAAATAGAAAAAAAATGATATTAAAAACTTAATAACATATGTAATTGACATTAATTCATAAATTATTAATTAATTTTAAAATTATATATATAATTAATTATGACTACAAAATACAAAAAAATATTTTTGTAATCAAAATAATAATTTATGTAAAATTCTTGATATATATATATATATATATATAATCTGTATATAATTTAAAAAAACAATGAATAAACTTTTTCAAACCAAATATATTGCATATGTAACATCTAAAAATTAAAAAATATATATATAATATGTATATAATTAATATAAAATCTAAAAAATATATTTATAATTTTTATATAATTTTAAAAAATAAAAAAACATTTTTTTCCAAATAAAATAGTAATAAGTTATGTAAGACCGGATTGTTTCGCAACTAATACTTTATATTAGAACATCAGATACTTTCTAACAAATTAAGTAATATTTTTTCCTAAAACAACTTATACTATTTAAAAAATACATATGAAATACAAACCAATTACACAACACAACTTTCTCTACAATTGTCATGCACCTATTAAATCTTGTATGTATCAGGTGCACCGTGCACTGCATATTGTATTTTAAAATCATGCAACTTGTTGCACTGAAATATGCAATTTGTTTACACTGAATCGTGCAACTATTAATATGATCATAAATTGCATGGTTCAGTGTAAACAAATTACATATTTCAGTGCATTAAGTTGCATGTTAATACGTAAATGACACAAAAAATTATAACATGCATGACACAAAAAATTATAACATGTATCTTGTTACGTGTTGAATGGGAAAAATATTTTTGTAGGACAATAATTTTGGGGGTTGTGTTTTAAGGACAATAATTCTATGGACTTGGAAATGTAGGACAATATGTTTTAAAATATGTAAATATAAGACAATATGTTTTAAAATTTATTAATGTAGGACAATTGAAGCCAAATAAATCCAAATCGAGGTTCATGCCCAATTGTCCTACATTTACATATTTTTAAAATATATTGTCTCATATTTATAAATTTTAAATATATTGTTCTATATTTACAAATTTTAAAATATATTGTTCTACATTTTCAAGCCCGTAAAATTATCGTCCTTAAAACATAATCCCCTAAATTACTATCCTTAAAAAACATTATTCCCCGTATTGAATTATGAGTTCGAATCACCATTCTACGTTTGTGGTTAATTTAGAACTTGAACTTTCAAGATTAATCATTTTGATCTCTGAACTTTAATTTGAACAGTTAGCCCCCCCAATTGCCTACAAATTCATACAGTTAACTCCCCTAATTACCATTTCAATAAATGTGCAAAGTTATTGACGATTTTGATTTAATTACCGTAATCAAATCTTTAATGCATGCCCTCTCAAAGTAATAAGTTGAACCTATTCTGTATAAATTATAAAATTGTTTTTTATAAGTTGAACCTATTCTGTATATACTCCCATAACCTATATATTTCAGCAAACTTCTTGGGAAAAGAAAAAAAAACTTATGTCATGTTTCTTAAATCAAAAGCGATAATTAGGATTTTAACCTTGCTAGTATTGAACGGGGTGTTGATGGATGCAAAATTTCATTTACCCTTTGGAGAGCCATGTGAAGCAGGTTACCGTTTGGGGTGTATTAATCAGATTTATGTGGGTGTATGTCAAGATATTGATGTTCCAGTAAATGAGGCTGTAGATGATAGTTGTTGTAATACCATATATTACGGCATTGGAAAAGATTGCTTTTTGAGTGCAACATTGTATAAGATCAAGAATTCTAAGTTTTGTGGAACCAATAAAAGGAGCTGCATAAGATTGATCAGAAAGCTCTTCAAATTTATGATCATTGTTCTACAATAGGCATGGATTAAATGAGGAATCATTATTTATGATGTTAACTTATAATATTACAATAATTAAGTTGTCAAAAGAATATTATAAATAATTAATTTGAGTATATATTTTTGGGATGACAAAAACTCATATGTGACGGTCTTATGCATGAGACGTGGTACACTTATAGCTAGCACAAATCAACATCCACCCTCCCAAAATATTAAAGCGTCAATGCCCAAATATTATACTGCGTCTCATGCAAGTGTGTCTTATTCGGAATATCTACGTAAAAGACATACACTACAAGAAAATGAAGAATTACCTACGAAAATTTTCAAATGACTACAAAATTTTCCTACAAAATTAATTTGGTCCTTAAAATGTGAGGTTTGCCTACAATTTGTCTCTCAATTTTTAGAATAATCTTTGAAAAATATACCTACACAAATAATTCTTTAGACAAACAAATTACATAAGAGCAATTTACCTACACATTTGTAATTTCTATAGGCAAACTTACCTACACAAATAATTTTTTAGGCAATTTATATTTTCATAAAAAATTATATTTATAATATAAAAATAACCTATATAATTAGAAAATTTTATAGATGAATGATAGACAAGTCTTACTATTTAAGGATTAAATTATTTTCATTGAAAATTTTGTAGGCATATTGAAAAAATATTACGTGTTTAATTAACGAGTGAGGGAAAGAAGAAATTCTTTTTAGGACTTTGTGTGGTGAATTATGCTGAGAAAAAGAATGGTACAATAGGAACCTGAGCCAATGCGTATCTACTAAAAAATTGGGAGGGGGAGTGATTTTTTTTTTTTTTTACGGAAAAGGCTTTCATTCTTGAAGAAACGGTACATAGTACAAGTCAAATCCAACAGACCACTGAAAGTCTGAAAAAGTGTCTGTCTCGAACCAAGCATGAGGAACCGAGGAGGGTAGAACCAAACAAGTGCACAACCAAGGTTAAAGCACATGGAACAAAGAAAAGCCCAACACTAAGGCTGAATCCAGTTCCTCTAAAATGAACTAAGGGCGCACCAACCAACATAAGAAAAAACACAGACAATCGAAAGAAACCCACGAAGGGGAGAAAACTCACACAAGAGAAGACAAAACAAACAACTCACATCTAAAAACTTAGACGAAGAAGAACACTACACAAACTAAGACTAGCTAAACAAAAGAAAAGGATCCTAACGAGGTACTCCATCCACCGGTCACCATGGCTCCGGTGTGAAAGAGTAACCCGTCGGACCGAGAAACAACAACGGAAAAACCTGCCTACAAGAGCTTCAGTTGCAAGAGAAACCGATGGTTGCGTCAACGGGCTCCACCGCAGCAGAGCAAGATGGCGGTGGAAGGCGGTCAGTGGCAGTGGGAAGGTTGTAGAAAGTTGAGGATTTTTCTTTGTTGCTAGAGAGAATTTTTTTTGGACCGAGACAATTTAATTTAGAATTTTGGGAGTGAATTAATCTGGGGTGTATCTCCTAATGTTGGGGTGTTGATAACCGGGCCCTTTTGAAAAATCACAAGACAACAACATCCACCTTCCGTAGACTTGAAATAAATAAATTGGGCCTCGACCCAAATTCGCTGAATTAGCCAGCTGGGCCAACTAACAATAACAAATCCAAATTTAATCTACTGAAAGGATTTAGAACCTTTTTTTAATAAATTTATCATCAATCCACAGAGACATTCACATACAAAGTCAAGTGATGCTAAATCCTCCGACTGAAAAGGAAAATCATCCTCAACTAATACAGATGAATAAGAATGTAAAAAGAAAAATAAAGAAAACGATGCAATTTGACATCAATCCTCTTTATCTTTTCTTGATATATGAGAAACCCCGTGGATGCCCGACTCCAACGGGGTTAAAAGGTGACTTAAATAAATATGTAAATAAAATGGGAAAAGTATGAGAAAAAAAGTTTTTTGTCCCATAATTTATGCACTATCAATTTTTCGTCTTAAAAAATTTTATTGTTCAATTTTAGTCCCACAACTAAATGAATTATCCAATTTTGGTTCCATTTTCATCGAAAATTTGAAAAAAAAATGTCATTTTCGATCTCATGCAAGTCACTTTCCGGTAAAATTTAATTGTTCTTACATTTACAGATTTTAAATTTTAGTTTTGATTAGAATTTATTGGATTATTTACACATGTGTAGTTTAATTGATTAGAAAACGTAAACAAATAAAAAGAAATAAATAGTCAATGTTCACGTCATCGAGTGTATAGAGAACCCCCAAATTTTAACGACACGTGACTTACATGTCATCAAAATGGCGTTAATCGTGATTTTTCGACAAAAATGGGACCAAAATTGGACAATCAATTTAGTTATGGGACTAAAATTGGACAATTAAATTTTTTGGGACGAAAATTGAATAGTAGATAAGTTATGGTACCAAAAAACTTTTTTTCTCGGTAAAGTATAGTGTGAACAAATTTCACGAGAAACTAGTTCAGGAGTGTGACTTTTTATTGTAAAGGGTGTGACATTTTACTATAAAGAGTATTACTCATAAAAATGAAGAGTGTGACTTATATTATAGCAAAGAGTGTCGTAGTGATAACTGAAGGGTGTGACTTATATTACTAAAGAGTATGTCTGTAAAAAAAATCAGTTTCACGGTGAACAAGTTTCACAGCATACCAACTCAATAAAATGTACTTCCTCTTTTCCATATTTATTAGAATATTTATTATTTACACGATATTTAATATAAAAATTATTTATTAGTATTTAATGAAATAAAATAATTTTAATTAAGGGTATTATTGTTAAAGTGGATTAGAGAATAACGTGATTTTTAGTGTGTAAAATATTACATTAGATGAAAATTTTGAAATGTTGAGAGGATAACTTTAATAATTAAATGATTATTGGATTATATATGAAGATAAAAAAAATTGTGCCTTTAAATGTATTTAATTTATTGTTACGTGAAATCTATTTCAGCCCTTTTAACATACTTTTAAGGGTGCAGGGGGAGGTCAAATGTGGAAGGCTCAAATGGTTAGAACTCCACCACCTGAAACCTTAAGGTCTTGAGTTTGAGATACGGAGAAGAAATATTTCTTCCCTTTTGTGGTAGTTCCCCTCTTGTGGGGTGGTGGTCCCCCTGTTGTTGGGTTGCGGTTCCGAGTTGCAGTTTCGGGTGATCCTACTCTTGTAGTAATTGTGATTCTGATCTACAACGATATCAAATGATGTGTCATGTGCCCGATGATAAAAAAGAATTATTATAATTGATTGTGTTTTTTTAAAAAAAAAAAATGGGTGCAAGTAGTATATAGATCCAAAAGAAAATCTGACTCGATTACTTTTTGTTATTAAATTCGATTAGTAGGATTCTCACATGATAAATATAGTCAAAAAAAAAAAAGAAAAAAAAAAACCGTTTACAAATTAATTTAGACTAAACCTAGAAAATAGAAACTCGTAACAGAAAATGTGTGAGTTTCATGTGCATCCAAGTGCATCGTGCACTCATAATATATTTTAAAAATATTCAATTTGTTATATTGAAAAATGCAATTTGTTTACACTGAATTGTGTAATTATTTTGTCATATTAATAGTTGAACGATTCAGTATAAATAAGTTACATTTTTTTAGTATAACAAGTTGTATGATTATAAAATACAATATAAGTGCATAGTGCACCTAATTGCATATAAGATTTAACCCAAAAAATTGGATCATCAAACCGACCCAGAATCATTGTTAAATTGTACTACCTCCGTCTCATATCAGTTTTCACAGTTGACTTTTACACGCGTTGTTGCGAGCAAGATTTGTATTAATAATTGAAATGATAAAGTGGGTTTTAAGGAGGGGTATGATATATAAGGTGCTCATCTATCATACCTCTCCTTAAAAGTCACTTTATCATTTTAATTACTAATACAAAATTCGCTCGCAAAAACGCGTGTAAAAGTCAATTGTGATGGGCTTTTAGGGTTTTGGTCCAGTTGTACCTATTAATTTCAATCAGATTCGTTGTAATTGTTATCACCGAAAATTAGTAAATCTCCTGGCTTGACAATGCCCCCAGACGTAGTCATTCCTGGCGAACTGGGTAACCAAATATGCGTTATTTAATTTCGTGTTCTCTTAATTTCTCTATAATTGTAACTTAAATCCTAACACTGATATGAGACGGATAGAGTACTATGTGTTAAAATATCCCTTGTACTTCAATTAATACATTTTTTATAATAAAAAAAAAGGTGCCTAACCTATGATAATATATTCTCCCATAACGATCAGTCTCCTAAACAATCAAAATTATATTTTTATTATTATCTTAATTAGCTCTGAGGTGTAACATGTCTCACCACCATCAATTATTGGATTGGATGCTTCATAGTTCACAATAAAAAGTCACGTAAACTAGCTATATATATCACTCATGTTGAAAAGGGCCAATTCCTATTTCTTCTAGAAAGCAACACGACAACAACTTGGTGCATTATATTTCTAGAAAAGAATGATAAGATTAGAAATAAAATTGGAAAATGAGTGTACGTAATTACGTATGTGGTTGTACGGAGTTTGAAAGAGACCACTAAAAGGTACAAGTCATAACTGTTTGTCAGCTTCTTACTATTTCAAAATGATATTCCCACCGTCCCAAATCAGTTTTCACAGTTGACTTTTACACGTTTTTTTGCGAACAAGTTTTGTATTAGTAATTGAAATGATAAAATAATTTTTAAAGAGGGGTATGATAAATGGGGTGCTTATGTATCAAACATCTCCTTAAAAGTCACTATATCATTTCAATTATTAATATAAAACTCATTATAAAGAAAAAACGTAAAAAATCAACTAACCTAAAATTGATGTGACGAGATGAAAGAATATCAATCATTCATGAACTTCTATTGCAATTAAATTTATGAAAAGCTTAAGTACTCCGTATTTATAAATTTGATTCGTGTTGTAATAAATTTATCATAATTAAAAAAGAAAAATCTACAAATATATATATATATATATATATTTTCAATAGCTGTTACGGTGTATTTAGATTTCAAAATAATTTTTCGAGCATATATCATATATGTGTCAATTAAACATACTCCAAATGTCTACACCGAGATGTAAATGTGACCTTCATGATGAACAAATTTGTATGCATGCATGGATAAATTATAAATTCACATTTTTATTGTTGTTGATGCCTCACATGTAAAAGAATGAGGAAGATCTAGTTGATGTCAGTCATACATTTAAATTGTCCTTTCAATTTTATTCATGATACTCCGTAAATGTGAAAGAAAATTTAAGAGTATATATGCACATTTGGAACTCATGTTCGAAGTAATAAATTAACGGCTTTTTTAATTTCTCACAATATATATACATGAAAAACTGTTTATTGCGAAAAATCGCCAAATCATATAAAGTAGTTCAATCTCATATTAGTATCATTTTTTGTGACATTAATTGCACATATACTGTTTAGATATTGTAGAAGAATTGCTTAAAGATTGGTTTCCTTTAAAAAAATAAAAAATTGTTGGACATATCTTATTCCCATCATTAATAAAATTAACTTTTTCCGATAAAAAAAATAAAATACAATAAATACCGTGGACCACAATTAACATTAGCATATGCACATTCGTACAAATATTATTCCAAAGTCTAGAGCAAGCAATTTTACCATGTGAATGCAATCAGTTTGCGTTTTTTTTTTTTTTTTTTTTTTATATTTTTTAAGAGTATTAGTGGGATAATAGGTGCACGGTAAAAATTAATTTACAAATTATCAATTCTTAAATTATGCCACAATCTATCATTTTCTACAGTGTTAATTTCATTAATATATACACACTATTTTCTGTTTATATCTACCATATTCTAAATGCGTTAATGTTCATTATACTAATTATAATCATGAAAATTCAGCTCTATGTAATTCATAGTCGCCTAAAAGTTTTCCTAATCATTGGGAAGAGGTCCATCAAGTGAACAATTTAGAACGTGCTTGGTTGGGGTAATGAAAGTGGGTAATGAGAATTACATCTATTAATATTGTTTGGTAGCTTTGATACACAAGTAATGAGAATAAAAGTAAATAATTGATTACCCTTACTCACTCCACCCACCTCACATGATACTCATTGTTCATGTTCTAACCAAGCAATAACAATTGAATCAATAACTCTTAGTAATTGACCCCTCAATGATACTTATTATCATTACCATTCTCAAGTCATATCAAGTGGACCCTTAATATGAGTAAAATTGCTTTAAGTGGGAATTGAATTTAAAATATGAGCGTGAATCGAATTCAGGATATGGGCGTGAATCGAACCCAGAATATGGACGTGAGCTTAAAGGCTCCGATACCATGAAATAATTATTTTTCATCTAAAAATCTAAACTTATAGAGAGATAGAGACTCACTCACACTATCAACCATTGGGGCACGCCATGGGGACACGTGCCGCCATGGCCTTTTTTTTCTAATAATAGTTTTACATTATATATATTATAATTACATATTAATTATATTATATAAATTATAATTAAAAAGGAAATCTCAATCCCGGTTTATTATTAGTAATTTTTTTTTAACAGCAAAAAAAGATTTTATTAAGTTGGGTATAAGGAGTACCCACCGAAAAAAGTAATTACAGAAGTTCTAACACTCTAAAATCATTTTAGAATTTGCTAGTCAATCACAATAAGAAAACATATAACATCTCAAGCCTTTCACATAAAACCAACTCCACAACCTAGCTTTAGCGTCATCAACTATTCTAGAAACTAAAAATTCCACATTCTTGAAAACTAACTCATTTCTCCATTTCCAAATCGCCCAAATCACGCAAAGCCAAATAGACGAGTTGTTTACCTCTTTTTTCTTTTAGGACTCGACAATAACCAAGAAGGTTGCAAATGGGTTTGTGATGAAGAACCATAGATATTCTGAGCCACTTGAAGCATTTCATCCAAATTGAGTAAGCAAAATCGCATCCAAAGAAAATATGATTTTCATTTTCGTCTTTCGACTTGCATAAAGGGCAGCTCACGCCGCCATTTTGGGTAATGATATTCCTCGATTCTCTGTACATTGAGTCTCGTAGACAGCCTGTCCCAAAGCGCTCTCCATGCATGTGCAATGACTTTTACCGGAGTAAATTTGTTCCAGATAAGCTTAAAACCCTCTATCAAATCTGCATTGAGATGAGGATTCCCATGCAAAGATGACAGAGTGATGTAAGCTGACTTCGTAGAATACTGCCCTCTCGGATCACCGTCCCATGTCCATGAATCTCTAAAGCCTCTTCTCAAGGGGAACCTGTTAATCCAATCAAGAAAAGCATTAAGTGTAGCATGTTCACGATCAAATAAGTTTCTTCTCCATCTCCACCTCCATCTTCACTCCCACTTGTCCCCCTCCCAAAAGCCCATCGAACTAACCCTCTCCCTCTTATTCTCACAAAGCTGAAAAATTCTCGAAAATTTCAGACTCAAAGGTTCCCTCCCAGCCCACTCATCCTCCCAAAAAAAATGTATATTCACCCTTTCCTATCACCCTCGTAGCCCTCCCCCGAAACCACTCCTATCACCCTCGTAGCCCTCCGCCCCTGAGAAACCTTCATAATGTCTTTCCATTAATTTGAACATCTCCTCCTAACTCCCTCCACTATTAATTCTTCCCCTCTACCCCACTCCCTCTCATATCTAGATTCCATTACTCTCGAATTTATTATTAGTATTAATTTTTTATAGTGTTAATTGATATAATGAGTTAACTATGTAATATTTCAGTTTTTGATAATCTGTAGATTTTATTATGTAGGAGAACTTATCAATGTGTTTTATATTTGTATTTTATTTGTGAAAGACCTCTAGTGAAGCCGCATTTAGGTGATTTTTTTTAATGTCATTGTTATGTATATATATTATTATTGTTATGCATATGAACTAACATTATTTAAAAAATTAAGTACTTTGCATAATAGTGATATACATAACAATGATAGTGAATATACATGACGGTGATATTAAAGTAAAAGAAATTACGTGAACTTTTCATATAATTTTTTTTTTCTTTATTTGTGTGTATCCGTTATAAAAAAATAATTTCTTCTAAAAAGGTGTGAATTTAATTTGTTTATTTAATATTTTTACTACGTGTCATGTTCGTACGTCTACTTAATCTACTATTCGGGTATAAAATAATACTTACGTATTCTACATTAAATAAATATAAATCAAACAATAAGTAGATCGACGCCATTTGTGTGATCTTCCTATTCAATACGAATCAATTAACTATTGTGATACTTATGAAAATATAATTAAAATTTGTGGTAATTTCAGACTTGTGAATATGTAATTTGGCTAGATCTTGTATGCATTTGGGTGCACCATGTACTCATAGTATATTTTAAAGGCGTGACTAAAAAGTGCAACTTATTTACATAGATTAGTACAACTGTTAATATTAGAACATATTTACATGATTCTATTTGAAATAGTTGCAAGTTTCTATTTTATATAATTGCACACTTTTAAAATGTATGTGCATCCGAGTGCACATGAGACATGAGACCAACTCATGTACCTTTGTCCATTATATGAAAAAGAAAATATCCGAAAATATGCCAAAAATGATGTGATTGATACCGATATATATAGGCGTACACAATGAAGATATTGGCACAAAAATAATAAACAGGTCACATGTGCATGGCACCCCACACACACACAGTGACCAGTCCTCATACGCCTCTCTGTGAAGGTGACAAAACTTTCTGGGCCTTCACAAATATTCGTATCCTCATCACAAAAATTATCGACTTAATTTCATTCAAACTTTAAATTATTATTATTATTCTTTAAATATATTTTTTTTGTAAAACTTGTTCGTATTATGAAATCGGTACAATTACTTTTATAAACTAATATTTATATTATTTAATATTATGATCTCAAGTTACAAGTATAGTGATATCATTTGATAAATATTATGATATTAATTTATAAATTATAATAGTATAAATTTCATATTATGAACATATTTCATCGAAAACCTACTCTTTTTAAAATAATTTTTAAATAATTTTGACCCTACATTAGATCTATTTCCATCAAATTTGTAATGATTCTGGGAGAAAGATAGCTTATTTAATTTGTTTGGCGTTATTTCTATACTTTAAGATCTATTTATTTATTAATTATTTTATCTGGTAAGTTGTAGCATATAGTTGCATGAATTTGAGCAACATGTGGAAATTAAATAAATGAATTATAGACATTTAATTCAATAAGATTTTTTTTTTGGAATAAACATAAATATTAAAATCAAAATTCATAGCCATAAAATTTTTAATAATGTTGAAGCATAACGATAAATCTTCGAGTTGGCATTATCATATTATGTAAAATAATTTTATATGGTGCAATTTTGACTATCATTATAGCGTAAAATTAACATTTAATACTTTAAAAATGAATATAATCAAACTAATACATTCCAATATAACAATTAATACATGCTAAATCTTAATACGTTGGAATTCTACAAAAGTTGAGATAAGAAAACAGAAGAAGACACATGATTAATTGAAAGGTGTAGTTATAATATCCTTATACAACTAGAAGATAGTATTGATATTTATAATTTACTATGTATTTTTTTTTAAATTTTATATACAATTTTTGGTATATATTTTATATTCCATTTTTTATTATATTTTTAAAATGTTTAATGTTTTTTTTTCTATTTCACTACCCCTTTCTCACCAAACCATTTTATTTATAGAGACAAAAAAAAAATTGGGAAAATGATCTGTACTTTTGTTTAAAGCGACAAACACTGCATGAGGTTTTTATGATATAAAGTCAACCTAACACAAATAACACTCATCCTTTCAAAATATTAAAGCGTTAATCTACACAATTTATCTTTCCTTACTACTTATTAAATATATATATATATAAAGTTCAAGTAGGGCCGGGCAATATAGAAGATAAATTTACTATGTATTTTTCAATATCTATACAATTTTTGGTATATATTCCCATTCCATTTTTATTCCTTTTCAATTCTTTAATGTCAAAACCAAACCATATTTGACAAAAAAATTGGAGAAAGGTTCTATACCACTCATACTATTAACATAAAACTAATACTATAGGGTGGTATTGGTTTAATATGGTAAGATGATTAAATAAATCGGGCTTTTAAACATTGCCAAAAAATTGCACGCCAATTGCATCGAACAATTTATATAATTTAATCTAATTTTAATTTAAATTGTAATGGTAGCGGGATCAATAAAAAAAAAGATACATGTAATGAAAAGTATATAAGTTCATTATGAAAAAAAAATTAATTTATATAATGAATAATATAAGTATTTTTCATATACAAACTAATTTTGCATCATATGAAATAATACTTTGCATTATATAAATCAATACGCTCAACTCTTTTTTTTTTCTATCAAATCGCTTTTTCGCATGAAAATTTTTTTTGCTTGATTGAAAATTTGTTGATCAAAATTTCGATCAAAATTGAACTAAATAATTGGTGTGCAAGTGTATTACTCTCACACTTTAGGTTTGTTGTTTGAAACAATGGCGCAGAAGTCGAAAATCGCTAGTCGGACGAATTTGGACTGTCTAGACGCCGATTAGTCAGGGACTAGTTGGACCAATTTTTAAGTTTATTTTATTTTTAAATTTCAAATATTTTAAGTTTATAATTTCATCGTAAATAAATATTTAATTTAATATTCTCAAGATCATTACAAACATCTCATCATATCTATATTTTCTTTTAGTTCTATTTGATTCAAAATACAATAATCAAATTTTATTCTACTTATTGAAAAAGGAAAAAATTATATTTTCTCGAGGTAATGTAATTAGAATAATGTGGGATAATCGTTCAATTTTTATTTATTAATTTCTAGTAAGTTTTGATATCAATAAAAAATATTATGTTGATTTATAAAAAAAAAAAAAAAAAAACGATGTCGTTTAAAATAGCAAAAAATAAATAAATTGAAAGTAGTCTATTACCCAATTTGGCTGTCTAGGCGTCGCCTAGGAGCGACTGGCCTATCTAAGCGGGAACTAATGCCTAAAATATCTAACATTATCAACTATTATAAAATTGGGTCAGCCGATGACCGCTTAGCGTTTAAGCGAGCCAATTTCTACCTCACTAATTTGAACCAACCAATTCACTGTATTTATTGAATGTTTTTTTATGAAAAAAAAACAACCTTTTATTACATCTTTTTTAAGGAAAACATATGCACTCTATGAAGATAAAAACTCATATGAGATAGTCTCATGCATCATGCATGAGACGGGAAATAACTTAAAACATATACCATTATTTCTAAAGTGTTAAAATGTCAATGTTCAATTTATGCATCGTCTTATCGCAAGACGGTCTCATGCAAGTGTTCCTTTTTTTTATGAAAGACTGTTTAATAACACTCTTCAATTTCTTGGGGGTTTCAGTTGGTGGAGATTGATTTGGCGGGTAGAATACAATCATGCAGGTTGATCATTGATCCATCATATTCCACGTCTCTATTATAGACAAATCATCCTTGTCCTTGGGGATAAAATTTGATCTATTTCCATTTTAATATTTGAAAAAATATATAAGAAATTTGTGAATACATTTTATAAATAGTATTCGATGGTTTGAGACGAAACTCAATTGCTACTCAATCATCTCTTTTAAAAAAAATCGAAAAAATAAATAATATTTAGGTCAATTTTCAAATGATAAATGTATATGAATCCGTTTAAGATTTGATTTATCTAATCATATTG
The DNA here is from genome assembly GCA_037126765.1 of Stenogyne calaminthoides. Taxonomy (NCBI): domain Eukaryota; kingdom Viridiplantae; phylum Streptophyta; class Magnoliopsida; order Lamiales; family Lamiaceae; genus Stenogyne; species Stenogyne calaminthoides. The sequence goes on along the minus strand of JBBCBC010000031.1, from coordinate 6,142,903 downwards.
TCCACAACTATATATATACATATGATTAGTGATATAAAACAATGAATTATATGGAGTCTAACACCAATGTAAAAGAATTTTATGATATATGACACAAGTAATTTATGCAGATGTCAGTTACCATTATAAATTCACCACCGAGCACCATATCCACATTAAATCGGCATGTATAAATAGTCAGAATTGATCAAATCAATTAATTTTGACAAAAAATCATGTGAAACAGTCTCATATATATATATAAGACGGGATACAATTTAGCACAAATCAACACTTACTGATCTCTAAAAGTGTTAAAGTGTTTATAATGTCCAAATTATATCTCATCTTATCGTGAAACCGTCTCATGTAAGTGTGTCTCATTATTAAAGAGACACACTTGTATGAAATGGTCTCACGGTAAGACGGCGCCCATAATATGAGTGTTGATACTTTAATACTTAGAGAGTGGTGAGTGTTAATTTGTGTCATGTATAAAATCATCTCATACAATTTTTTAATTTTATTATTAATTAATATACTATTACACATATATATAAACTAATATTATAATATTAAATATTAGAGTAATTTATAAAAATAATAATATTAATTTATAATTGTAATTGTATCAGTTTGATACGTAAATACGTTTGATGTAAAGTTTGTGTAATTCAGAATGACATAATACTGGTGAGATGATCCACCTTATAGGGTGCATACAGTATTTGCATAACAATCCAATTCTCTCCCCTCCACATAATAATCATAATTTCGACAGCACACAAACTTGCATGTGATCAAAAATCACCCCCTTATAAATACAAAACACACCCTCTATAATTCAACAATTCTTTTTTTAATTTTTCAAGGGTTTTAAATGGTTTCCCTCTCTCAAAGATGCCTTCTCACATTCCAAACCCCCAATTCTGTAACTCAAGGTCTTTTCCTCTCAATTTTCACTGAATCGAACTCATTTTACATTGATTATTTGAATTGGGTGTGTAATCTTGTAATTTTGATTGTTGATTTTGACAAATGTGATGAAAATTGAAAATCGCAGGTGGTTTGGAATATTCCGGCGAGATTCCGACACCGGCGACGATGGCGAGGACAACCGATTCGGCGGCGGCGGTGAGTGCTACGCATGCACTCAGGTTGGCGTGCCGGCGTTCCACTCGACCAGCTGCGACAAAGCGAACCAACCGAAATGGGAGGCCTCGGCCGGTTCGTCCCTGATACCGATAAAAAACCGGCCGGCTCGATCCCAGACCGGCGTGCGCCGAAACGGCGGCGTTTTGGACCCGCGGAGCAAGCGCGTGCAGAGGTGGAACCGCGCGTTCCTGCTGGCGCGTGGGATGGCGCTGGCGGTGGACCCGCTGTTCTTCTACGCGCTGTCGATAGGCCGCGGCGGGTCTCCGTGCCTGTACATGGACGGCGGGCTGGCGGCGGTGGTGACGGTGCTGCGCACGTGCGTGGACGCCGTGCATCTGTGCCACCTGTGGCTGCAGTTCAGGTTGGCGTACGTGTCGAGGGAGTCGCTGGTTGTTGGGTGCGGGAAACTCGTGTGGGACCCACGCGCGATTGCGGCTCACTACTTGAGGTCGCTTAAGGGGTTTTGGTTTGATGTTTTTGTCATACTTCCCATTCCTCAGGTTGTTTAATTTAGTTTTAATTAATTACTATTTTATTATAGTTGATTTTGATTCATTCTAGTTAATTTTATATGACCCCTTTTACACATGCAACCAGATTACATGCGATGAAATTTATTGGATCTCTATGTTTGGAGATTTGAAAATCTTTTATTTTAGAAATAAGTCATAGTAAAATTAATAATTCCAAATCCCTGTTCATGTCTCTAGCTATAAGGATTAATGAACTAAAGATAGAAAGAATTAATTACTGAATTACTACAAGTTCCGTCCATTAGCTCGTGGAGTTTTTGTTCCACAATTGTATGTTTGTTTTGGGCTTGATTGAGCTTTTAAGCAAATTCCAAATTCAAAATCTTTGGAGTTGAAAATCAAGATGAATAGTAAGACTATTTTTCTGTTTTGTGATTTGTAGTCGTAACAGAAAACAGTTGTGTATTTAGTATATATGTATGATTCATAGGTATTAAGTTGGGATAGTGTCGAATTTCAAAATGCAGGATTTTAAGCGGACTATAATAGAGCTTGATTTGTTATCAGATCTGCATTACTTATGATACCTACAAACAAATTTGAGGGAAGTTTTATCGAGCTTTCTAATCTTGTTTTCCGTTTCTTGCAGGCTGCGTTTTGGTTAGTCGTTCCGAAACTGATAAAAGAAGAGCAGATAAAGCTCATAATGACCCTTCTTCTGCTCATCTTCTTATTCCAATTCTTGCCTAAGGTCTATCATAGTATATACTTGATGAGAAGAATGCAAAAAGTGACTGGTTATCTCTTTGGCACAATCTGGTGGGGTTTCGCCCTTAATCTCATAGCTTACTTCATCGCTTCTCATGTAAGTTCATCGATATCTGACTCCTGTTTATCCAAGATCTCTTATAATGCTGTATATATCTTTCTCATTCATTTGTCGCTGTTTTAGGTTGCTGGTGGATGTTGGTATGTTCTTGCAATTCAACGTGTAGCATCGTGTCTGAAGAAGCATTGCAAGATAAGCGGTACGTGTAATCTGTCATTATCGTGCTCCGACGAGGTCTGCTACCAGTTCTTAATGCCTTCGGGGACTTTGGGTAATTCGTGTGGTGGAAACTCTACTGCTATGACCAGAAAGCCATTGTGTTTGGATATAAATGGGCCGTTTAAGTATGGGATATACCAATGGGCACTTCCGGTAGTGTCGAGCAACTCTGTTGCGGTGAAGATTCTTTATCCTATTTTCTGGGGATTGATGACCTTGAGGTAATTACAATTTACAGCATATTCTGATGGATTTTGCAGGATACATTAGAATCTTGCGGGTAAAATTTAGTTGTGTTTCATTCGTATTTCTTTTCAGCACTTTTGGGAATGATTTGGAGCCGACGAGCCACTGGTTGGAAGTAATGTTCAGCATATGCACTGTCCTCAGTGGTCTGATGCTATTCACTCTGTTAATTGGTAACATTCAGGTAATGTTGGATCCATCACAAACTACGGACAAAGATCCTCTGTTTTCTTACAGTGTTTCAATCTCTCAAAATGAATTGCAACATGGTAACACATTGTATGGTGTAACTATACAAAACCAATACTTTGCAATGAAAACAATCAATATTTTTCAGTGGAAACAACTAACACTAACAAACTAATACTTTTTAGTAAAACAACTAATACCATTTAAAAATACAAGTTTTTGTCTTGTGACTTGGAATTTCTGGGACAATAGGTGTTCTTGCATGCGGTCATGGCAAATAAGAAGAAAATGCAACTGAGGTGCCGAGACATGGAATGGTGGATGAGGCGAAGACAGTTGCCATCGGAGCTGAGACAAAGGGTCCGTCGCTATGAACACCAAAAATGGGCCATGTTGGGTGGTGAAGATGAGATGGAATTAATTCAAGACTTACCCGAAGGCCTTAGGCGGGACATTAAACGCTTTCTTTGCCTCGATCTAATTAAAAAGGTACGTTGTGTATATTGATGTTTAAAACGAAAATGGGCGCCCAATTTGACTGATTTAACTTTCATGTTTTAGGTACCTCTATTCCACAGCTTAGATGACCTCATCCTCGATAACATATGTGACCGTGTTAAACCACTCGTTTTCTCTAAAGGCGAAAAGGTAAGATTTTTTCTCAACAATGGTTATAGCAAATGCGATTATACCTTTAGATCTCATATAAATTCCATAATGATGACAGATAATACGAGAAGGAGACCTGGTGCCATGGGTTGTGTTCATCATGCGCGGTTATGTGAAGAGTAGCCAAAACCTCAGTAGAGGGATGGTAGCAACGAGTGTAATCGAGCCAGGCGGCTTTTTCGGGGACGAGCTTCTCTCTTGGTGCCTTCGTCGCCCTTTTGTTGACAGACTTCCTGCTTCTTCCGCCACATTTACCTGCATCGAACCCACGGAAGCATTTGCTCTCTATGCAAACCATCTCAGGTACATCACTGATCACTTCCGCTACAAATTCGCAAACGAGAGGCTTACACGTACCGCTAGATACTATTCCTCCAACTGGAGGACATGGGGTGCTGTTAACATCCAAATGGCTTGGCGACGTTATATAGAGCGGACGAGACGTGTGTTGACCTATCGCTCATATAATGATGATAGTGATCGGCGCCTCAGGCAGTACGCCGCCTTCTTTATGTCGATTAGGCCTCATGATCATCTCGAATAAAGAGCAACAACTTGTGGAATTCTTGATCTCATGTGATGATATTTGGAGGTAATTGAGGGCATTTTGTTGCAGCACTAGCCTAAATTCTTTCATTCTTGTCATTTGTCAAGAGTATCAATGTATTTGTACTATTTCTATTTCATCGAGTGGTGTTCATTTATATGTGGTATTTGCAGAAAGAGGTGAGTTGCATATGCTTTGTGTGAAATACGAGGTATAGGCGGAGTATTGATCTTTCTTTGTACAAACACACAATTGTGTCTACGTGTACAAATAGATAGTAGATACTCTCACTCGGTGTACTGTAATTTATCCAATGTTAGCATCTACAACATATTTGTGTTTCAATTTGAATAACATCTAATTTTTTAGTCCTATAATCTTCTTGATATTTACGCAATGCCTCCGCAATTTGTTCAAGCGAAGCATTCATCCTGTTCCTGCTCCTGCTATCCAATCTTTCCAAAAAAAAATTGAAATGATTTCAACATAGATGCAAATTTTAAATCTTCTAGAGAACGTCATAATTGCTTATACTTCTATACTATTTAATTTTTTGTGTTAGGAGTCAAGAAAGGCACCTATCAGAACTAACATTGGTAACAGTAGCATTTAAAATTAAAAGGTATACTTACATATAATTTAAACATCAATATATTATATATCATATTAATTTATGTTAGGTATGGAATCATTAGTATTTTTCTCCCCACATTTTGTTGCATTCAAGTATTGCTCAATTCTTTTTTTTTTCCAATTTACAACTATTGAGTAGAGTAATTCTTGCTCAAAAAGATTTCAAGACTGGGACTATATCAAGTAATTACTTTTTGCATGAAAAGTAATGCATTTATACTTGCGGCTAAATTTCCAACACCATTTAGATTGTATACTGATGCATCTAGGAATAACTGGTTAAACTCCAGAAACACCATTTAGATTTTCGTGCCAGCTAATCGATCCGACTAATAGGATTCATAATTGAGACACCACTTTACTGTTTTTTCGAAAATACAAGTTACAATATCCGAAGAGTGTCTCTGTTATGTATCCTGTTTGTTGGATTGAAGAATAAATCAGATTCTTCGAATAAGGAGAGATTAGCAGGCATAATAGAAAATCCTTGCAATGATTCAGCTTCAGTTCTTGATAGATCATACAGTTAGATACATTGTCATGTTCTTAATGGCAATTGCAATTAACATTATTGAAAGATTGTGACAACTTTTAGAAAAATCCAAGTATGGATGTTAACTTGCATTTCTCTGCAATTTTTTCTTGAAGCTCTTGCTTATCCTTAGCCAACATCTCCATTTCTTGCTCCATCATCTCGTTTTTTGCTCATCTCAAGTTGCACCTTTTGTCCAATATAAACATCACACTTCTGTATACAATCTTCATCACTGGGAAAATGAATGGAAGACTAGTTTGATACTCTTTATAACATACTAAGAGAAATCGAATGTTACAAACAGCCATCCAAATCAAGACATGATTTAGACAATCGAATCCCTCGGTTGCAAATGGTGTTTCTATCTTTTATTCCAATATACTTCTCATTACACGTAGATCGTCAAAGACTAGAGATGAAATACCGTTCAGTACAAAGGATTTCATGCAAGATTCGGAATAAGCTTTTAGTGATTTTGAATGAAAGTGAAACAAACTGCAGCAAGGTCACTTACAAACAAACCAAATATGATGAAAAAAAGTTCTAATTCTAAAGCCTTGCAATGAAAGCCATGTAACAATCGGTATTATTACCAAATATGACAAAACATTCGACTTCACTAGTCAAGCAGAGATGTTCTTCTTTGAAATGAAATCAAAAGATATTCCATTCTGTTGGAGCCTTTCTTGGAGATCCGTTGGACCAAACACAATCCCGGGGGGGTAAACACCCCCTTTTGGCAGGTTTTCACGGTTAGCCAGCATGATCAGAGCACACTGAACTAGCGTAATCGGAGTGGTAAGATAACCAATCTCGGGCCCCATTATCCTCGTTATTACTTCAGTATCGGGCTTCTTGTTTCCCTGTGATGCCAGTTTCTCGTCACTGAAACCACGTCCAATGAACCACATCTTGAAGGTTGCACTCGCTACTTCATCCTCGGAAGGCCCTTTCTTCCGGAACCATCCAAGGCTGAAAAACGAGGGAAATTTTAAGAGAAGCCATCTCCCTAGAGATAATTTGCTCAAGAGCCCAAGAAACATCCCAAGAACGACGGCAGGGAGTAAACCAAACAATGATTTTGTTGCTAATTTAACACCGAAGTGAGCAGGCTTCACGGATGACCAGAAGCCCTCCCTCTTTTGGACGTGTTCAGGACTTTCGTTTAAACCAGGGAGACCTTGCGGATTTTCCGTTAGGCTACTTAGAGTTCTTCGAACAACAGTGGCATCAGCTGAAGGTAGTTTTAAACCCCAAAGACCGAGCTCTTTCTGGTGTTCCATAAGTGATCCTTTTGGGGGTGCAGCCCCTGGAGTCTGAAACATACATGAATGTAAGCAAAACGATTTCGATGAATCAAGTTAAAAAGTTTTTTGGATTCATTCACTTATCCCCTACCCAATTTTGGTCCCAAAAAGTTTTCAATATCAATATTAAAAAAATTGTCTAATTTTGGCCCGTCAGATAATACAAACAGTATCGTTTTATATCATGCATATATCCAATTTTGAACCGAAATTAAATTTTCGTGTGTGGCATAAAAAACACCGTTTTCAACTTTCCGGCAATTTTGAGGCCAAAATTGGAAATTTTTTTAATATGGGGACAAAATCGAAAAATTTACCTATTTTTCAACTGAAGTTGGATAGTTGTCAAGTTATGATAATTCGATAAAATATGTTGAGACTAAACTTTTCCAGACTAATATACAAGATGACGAAGAAACATAGTACTTGAATAGATGACTGATTATCAAACAAATCTTGCTACTAATGGTTAAACCTATATAATGAAAACCAACTGTACAGCTTCATAATCAGATTGACAATCAAATCAGACTTCAATTCACATAATGAAGATTATCTATACACAAAAAATATCACTTTGAGGGTATGTTTGTTTCCGAGTTGCACCTTCAATTTGAGTAAT